>CAFUXE010000617.1:110708-134479 GCA_903364295.1 Serranus cabrilla
TTTTTACCAACGAGGCCGACCGAAAATTGAAATCTAAATTCAGCTCATGAGCAGTTCTTTTGATGAAAAGGAAACACGGGTGGAAATTATGGGAGTTAAACAGCGTGCGGCTGCTTGTCTTTTGTGAAGGCTGGCAAAATGCTGAATGGCAGCAGCTGATTACACACTATCAAGGAGGAAGCAGAGCTGAATTATGACTGTAGTTAAATATCACCACGGCTGCTGTAATTTATTGAGATCATTATGCATTTTTTGAAAATCATTAGCATGCTAAACATAAAGTAATAAAACTATATGGTAATGTAATGTAGTGAGTCTCCAGCACACATTTTGCCAGTTTGCCGGGAGATTTCAATTAAAATGTTTTCATCCCTGGGTGCAATTTCAGTAAATTACCCCTGTGAGTACAAACAGTGAGTGGAAGAAGGATTTCTTGTTGGTTTTCAATACAAATTCATCAGACAATTTAAAATGTTTTTATTATTTTTTTAGCTTGTTTTCCATTTTTGGACAAGAAGATTTCTGGTGCAGCTTTTCCACAATTTGTCAGTTTTTACCCTGAGCTTTAAAACCCTAGTGACTTTCAAACAATGCCTCTTGCCTCTATAATAACACGAACAGAAAAAGCTGCTTTTGATTTGATCTGTTTCACTGGGTCCATACTCTTTGAGTGTGACCTTGGGGTGTGTTCAAAGAAAGCTGCCCTGAAACTAATGACATAGTGTCCAGACAGGCTTTTCTCTCTCCTTCTTTCCCTCTCACTCACCTCTTATTCAATCTGCAAAGGAGCTGAGGTTATATACCATAAAATGTACTTTCACTCCACAAGAAATACTCATGCCCTAAGAGAAAAATCTTAAGTTTGGAGTTCAAGGTAGCTTTGAAGATTTCAGGGCCTGTCTCAGTACAGAACCACAGCTCAGGAACAACCTGACTGTTCGGTATCTACACAACATCTCATTATCCTGGATTATGTGCCACCATCACTATTAGAACTCAATTACTGTATTTCAGTCTCAAAGCTCATTTGTGTCATATGCATCTGATTATAAGGCTACAAAATGGACTAGTTTCAATTTCCCTGCTGATGAACTCCTCAAAAGCTCCTCTGTGCTCGACTACAATGTATTGCTGCTGTGATTTTACACCATCAGATACACAGCAGCTATTTCTGTCACACAAAACTATCGTCGCTAACCCTAACCCTCTTATTATGTTTTATATGAAGCCAAATCTGACTGCGACCTTCTCATTTCGGGGGCCATGCAACTTTAATGCCCAGATGATGAATCAGGCACTTACGGTACAGCCAGTTGTATTACATATGGAAATCATTTGGAATGCCCTCTGGTATGCATGAGTGGTGGAGAAGTACACAAACTTAGATTTTTCTTAAAACGTTGAATTTTTTATGGCTCTTACAAGGAGTTGTGAATCAATTCGCAGCTACAGCTTCGAGCCATTTTTTACCGATGCTGTGATGTGTTTGAGCTAAATACCATAATGTTTTCACCACAGTTTCAGCCTAACAATGCAACAATCTCAGAGGTGCATGTGGATCTATGATGTCTCTCTGTTGCTGTTTTGTTTCTCTCTTCTCCCCCTGAGCTGTTTACACATTACCTTATGAGGGCTGTGGCATGATGCCATGCCTTTTGCTTCAGTTAAAATGACTGAATCAGTTCTGAGCTTCTCCATATTGCATCCTGTAGTGCAACACAATACTCTGGTGTGCAGTATGTACGTCACGCATCTATCAGCTACTCTGTAAGCATTACACAGCCCTACAGGGTTGATGCTGTGTGGGATTACCATTTACCCACCCTTGTGTAAAAAAGTACATTCAAACATTTGTATCATTTAGAAACACTGATATTGTTTATTGCTGCAATTACTAATCAAAGACTGTGAACACATTGTAATTGATTAATTTCACACCTGGAAGTCTTGTTGGCTTTTATGTGATGCTCCCAGTTTACACACGCACGCACAGGCAGGGCTCCGCATCCTGACACCTCATTGCCCCTGTGATTGATATCAGTCTCAGAGTGTGAAAGACACAGAAATCTATTTATTTATAGCTGTGATTTATGGACAGAGGGCCCAAAGCAATGAATGCAGAGCCTTAAAGAGCAAGTGTGTGTGTTTGTGCTTGTAAATGCATGTTTATCAGATGCATTAGGGTTTTTTGTTGCAAAGGAACAAATCTTATCATTTGGCTGGTGCATAGATATGTTTAGCCACATTATCCATAAACTAAGAAACATGTCGTTCCTTGATGCCTTAAACTCTGAATGCAAACACTTGGACACACACATAATGTAAACATCATATTAATTGAAGACTGAGGGCATGTAGAGGGAGGAATCACCGCTGAACTGTTACAGTATCTGGAAACACTGTAACTAGGCCAACATGGCACTTGCGTGACAAATTCATCACAGCCCCACCCGCCCCCACCTCTCACAGGGAAAATACATAGAGAAACCATTCATAAATGCTGATGCCAACCTGCAGCTGTATATGCACAGTACTATAGTGGTTACACATGTACAGGCGCTGAGATGCTAATTTCATTTTACAGCAGTTGTGTTGTTATGCTGATGGCAATTTACACACTGAAAAAAAAAACAGTAGAAGCGATCACGGCTTCAACAAAGATATTGGGCTGAATGGAAGACCATTTATTTCTAATCTGAAAACCCCCCCTACTTTTTCCGTGAGGTTTGCTTTAGGAAACTCTTACCTGGACAAACTTGTATAAGCCTGATGAATGCCACCTGTTGACGAGGTGCGTTAGAGAGATTTTTTTCTTAAAATTCCATGTATCTATCTCAGACAATTGCCAAATAATGTAAATCATAGTATTAGAAGAGAGACAATAATAACACCTAATGTAGATTAAGTAACACCGTTAAGTTACAGAGGACAAAAGTGAGAGAATTTGCCCAACAACTACTGAAGTGCACAGGTTTGTGCGCTAAAATTTGCCAATGACAATAAAAAAAAATCAGTTAATAGAGTGCTGCAGGAATGAATCCTCAGCATTTCAACATAAAAGTCCACCGTCAACATAAATTTGAGATTTATGTTTTGTTCTACAACATAAAATACAACAGTAAATACCCCACTTGTGAATATTTAAGCTTTTACGTGTTTTAAAAAACACCATTGCTATGAAGTGGCCAAATGAAGCAACAGAGATTGTCTGGGAGTTCAAATGTCGTCCTCAGCTTAGTCATGGTGACACTGTAGTCAGGTTATTGTGTTTGTTTATAGCAAAAATCATAAGTGTTTATCTTATTGAACATAACGTGTAAGTATGATGAGGTTGTTTTTTTTTTCCACAGCAAGGGATATTTTCAGCTATAATCCAGAATGAAATGGTAAAATCCTAGTTGGTTTTGGTGTGATGCTAACTTCTGGGTTGGCCTACAAAAATACCTCAACCCTGCAGCACTCCATAGCAGGCAACAAATATAATGATATGATTAACAGAATGTTTGTTTTATCCTCTGGTAAAGACATGTCTAACCTCTTGTCAGTAAGAAGAAGGATGCAGAGACACCGTATTCAGTGAACAGACTTTAACATAGTGGCTGAGATACATTCAAATGGCCAGAGGAGTAAACATGACTTAATATGGACTGACAGGTAGCTCACTCACTGGACAGGTTTAGATGGTGCACTTTTTAGTATGCATAACTTTTGACCATACTTAGAAGTGTCCCTTTGTTCCTTTTCTATTGTGCAAAACAATACATCCTCAAAACCTGCTTAGAATTAGAAGTGGGATACAGCTTTAATGCAGGGTATAATTAATCATGTTTCTCTATGACTGACAGTTTATAATATATATATAATATATGCTTTTATATCTAAAAATAGGGTTTATAAACAAACAATACCAGGATGAAGGCTCTGAGGAATTGAAATGTTTAATACTTAATTTATATTTGACAGGAATGGTGGGTTTTCAGCAGTACTACCTGAGGGCTGCAGAACAGGTTGACGCACACTGTGGACGACAAGAAACACTGCAGTGTTTGATTGGCGGATCAGAAAAGTGGTTGAATTTTCATTAATAACAAATGTATTCCAGGACTGTAACAGAATGAGGAGAGGTTAGAAGAGTTTGTGGATGTACGAAAAGGTCTGCAGTTTAAATTTGTTTTGGACTTTAGTAAAAAAAACACACTATCTCCAATAAATAATTCCTCTCAGCAGAACAGCAAGCATGTAATTATGTCTAGATATAGTGTGGGTGCACATTTTCTTCAATGCATATATGTGTGCAAGTTGAAATGTCTTCCATCTGGCTATCGTTTCTGAATAACTCCTGCTACCTTTCAGCAACATTTCCCAGCAGAGTTATCTTACAGTACTGAAAGACTCAGCACTACTGTGTGACTCGCTTTGGATGAGAGCATCTGTCAAATGTTATAAATGTAAATGTAAATATTTTATGGTATGTGGGGTCATGCAGATCACTTTAGCTATACAGAAATTAATCAGACAGAATATAATGGAGAGCTGCAGATGCATGTGAATATTAATTGCCAAGTTAAAAAAATACATGATGAATATGATTATAGATAATTGTAGCACTATAATCATGCATATTACATGCATGCCATACGAAGGTGCAAGAGCCAACAGTATAGGTTCTCTTTTAACCATTTATGCATTTATGGCAAGATTGGAAAAAAGAACTTCGATGAAAGCTAAAGAGGATCTGAGAACAAACAGAGTGTGATATGATCTAATTCAGAAAGGAAAGGGAGAACATAAGGTGTTACACATCCTAAAGAAATGACTCTTCGGCCTATATGAGATGAGGAGTGACTCTGCAGCCTCGACGAGCAAGGAGGGAAAACACTTGAGGCCAGCAATAACAAGGTCAGAGCAGAGAGAGCTAAAAAGGTAGATGATGGTAGGCGGAGTGAGGTCTGGCACTCAGGACTGAGCCGTGACCCCGAGGCTTGGTTTAGGGTCGGAGGGGAGTGCAGCTGTCTTCTCAGTCTTGTCTGGTTTTGGAGTGGGAAAAGTGATATGAAGGGAATCTGAGGTGGATTAGCTGGAATGCTCTTGTTGCCATTTGGTTAGTATTGCTATTAGTATGTTCTCCCCCTGTGTTATTTTGTGAGAAAGACATACTTTTGTGTTACTTTTAGCTCTCTACCAGCATTGAGTTCACAACAGACTGTATAAGACTGTAGAAATGATCAGATGAGAGGGCGGAGCTGAGTTACCAAAGTAAATAGCTGACTCCTCTGAACGTCTTTTAGTGATGTGTTGTTTGCGAATGACTCGTTTTGAAATAACGAATCGTTTAACAAACCCAACCATTTCCTGAAAAGAGTCGTTCATTTCTCAACTTCAGTTGAGCTCTCCTGTCTTGTGTGTCTCTCTTTCGACTGCAAGTGGAAAATAACGTGAGCACCGAGCCGCTCAATCCTGCTTCTCCCTCCCTCTCTCCTTTCTGCTTCACTTTCTTCTTCTTGTGTTTTAACAGAGGTTGGCAAACAGCATAAAAGGTGCAGCTATTGTCCCGCCACCTCCTGTTTCAGAGCTCCCTCTCTAATGAACTGCCTTTTACTGTCTTGGCATTTTCATTCAGTGATTCAGTTTGTGTACTGGATGTACTAGTACAATTAACAGGAGCCCTGTGACAGGAGCAGTCGCTCATGCTCACCCTCTCTCTCGTGTCCTGAATCAGATACAAGGTCCAACTATAGTAGTCAGTAATTACATGTTGCAGAAATGTCATTGTTATTGCAGCTTTCAGTTTTATGGTAATTTTATCCCAATAAATTCTCGGCTCATTGGCTTATAATTCACAATCATCTGTTCATTGCCATTTTTTAAAGGTTCTGATATGCAGTCAGCTACAGTTTAGCACTGAACGATTGGTGAATGAATCTTTAGAAATAAACCGATTGTAGTGATTCAGTGTACTAAAAAGAACTTTCACAAACTAAAAACACTCTGAAGGGGTTAAAGTTCCAAGAGAAATGCCAAGAAGCAGTTTTCGGTATAAGTGAAGCAAATGCATAAGTGCCAACAACTGTGGCCATTTTCTCCAAAAGTTGAAATCTGTTTCAACTGTTCTGCCCAGGTCACTGCATCATGTCTCCGACATTCCATGCAGCCGCAGCACAAACATGCTAGCCCCAATCATATGAATGGCATTACTTGCCTTAGCATCACAGAGTCTACGTCCGTATTTTTTACAGACTGACGAAACTACAGAGCCTTTCAATCACAAGGTAACCACCCCCTTAAGCATATCATTCTCGATCCTCTATTTTACTCTAACGATAATTTACTAAATATACTGCTGGACATGAGAAAGGATGCAGGTTTAAGGTACGTCTGAACTGGCTTTACTTTTCTTTTCTTTGTTGACACTGAAAGAGCTAAATGTAGTGGAACCTTCAAAGATTAGCTTTCTTTTTTGTCCTTACTAAACCAAAGGGCATGCAAATCAATAAGATGCTGAAAAAATGACAATATTAAATTATGAAGCACTGTTTGACATATCCATCATTTGGTTGTTTAACTGTATCATTGGATTAGTTCCTACAAGCTGGAAGCATCTGACTAAGATTGCACATTGAAAGAAAAATGGGAAAAGGATCTTTAATCCACAAATGTTGGCCAATGTGAGCAGTGATCCAGAGTTAGAATGATGAAAACTTGGTGGTTTAATAGCAAAAAAGAGATTTCATCGAAGGTTGAGCTAAAATGAGAGCTTTTAATCTCCCATCTGGGTGTTTCTGTTCGCTCTGTATATTAAGAGTGGGTGCAAAGCAGGGCCACCCCTGCTGCACCTCACCCTCAGAAAGTCTTACATGAGTGGAGATTCAATTAAGCTTCAATCTCTATGCCTGAAATTTCTCTGTATTGCACAGTGAATGAGCAGGCATGGATGGAGCCGTAGGGGCAGCTGACGGCAGCAACAAATACACAGACAGTATGGTGATCTTTTTCCCCGTACAGACAGCTTTTTTCCACAACTTGCAGAAAGCTCCACAGATACACAACCTCCATCTGGTTTGATAATGACAATGACTTATTTAATTACAGAACAAATTCTGCAAAAAAAAAAGGTTGCCACGTTTAAATATTTTTATTTGAATTAGTCATTTTCTAAATACATGCTGTATTATTTTACATTAACCATGCTCTTGTCATTTTCAATGCAAGACATTGCAACATGCGTTAAGATATGTAACCTTGGCAGATAAAGATCACTGCATCTATTTACAGCAGAAAGGTTTGTTTTAAGTGTTCATCTGTGAGTCTTAAAAAAGGGAAAATCAGATTTGTTTTTCTTTCTAAAGAAACACTGACTGTCTGTTGGCTTTGGTTCCTAAGGTTTTAATGCAGTCGGATCTTTTAATCCAACAAACTGTCCTTTTTTTTTTTTTTTTTTGCTAATCCAAAAGTCAGTTTAAGGTATGACAAAGAGCCTTTAATGACTTTTATTTAGTGTAAGTGCATGTACCCTCTAACTGAAAGAAAATAAATAAAAAACAGCCTAAACATAACCAAGTAATGACACAAAAAATAAACTGGGAGACAAACTGACAACAAGATAACATAAGATAGTCCTGTATTATTCCCACTATGGGGAAATTTCCAGTGTTACAGCAACAAAAAGTGTATAGCAAAAATAGAAAGAAGAATCAATAAATCGAAACAAGCAGTATTAACTATTTAAGTTTTTTTTAATATTTTTTATTTTATTTTGTTTTTTTAACACTTTAAATCAGGGGTATCAAACTGATCCAGGAAAGGGCAGAGTGGCTGCAGCTTTCTGTTCCAACCAAGCAGGAGCACAGGTGATACTGATAATTAATCAACTGAGTGAAGACAGCTCAGGTGATTAGAATGATTTGAATCAGGTGTGCTCCTGCTGCCCCTCGGCCCTTTCCTGGATCAGTTTGACACACCTGCTTTAAATGATAAGAAATACAACATATGTGCATGCACAGTGCTGTGTGTTTTCAGCACAGGTGAGCTGAATCTTTATGACGAGCATCAGCTCCACCCTCCGGCTCCTGCATGGAGAGGCTCTCCACAGAGCAGAGGTGCATACCAATTACCTTAATTGCATCCACATGTCGCACCCAAGCTGAATACAAAAGCAAATCCTACTATCAGGATGCGTTTTAATTTATTTGTGCCTGTATTTATGAATATTCTGTTTGCAAATCAGGTTATGATTGGATTGTTTTTTTTATATTTAAAGTAATGATTCATTAGCCCAGATGTTTTAGGGAGATTGGAAATTATGTAAATATCTCACAAATTTGTTTTTAAATTACGCTCAGGGATTTTCAGCCTCATGGGACTTGATGAAAATAACAATAAATGATTAAAATGTCCTTATTGCTGAAAGATAACAGGCTCGCTGCATCTGCCTAACTGTCATGATTAGATTAGAATAAAAGATTACCCAGATCATTAAAAAAATTAATGAAGGCAGTAATCCATCACAGATCCATTTTTTCAACTGGATGGTGAACAAATAAACAAACAAATGGAATGTAAAACCTACTTGAGTTGGTTTTGTTATTAGTTTGTCCACTTTGGTATAAAACGTAATTGATGTTGTGATGCAGTATCAGATCAGCTAACAGTCAATTCTTCCATAAATCAAGTCTGTTGGCTTATCAGCCATAAACATGCAAGAGGTAACGTGTGACTCCACTGGGTGTGTTTTAATTGAAACTGCACAATGTAAAATACATGAGCTCTACAAGGAGATTTTGAAGTGGTGTGCAACCTTGCACTGCAAGAAATCTCTGTTGCTATAGCATGAAGTGTTCTTTGGTGTAAACTGTACTATAAAACACATGCTGCATATAATTCAGTTAATGCATATTTAAAATATCTGCTCCAGTAAATAATAAATGGCCCTGAGGGTTTGGTGAAAAAGCATCTTTTATGTAGATTTTGAAAAGTATCTCAAAAAGAAAATGTGAATAGTTAATGAATCAAGTTTGCATGATGCCAAAATGAAACGTAGATGTATTTTAGTGCAGGGATTTAGCAGTGCAGGAGAATCATTTTTGTGATAAATTGCCCTGTACGTTGAGTTATACACAGCAGTTTCTTTTAAAAAATAAAGACGGCACAGTAAATGTGTTATCTATCACATTTCTGACACTTTGGTAATCTATGTACCTGTAATAAGTCAGTAACCTTGTGTTAAAAAGCCTGAATGATTTCCCCCCATGTCTTTAAAGCACTCTGAGAAAGTGCTCCGAAACATAAGTCCCTGTCCTGCGTTTTCCGCCTGTTAAACTCTTCATCTGTTGTAACAAACACAGTCCCACAGACAACGGAAAGAAGGCAAAAGAATCTGGAAGAGAAACAGAAATTTATGATTTTTTAAGACTTGATATTTAAAACAAAAAAGGACGGCTGAAACATTAAACTCTGACAGAATGAAATGAATCAATTTAAATGTCTGAGTGTGTTGTGTCAATAATGAATAAAGCATGGGTCGAATTTGAATGAGTGTAATGTTGAAGCTGAGAAATATTCAAGACAATAATCATCTAAATATTAAAACAAAATACTTGAGGAAAAGGCTTTTCCGTTGACAGTTTGATACCAGTGATGTATCCTCCGTGATCTTAGCTCCATAATTCCTTGTTTTGGAGAGATAATGCTGCTGTTCTTCTGGACGATTAAAGATAAAATCTCGACTCGTCGTAAAAGTACAAAAGTCTTCCAACTTTCCAGTTCCACTTATTTCTCCTCCTCTCTGTTTGCTGTGTTTGTTGTGTTTTGGATGCTGCTGACAGTTGTCATGTTTGGTTTGAGGATTTCTTTCTTTATTCCTGTGAGAACTGAGTCTTTGCAGCCTGGGGCTTCACAGACCAGCCAACCATGCCTTTACACATGTCAAGAGTCAGACACTAGTTCAATAGAAACTTCAGCTTTGCAGATGTGTAAAATACACACACTAACACACACATCCTTGCACTTCTATCTTTATGAGGACCAGTCATTGACATTCCACGGCCCCTTACCCTAAATGTTAAACATCACAACTAAGTGTATCACCCGAACTCTTACCCTCACCTAAACTTCACTGTAACTTTAAAAACAAGTCTTAAAAAGTGAAGAGTGAAAAAGTGAGGAATGGCCAAAATGTCCTCACTTTCCACAAATGCCAAATCTGTCCTCACTATGTAGGACGTACACACACACACACACACACACACAGCATTTGTCGTTGCCTTGGCTGTCTGTCCTTGTTTGAAATTGTTTGGATATTGTCAGATTTGACATGTTCAATTCCTGTTTGTCTGTGTTTGTTGAAGTTCACCATGCATGCTTGACAACTACAATGACAGCATGCTTACAATTCTCAAATCCATAGCAACTCACTGGTCCAGCTGTGTATTTGTTGGTGCTGTTGTTGTTCTTCTTTTCCCATCCGAAATTGAAACAACAGGCTCTGGAGAGTCTTCCCTGTAATTTAACATGCAGGAGTTATGTTTATCCATGTTTCCTGCATACCAGTGTGTTTTGCAAATAGACTGTGAGCTGATTTAGCAAGCTTAATTGGTACCCACCTGTCGTCAAAAAAACTCAGTGAGCATCCGAAGCTCCCCTGGAGAGACAAAGTCCTTGTTATGTGTAGTCTGATGTTTTATAATTGGTGCAACCTTTTTAGCCTGTTATGCTGCACTGAGGAGAAGGTTACAAAACCAGTTCAGTCCGTCTTCATTTTCTAGCTCATGACAAAAATAAAGTTAACTTGTCTTCTCAATAACCAAAACCACAAACCAAAACCAAACCACCATTTGCTCAAATTTTTTACCATGATTTTGCCACTTTCTAAAAATATTACCTAATTACTGTATATCCTCTCTCATTCCCATGTTGAGGTGATTTTGGAAGTCAACAGTTGACCAGTTAGGTTTGGTTTTGTTTGGATTAGTCTGATCAGTTTGCAGTTTTGCACCTATGAAGTATAAATCATTGGGTCGGACCAAAGGAAAAAAATATTTATATAATCAGTTATGGTCTGGTGTCTTTTTTCAGAGCACCCTGTGTCTTGTACAGGTACGATTAGGAGCTTTTTACTTTTGATTTGTTAAATGGTGAAGAATCTGATCACTTTAAACCTATTAATCAGAGACAATACTGCTGAGGTGTGGTAGGTAGGTTCTGCTCATGGCCCTGTACAGATCAATTAGGCCCTGCATTTCAGGTGTTCTTGGATTGGTTATTAAAGGAACAACTTTCACACTTAAGGTGTGAAAGCCCCCTTAAAAACTTAATCGAAGGCAACCCGCCAACATTAGACTGTTGCCTGTTGTAGCACTGCGCTCCCTCATCACTTAAAATTTTTACCCGTGTGATCATCTGGCACTGTTTCTCTGTTCTCATCTGGCAGGAATAAGATGTCACTCTTTGTTTGTGGCGGCTTTTAATTTTTAATAGCTGATGAGTTTACTTTCAACTCAAATCTCAAGGCATCACGCAACTGCTCATTAGCAGCATATATCATAGAGTAACAACTCCAGATGTGAACATGCATTATTCCCTCCTCATGTTTTAAAGAAAGGTTTTCTTCAAACCCTAATTCAATATTCGACTTTTTGTACTGCTATGAGTGCACATAATGTAGAAAATCCATCACACTGAGGTGGGCTACACTGTTGAGAAGAGAAACATGAGGGTGATACATTTATCATTCATAATATCAAAGAAGTATAATAAACTTTCCCCTGTGCAGCACATTCCCACGGAGGGTGTCAAGCGAGGATCACTTGGGCTACACTTGTTCTACTGAATTATAAGATTTATAGAGAAATGCTTCTGGGCTGCTGAGACTGGGAAAATCAATGAACGCACAGCTGTAAATCTGACCAGCAGGAACCAGGCCTGAAACTAGAGGTCTCACCACTTCTGCGCGGGTGAACAAGCCTCCTTAAAACCTCTGTAAATCTCCCTCTGGATTTATGACACTGGGCGTATGGTATGGTACAGGCCCAATCTATTGTTTTCACTAAGTGCCTGCTATTGTATAGGAGTGGCTACTTTTTTGCAAGCTGATACCCTTATATAGAGAATTTAATGCTCTGATTTTTCACAAAACTGTCAACCCATTTGATTTATTTCTGAAAAGTGATGTCATAAATTGTATGGCAGTATTATGGACCAAAAAAAATGTCATTGTTGTATCATTCCTTTGGGACATTTGAGGCGTTTGTACAGTTTTGTACAGCTGGAGAGAAAGTGCAGCTTAACTAGGCAAAAATAAAAATGTTTTATAAAGAGTATAGTTGGGTTATCACATTCATCGCAAGAAAGCAGTCACATTTTCTTTTGTACCAAGTTTGTGTGTTCTTCTGTAATACTTTTTATGCCTCCACAATTATGGGGAATTGTGTTTCTCAGATCCCATTGTCATGAATTCCATATCTCTGAAATGCCTGAGGGAAATTTCTTCAAATGTGGCACATTCATTGCTCAGACTCAAGGATGAACAGATAAGTTGGCACCAACCAACCTAACCTGGGACCAGCGTTCATGTCCCGATGTTAGAGGTTATGTCTGCAATTAGTGATTTTTAAGCCTGTCTCTGCTTTAAACTTACCTTAACCAAGTGGTTTAGTGCCTTCCCTTAACCAAAGTGTTTTAAAAAAAACAGCATTGTGTGGTCTCCAGTTTGCAGAATGTTTAAAGCAGACATCATTGTATGTCACTATTTACAGCAGTTCAGAATATGTTCATATTCAACCTATGTGGGTACAAAAATGTTGAAGTCCTACCTGATTTGATGTGTGTCTTGCTGACACATAAAATGCAAACATTTATCCTGGTGACAAAAAAAATCACAAAATACGTTTTATTAAATGTATGAAATTATATGAGTCTAGACAGACATGGATGTAAACTGTAATTTGAATGGTTGGTGGAAGCTGTGTCTGAACACACTGCCTGTTTTATATATACAGACCAATATTTTCTTTTTGACATTTAAAGTGTTAATTCAAATGATTCATACATTTCCAAAAGATCAATTTATTGCTCACTATAGGGCAATTTAGAGTAAAAAAAGAGTAATGTAGGACAATTGGGGAGACACCAGACAGCCATAAAGCATCAACTATGCATACATTGTTCAAAAAAGCTATCCTGTCTCTCAAGTCCACACATGAATTAAACATAGGACACTTTGTTCAGCGATTCCCTTACAACACCACTGTGGTATCGTCTTGTGAAAGGCTCATTGTAAGGGTGGAATATGGTCTGAAAATATAAAATACAAGTCTCCTTAAAAATAATATAATATGTCACACTGTAAGGTTTGTTTAAAATTAAAATTACTTTGTTTTACATTGTGATACTGGAGGACTAACAGGAGGAGTTTTCAGTTTATAGTTTCTACCAAGAAACACGTATGACCTATATGCCTGGTAAACACTTTTGAATTTAGAAAATATTCCAAATTAATTATTTTTTATCAAATGAGCTTGTTGCAGTTGTCATGCAGCAAGTGTGTTTCAAAGTGCATTAAAGCAGCAAGTTTAATGTGAAGTTTTAATCTACATGGTGATACTGAACACACCTGTGTCAGCAGGGTGGTGATGAGTATTGAGACAATGAGAACAAGTCGCAGCTGTGTGCAATTACGTGTGTGTGTGTATTTCAGTCGCTGCTGCTGCATGTGCTCTGCTTTCAGCTGGCTGACAGAAGCCTTGTTTGGACAGGACGGGCCCATTTTTTTCACAGAAGACATTTTGACATGTCACAGTTGGTCTAAATAATAAACTTACTGATGGCTGAATTCCATTTAGCTGCTTTATTTTCAGGGCCCTGCTATCGTGCATGCTGGCTCACTGTCACATTGTCATGGTTTACTGGGCCCCTTGAATAGAGCAGAGGCATCATTATTGTTTTCAGTAGCACCTGTGCTTTTCCTGCTTAGACAGGTCGAAATCTCTGCTGTGAAACAGGCCTATTCATTTTGAGAGAGGTGTGTGTAGCCGAATATAAGATTTGAATGACTTTGTAGGACCTAATCATCACAGTTAGCTTAAAGACCAGCATGATTGCATGCAAAATAAAAATATATGCACATGAAATCTATCACATTTAATGGAATAACTTTGGGAAAGTTGGGTAAAATCCAAGTGGTATACAACTTTTTCAAAGTGCTGCAGCAGTGCTTAAAAATGTTTTCCAACATGCATGAGCCACAGTTAATTTCCCCGTCTGTGAGATCCCTGCACAGGGGAGTCTGGACAGAACAGACAATGAAACAGATACTGCCAAACTGTACAGCATTGATACCGCCGTGTCGTGCCGGAGGACTAAAACTGAGAGTGCGAACGCCTCTCTGAACAAAGCAAGCCTTTCTTTCATATATAGCAAAAATAGAGAGCTTTTTTTTTTCGTAATAGCTCTGGGGTTTTGTTGACATCAAAAGCAAATAAATCCAGAAGCAAAGTCTTTCAAATCAGTTCCCTTCGCAGTAGCTACAACACTCTCTCTTAAAGTGCAATCTTTTGTCCCGAAGTAATCTGTTCTTATGTCGTGGCTGAAATGTGATTTGAAAACAAAAGTCAGGTCAAAAATCCATTAAACAAATGACATCATATGAAGACAAAGCCCACAATAACATCCGTGCAAGAAGCACTATAGTCGATGGAGCCGAGATGGTTGTGTCAGTTTGGAAAACAGCTGTGTGTTTTCATTGATTGCGAGTGTGATGTCAAACACAAAGTCCATTCTTTGTCCTGTCTTCTCTCATGCAGTTTGTTCTCTTGAGTGCACCTTGAAGTTTGTTTTCCACGAGGACACAAGTATCGACTTTTTGATTTGACCTCATATTATCCCTGAGTGCAGAAAACCGACTTATTGTCTCTGATTTCGTCCTAACAGCCATCGCTCGAGTGCTTTTGTGGTTAGGTATATGTCTTGGTTTCCTCACTACCCAAAGACATTTATTTGGGTTTTGCTTGTTTGTTTCAAAACCATTTCACCGAGCACTTACTGGTGGCGACATCCCACAGGAGGCAATTACAGTCCATTCTATTTCACAATTACTGTGATCACCCGTGTAGGATGGCACAGCTCGAGGAACAGCTGGGACGAATAAATCAAAGCTGTGAGAGCAGAGCAGGTGGAATCGTGCAGTGAAAGGAGCTTCTCTGTAGCGTCTACCATAGATTGGGGTTTTCCTGTGTGGAGTGTTGCGCAGGTGTAGGCATCACTCAGAGCCAAGGAGGTGTGAAATATGCAAGTCAGGAGATTTCTCTGCTGTTGGTTAATGGAGAAACATTATTTTCCAGATGATATCACACAATTAAATGAAACAGTTACATTTTGTCCTATTTACTTCCCTGATCATCTAACAGATCAAATCTAAGATGTAAACGTTTAATTGTTTTAGAGGATCAGACCACAAAAGAGGAAAAGCTCTCAATGTCTTATTTTAACTACTTCTAGGGGGTCCCTGGAAAAATAGGAAATAGTTTATTAACTCATAGTTAATTTACTATAGAAATTAGCCTAATGTGTGTAAGAGTCGTCAGAGTAACTATTGTGATTAGAGGTTTCACCTCCTTCACGGTTATCTCCTCAACTGTACGTAACAACTTTAGAGTTCTGCTCTGAATCATATCTAACAAGGGGTGCTTGACCTGAAAGAGGTTGAAACCCCACTGGTTAAAACACCTCAGGTGGTGGTTTGAAAAGTCACAGTTGTAAGTAAACTGCTAAAGTGCAGGAATCATGCTTCTTCTGTTGTTGTTTCAACAGTTGCCAAACAGCTTCAGGTGCATAACCGCCACCCGCTGACTGGAGTAGGGCCAACCCTGATTTGCATGTTCTCTGGGAAAACCAGGACAGATTGCAATAAGGTTTGTGATCTGGCCTGCAGAGACTCATATATATTGCTAAGTGTAAATGAAAGTCCATTAAATCTAATCTGGAGCTTGACAGGATATGAGACACTTGAAATGTTAAGTGTAAATGGGGCCTTTGTGGCATTCCACCAGTTGGCTGACGACCGTTATTAGTTACAGCAACTGTTAGCAAAAAGTACGTTTGGTCTGTTCTCAAACAGTTCCCTACATCTTTAGAGTTTTAAATTTAAAGATGTATGATGCACTAGTTTTGCAGTGCCCACTTTATGTGAGCAGCAAATTGTTCTAAATTGAGATTGTGCACTCGCTCATATGCAGTTGAATGTTGTTGATGGGAGAGGGCGGAGTCTTATGAATAGCAATACTGTCCCTATGTTAGGGCTGTGCGATTAATCAAGATTTATTATTGTTACGATTCCAATCAAGATGGAACAATTATTGTGCTGCATTATGTTTCACACTGATGCTCTGATTTTGTCTTGTGTTATATACACAGCACACCTTTATCCCTCCCTGAACGCCTGAACTCACTCTCAAAATGCTGCTGTTATCACCAAGTGTCCCTGAAAGTCATGATGTTGTAATCCATAATCCTTGAATGAGGATTTTTCCACTTCGTTTGACACTGCAAACAAGGAAAATGCTGAGTGGGGATAGCCAACAGCAGATAATTAGCTTTAGGCTAGCCCTTAGACATTTCAGTTAAATTATATGGTTCGCCATTTTTTGACAAAAACGTTATTTTTTGCCTAAATCTTCTCCTCATGATGCTGGTTACCAGTTTCTACGTTTTCTAAAAAACCTCAAATGACTAGGGATGTTTTTTAAAGAAGGTGTTGATATTGAAAGTTCAGGAAAATCCAATGTAAGTTTTTAAAAAAACGTTTAGCATGAAATGAGACCACTCATCATTTCCGCAGAACACTTGAGTGTTTCTCTGTATACAGGAGGCTCAACTCTGACACACATCCTGTCATTTAGTACACATTTCTGTGTGTTTGTGTCGATTAACGCTATTCAGCTACTAGTTTATACTGGAGAAGTGCATGTTTGCAGTTTCCTGGAAACTCTGGTCAGTTGTATAAATTAATTACTGGAGTCATCCATGTATGTCAACAGGCATGTGTTTCCTGGCAGTGATGCTAAAGGGATGACCTTCATTGCCGTATAAGTGCTCAGATGCTTTGGGATGCTTCTTCTCAAGGTCTCCATTTCCCTCTTTTCCATTAGTGCTTAACCGCTTGCTGTGCTCACCTCATGTATACGATCCACATGGGAGTTGTTGCCTTGGATGAATAGAAAGAGGAAGAACTCCCTTGAAAAATGATGATATACCACTGACATGTAATTGAAACACCCTTCTACATGTACTGTATGTAGATCGGCACACCATCTCTGCCAAAAATAGTAAGCAATCAAATATTTAGATTCAGGCTTATGACTGGTATATTTTTGCACACACTCCCAGTATCCGCTTCATTTTATTCGGTACACTTCCCCATTTATGCAAACAGCTCACTCCTGTGGACAATGAGCTACTTATAAATAAAACATATATATAAAGAATGCAGGCAGGGTTGAGAGCTTCAGTTATCATCTGACTGAACGTTAGATTAAGCTAGATGTGGCTTTGAATACATTATAAGGTTTTCAACATTGTGGTGTCTGGAGATCACAGTGCGGCGTGATTTTTCAGTGAAGGAGAAATCAAATTAGCAGCATGTTGATGAGAGAGGTCCTTAGGCTACCAACTTAACTTTTCAGACAATTTAAATGAGCATTCAGATCAATGTACGTATCAAATATAAAATGTTTTATTTCTTCAGTAGTTTAGAACTGGAGCAAAGTTTAAATATTAAATATAAACATCTTTTCCAAACAGGTTACCAGACCACATCAGGTGCAGCGATTGAATTATATAACCATATTTGAGCAACACAGCATCCGTCAACAACTTTGCCTGGAAGACAAAGATTGTTAACATAAATACAGACATATTTTGAAATTGGAAATCTTTTAGAATTTAAACTTTTCAAACTTATTATTTTTTCTTCTATCTTCAAGGTTCATCAAATTATAGTCACAACAATATATATCATGTATGTATGTGTATGAAGATTCTCTGCTGGAATACATTTCTTTGTGGTTTTTGTTGTCTATGTCTTGAAATATTTTAATAACGGCCAAGGAGATCATGTTTCCGACTCCATTTTTTCATTTGTTTCTTTGTCTCTTGGTCAGCAGAATTATGAAGAAAAAAAACATTTTTATGAAACATGGAGGAAGGGTGTAGCATGGGCCAAGGATGAACCAGTTACTCTTTGGAGCACATTCAAATCACAGGACAATAACACAATACAAAATAGGATATTCCTAATAGGAACATCAACATGAACACCCCCTGAATTTGAAACAACAATTCGTCAAAAACTTTTCACACATTTTGCACACACTCATGGCTCACCTTGGCTATTCATGGCCATGTAAAAAATAAGGGAAAAAGCTCTGGGCAATAAAATACAACACATCCTCTCTGTAGCATCCAGTTTGTTTTTCACATTAAAACTTAAAGCTCATAAACACACTGAAGTGGCAAGAACAACTTCCTAATTCAGGCAATGGGACCATCTGAGGAGCATTTGAATGCATCACTGGCCTTGACGGAGGTCTGCAATCTCTGAGAGTCATTCGAGTTACTGGCTGTTTATCACCCTGTGGAGGTGAGATACTATCATATAGAGTCTAGAAGCATGGATGCAATGACCATTTTTAGTCATGAAGCTGGAATGGGAGTCAAAATATTGTCCATTTAAATAAATATGTGGTTTGGAATCAGCATGGAGCTGTTTTTGATATGAACAGAAAAACTAAATGTTAGCACGGTGCATATGAGATGTTGCAGCAGGAGGAATCAGCGGTTGCTGGGTGGGGGGCAGGGACCCAGGTTGCTGGACTTCATGCACGCCTGTCTGCCTCCATCATGCTCATGTGAACAGCAGGCACTCAACAGGATGTGTCATGTCATTATTTACCACCAGGGGCCAATGAGCGGAGAGCAGCAGAATGCTTTCTAAACAGTGTTTTCCCCAGTGTGAGGGAAGACCTCAAGTATGTGTGTGTTAACGTCTTTGTGCATTAGCCTGTGTGTACATGAGAGAGAGAGTGTGTGAGAGGGAGTGAAGGTGAGCAAATGAGCAAGCAAGAGAGAATTTCTGTGTATGCGAGCGCTCAACATTCCTCCGAGGTATTTTTAGCATTGTTTTCCAACATCTTCAGCAAAGTCTGTTTTCCAGTCCGAGCGTGGTTCGGGGCTCTCATGCATTCCTCGATCGTACACCTCATGTGCTTTGGAGACACACACATACGAAATACTCCCACACATGAAAGCATTCGCTTCTGCTTTAATGGCTAACCTTCACAGGGGCTCCGATTGTCCCAAGCAATAAATCATTTTCACTTGCCACATCTGAAATATTCATCCCATGTTAATCAAGCATTGCTTCCTAAATACACACACATGCAAAGACACACAAACACACTGAGCACTGTGTGAGATAAAGTAGGACCCTGCATGCCTGTGTGGGAAACCTTGGTACCATTTACTAATGATGTCGTGATGCAGCTACTGCTCATTTCTTTTAATATAGCACTCAGACTTGTTAATGCATGACCAAAAGGAAAAAAAGAATCTGGCGTGCTACGATTGTCAGGAAAGGTGAGATTTTTCAGTCCTGCAATCGGAGTGTAAAGTAGTTTGTTTTTATCAAGTTTGAATGATTGTTCCTGTTTAAGTGAACCAGCACCGTGTACAATTATAAAGTCCTTGAACCCAGTATCACCCTACAGGCAGGGAAGTCAAAACAGTTATCGAAACATGTGGAATGCTTAAAAAGTAGATAAAAATTATGAATATACATATATATAATCCAACTTCCAACTTTTTTTCTCTACTCCCCTCTTAGATCCCAGTTATGACGGGAGCCTTCATGGACTCTTCGCCCAATGACGACTACAGCGGTGAGCACTCGCTCTTCAACTCCTCCGCCAGCGTCCACGCCGCCGCCTCTGCCGCCTCGGTACACGGCCAGCAGGACGAGTCACAGTCGATGTCCAGCGATGCCATCTGGCTCTGGATCGCCATCATCGCCACCATCGGAAATATCGTGGTGGTCGGCGTAGTCTACGCCTGCACTTTCTGATGAACATATGCTCACAAAGACAAACAAGAAAACACACATCCTGCTTTTTCCGGATACCTGGACCCCTGAGCGAGGCCACGCTTTGTAGACTGACACTCTCTCTCTATGTCTCTCTCTGTTTCTCCCTCACACTCGGCTTTTGGATCGGTTGGAACCCCTAAGGGTGTGGAAGTTGTGATACCAGACAATGACATATAGACTCCTATATTTCTTCATCAGAGGGGAAGACTGGGACTTGGCTGCATTCGTCGGCACAGAGCATTTTTGGATGCTATAACTGGAAGTTTGAAAAGAAGCCCTTGTGTTCGACAGCTCTTTAGTTAAAAACAGAAACATCAGACCTGTGCTCCCAACCACGAATCAAAGGAACATTTTTTTTTTTTCAGCTTAAGTTTGTTTCCGTGTTTCTCCTCAGACAACACCCTCACTTATAATGCAGAGTCGAGAATGAAGATTAAATGGGGCTTAAGATTCAGGTTGATCCAGGCCATCTTAAACATCCACCAGATAGTTGCTTAGCAATTTAGAGCAGTGCTGTTTAATTATGCGGCTGAACAGAGATGGTAAAACATTTAGAAAGTGCTGGGATTGTTTTCATGCCAGGCAGCCCTGAGGATCAGGACATTAGAGCTCATTTGAGGACTAATTTGTGGAGGGTGTGGACGCTGATCAACAGTGTACATAGTATCTAAACAATTTTACTGACAGGAAACAAAAGGCAAACATAGTTAAAATGTCATTAAAATGGTCCTGCAATGTTAACTGAATTATACAAGAAAAATGATGACTTTATGATTAAATGAGTAATGTAAAACTAAGTCAAGCCCTTTGAAATGAATGGTCTTGTTGTCAGTATTACAGTAATATTCACCAGCGATTATTAGAAAATCGAATTGTATTGTTATGGTCTGTTCAGTCATGTTTAGATATTATCTACAGATGTAAACATAATGCAATTAAAAGCACAAATTTAATCACAAGATGACGTAGCCTACTTTGCAAACTGCACCTGATTATCATGATTTTTTTTTGTAGCTATATGTTTTCTTTAAGTACAGCTTGTAAAAGTATTTATCATCACTCTGAATTTAACAAAGCAGGGCAGATGTGGAATTTGGTAAATGCATGTGTTCAAAAGTGTTTCAACACTGACCAGATCTGTGGTGAACTTTGTGTTAAATGTATGCAAATCTGAGTCTGGAAAGGACTCCTCATTTTGAAATGAAATGTTGTCATATATCAAGCTGTCACCGCTCGGCAAATTGTGTTACTGTGGAATCAGGAGGCAGCTGTCTCCATGGCAACTAATCCTCATCGTAATTGGGAACAACAACTTTCCTCTGAGACTCGAGCAGCAACCTGCAAACACTGACGAAATGTATGCTTTTAATTCTGGGCATTTAATAGTCGTTCACGCACGGAGAAAATTATTGGAAACATTGCACTGCATTTACACAAATATTGCATCTGGTAGCTACTTAATTTTTTAAACTCTGCTAATTATCTGTGCTTTGCTTACACTGTTTTATTTCCATTGTTGAAGGAAGAACTGATGGAAATGTTAATAATATAATATTTGAATGTGAAGTCAAAGTCAGTGGGTAGTTTTATTTTTTATTGACGAACTGACTGATTTATATATTTAGAGAGAGAAACAGAAAGAGAGTACTCTTTTTTCAGTAAATGTTTATCTCTTCTGGGATTTAGGAGATAATATCAGTATGCTTTAGGTTTAAGAATATGAACCTGTCTTGTAAACACCATATTGTACATGTTCAAATGTTCATACACTGCTGCCAATTAAAATACTAGCTTACTGTATCAACTGTACCGATGTAAGGACAAATTTAGACACACTCTGTTATTATGAGTATACTTCTACAATGTTCAAAGATAAAGGACTTTTCAAGCCTGTTATTTTTAAATAAATGGTTAATGAAGAAATATTGTATTTAGACATGTTTTTAACAACATACTGATAGTTTTTTTTAAATTACGTGTTGGTGGGTTTCCAGCCTGATCTCATTCCCAACTTGTCAGACACTGATGAGACGAAAGTCACAAGGCATCCTTTAGCATTTTATGAGACACACCCATCTGCAGCAATACTAATGGACGCAGTATAAAGAGACGCAAAGGTCCATTCAGGTTAGGCATTAGGGGTGGTGTATGGGTCATGTTTTCCCAAGAGATCTGTGTTTGTGTCCTATGTAAAACCAACTGCATCCAGTCGTTAGGTGCAGAAGTACTTGTTTTAAAGTGCAACCATAACTTTAGTCAAGCAGTTTAATTGCCTAAAGTTCACTGATCCTGTGAACACTTTATTTTGAAAAGCCACTGTGCATGTCACCAGCAGAAACTGTTAACAAAAGAGGCCCAGAACCAGCTCATCTGCACTTTAAGGGTCTGGGGAAGAATGATTCACTGGAGAAACTGCTGGCTAAATGCGAACGTTTGGCTTTGTGCACAATGCTTGATCATGCGAGAAGGTGTTTTAGCTCCATCTTTTCTCCGCCTGGATCACCTGGCATTGTTCCTGTTGAAGCCGACCCACTGACAGACAGCTTCAGTCGCTGCTAAGCCATCAGGTGAGATTGATGCTAAGCCTAGATGGCGCCATCTGTCATTTTGACACAGGCACAGGTTGTTTAGAAACCACCTGGATTCACTCCTCTGCGGACCCCTGCACCCCCCATCTCTCTCTGTCTTCATGCTTGTTTTGCTGAACCAACAGCCTGTGCAGGAAGTAAAGACACTTACAAAGAGCATACAATATTAAACGATGCAATATGGTCTTGTCTGTATCAAGAAGGCAGGTTATTTACAAAAAAAGCTTCAGGGCTTCAGGTTAGTGGCCATATGTTTCTTTTTTTTTGTTTTTTCTTCTGGACATTTTACAGCTTTATTGACTGTGGAGGGAGAGTGAAATGGGGAGAAAGACATGCCGAATGAGAACCTGGGCTGCCTGCTTGCCGGTACAAAGCCTCTGTGGTATGTACTCCACCAGGTCTGCCACTGGTTCGCCCCATGAGGTCCTGTTTCTGACTTGATGGTACCTTGGCATTTGCTAACAAAATGTCACTCAAAGAGATGTAGCAACCAGGAAGAGACTCTATATGACCAAATAGAAACACAAGATGAAAAAGACACACAAAAAAGACTAAAAAGAGACCAAGATAAGTCATGCTAAAAGATAAACAAACACACCAAAAAGACTCATAACTATCAAAAGAGGCACAAGACCCACAAAGAGGCACAAAATGACTGAGAAGAAACACAAAGATGTGAAATGACTCAGACAAGACCAAAACAATTAGAAAGTGACACAGAACAACTATGAAAGGAAGGGAAATTAGCAGAAGAGGACAGAAAACCACAGAAAAAAATGTGTAATGACCACAAAACAACAAAAAGAGGAGAAAATTAGTCTACAAGTCTGTGTGTCTGGTCTGTGCCCTGGGACCCGTTGTCACATAATCCACCCATGCATGAACGTTTGAACAAAATGTTATTGCAGTAGTTGTTGGGATAATTCAGTCTTAAACAAGGTAGGGTGGTTTTGCCTGCCTATAAAAAAAAAGATTCTTAAATGTTTTGGGAAACAGTTGATATTTTCTCCATTTCCATTTAAAGGCAGCATGTGATCCACAGCATCACAGGTGCT
>CAFUXE010000617.1:134514-169214 GCA_903364295.1 Serranus cabrilla
ACAATCACATCCAGAATGGCTCACTCCCTGAAGTGAGTGGTTGCAAATCCCTCTCACCCTGGGGAGCAAAGTGATGTCAAAAACATTCAGAGATCACATTCATAATTCCATGAAAGTGTACTGCTCAACCTTTACGCCACCTTACAGACTGAATCAGTCCCTTCCACACTGAAAAGGCAGCTTGGTTTCATAATACGTGGATCAGCTCCCTTCAAATTCGCCACGGGCCTTTCTGATCCCCCTCAGCAGAGGCGATAGAGCTGGAAGTGAACCCGACTGCACACGATCTTTGAACAACCTTCACATTGCTTTCGCTGCTTGTTGTGCCTTTCCTCTTTATCCGATCAAGCCACTCAATTGTGGGAAGAAAAGAAAAACTCCCAGTGGCCTCACAACAGCTGCAGACTCCTCGAGGCAGGGGAGTCTCAAAAAATCCCTCAGAAAGAGCAAGATGAAATAGATAACCATTGACCTTGCCTGGGCTAATCTATGCTAATGCATGGTAATTATTAGACTTTCAGGTGATGGTTTGAGAGAAATCCACAGTGGCTAGACTTCATTGATATGGTCTGTGCGAGACGAGGCTGGTGCTGCCTGTGAATAATAGATAATGTCCTTAATTTATAGCCAGAATGAGATTAATCGGTCCGAAAGAATGAGGAGAGGAAAAGAGAGGAGATGAAAGGAGAGGATGCAAAGCAGGAGAGTGTTGGGAGAGGTTGTCGTTCCACTCAGCTGTTGCCCTCGAGTCTCACAGGATGTAACACTTCAGCCCAACTCCTGTCCAGTCGAGAGTGACAGCCTGGTGATGAGGTGCTGGGTATGCTAATATATGCCAAGCCGCTTAGACACATCTTGTCAAACTGTCACTTCAGAGGCACATGAGAATGTACAGTATGGGTCTATACTTATCCAGAGCCGTAACAAAGGCTATGTATTATCTATATGCCACATAAATACAGCCTTAAGAGCAAATTGTTATTTGTGGTAAAGCATTGCAACAGCAAGAGGGGAGAGAGGAGAGGATGTCTGTTAGGGCATGCAAGCGTCTGTGCTCACAGCATGTGGGCGGGTGAGGGAGTGAGTAATACTGGAGCTCTTCAGTGTCATCAGGAGCCTGCATGTAGCTTCAACATACACTTTATCAGTGAAGACCAAATCATGCAGTAATAAAAAACACAAATACACAACAGTGTTTTTGTTCACTGATCACAAAATAATCAGCCCCTGCAACTGGAAGAGTTTTTTTTTTATCTGCTATCTCTAGTCTGAGCACAAAGGCTGCTGTTTTTCTGCAAAATAATCCATGACAATTTAATTATTAAAAAAAAAAACGGTAGTAGTTCCATGTGCCCAAAGACTAAATATAGTATGATAAGAAAGTTGCTGCATTTCTGTAAACAACATGGAGCACAATCAAGTATTTGGTATATATACTCAACAAGTTTAATATCAAAGATATGCACACACATTCAGTATAAAATATTATATAAGGAAATAATTTATAAACACAAGGTTATTGCTTCTTTGCTTTTTTATCACTTTAACTACTGAAAAAAGTGATTTTTTTTTTTATCTAAAAGTTTCAAAGCTGAACGGCTTCATTCTTGCCCACAGTATGTCCAGGACTTCAGAACAATCAGATCCTCATTATATTTAATATAGTCCTTTTAGACCAACTTTTTGGATGATTAATCACTCAACTATCTCATGAAAGGACTGGCACCTTATCATCATTCATTTATAAATCAGAAAATGAGATCTTATTGCAGCTCTATTTCTGGATGGTTGGGTACATTTGAGTGGATAATTAATACTGAATAATGTGTAAAATGAACACTTAAAACTGTCTGTATATGTGGAACAAACAATTACATGACAGTGTGTTATTAAGCATTTCTTCTAAACCTACTACAATGATTTTTTAACCGGTTGTGAAATCCATTTAATATGAATGCCCCTGTATGACTCACATAAGATAACCAGGTGAGGCAAACATTCCTAGAGAATACAAACAGGTACAAACAGATCCGATTGCATTGGAAATCAGATAAAATCATGCAGATTCGCTAGAATTTCAAACAGCTCAGACTCCAGTGGAGCTGGAGAGTTGAACTGGAATTTTCCTGCTGAAAGAAAGTCGCTGCTGATCACGATGGGCCCAACCAAAGAAAATGTAGTGGTGTGGAGGATCTTCCACGTGTTCCAAGAGGACTTTTATTTGACTTAAGTGGCAAGTTCCACTTTGTGTGTCAGCAGCAGCCGGCGGCCGGCTGACAGCTGATGGAGAGAAGCTGCAGCGGGGCAGCAGGATCCATCTGTGGATACTAGACCTGGAGCTCACCACCTGTTTCCTGGAAACCAACACTGCCACCACGCTGCCGGAGGCCCACACCATATTTCTGGGCCCGCTGGAGGGAAAAGAGGCACAGGAGACCCAGACTGAGTAGGGCAGACCATCAGACTCTACTGACAGTCTGCCTGACGGACTGTCTAATGAGAGGTTTTCCAAAGGGAGTCTGGCAGCTGTAGATCTGTGGGCAGTGGTACTCATGGAAAAACTAACACGTCTGTCTACATTGGCCACCTAAACCGCCACAAAATGAAAATTCCTTGTAGTAACTTAAGATGTCTAAGTTGCTAAATTGGATACAGTGTTACAGATTCCTTTATACTACAAGAGTTTCTTGAGTTCGGATGCACATCAAAAAAAGGAGAAGTTGCCAAAAATGTTGTCAAAAATCACAACTGAACTGAATTTTGGATTGCTACAAAGTACTATAGCATACGGACAATATTTTTCAGGACAATAATTGTACTAAAAGTTGGAAGAACTGAGAAAAGTTAGCTTAGTCTATTCTGGCCCTAAGATGATTTTAGAGCTTCACCAGATGCATTAGACGCAAAACTATTTCCCATAATGATGTTAGCAGCAATCAGAGCCTCAAGACATTGTGCAGCAGGGACCTGAGGTCAGCAGTTTAATGGCTGTCCCGAGGTGAATGAGCTCATGGCAGCAGACCACAATAGAGGAAGGATTAATGGAGATACATTTGTTTGCCAGGGGTTAACTGTTTTGGTTTTCTGACTATTAGGTTATAGGATCAATTATAAGCTTTTAATAATAATGTTTCCTGCCTGAGGTCACTTTCCACGAATAAGAAAAAAGTGCTTGTTCCCATCAGCTCAACAGCCAGCCTCTTCATGACATATTTGTTGAACTCTGATCAAAAGAGGCACTGATATGACACAAAGTATTAGAGCGTAACATGAGTTATGCTGCGTTTGCATCATCTGTAATCGACTCTGACGTGTTGGGATGATAGATGTTTCTGATGGTAGCAGCTTGAGCTCACAGGCAGGATGGAGTTTCATCCTCCGCTCCGATGATGACGCGAGTAACTGACAGCTGTCACCGCTCTAACAGAGATTTTACAGAGATTTCACCAACTGGCATTGTGTGCCTCTGTGTAACATACAAGAGGGAAGCACGGTCGGTGAGAAAATTATTTTAGGTGGGCTGCTACCATGGCAACAGCAGGCTGTAATGGATTTGGACAGTACCTTTGGCTTGTGGCAGTCATTTCTGGACCTTGATTTTGCTTGTGTCTGTCTTGGGTTCGCCCCTCTTTCTTTCTCACACACAAGTGCACTTCTTAATGGTTCTGCTCATTACAGGTGCTTTTCAATCCAGCTAATAACCTCTGATGAGGAGCTCACATAGCAGCACCTACAGCTCTGACTAAGCAAAACAATTAAAAAAGATGTGAGCATCCTGCACGAACTGACACAGGAAAGTAAACTGATGATCTTCACTAAAATTAAATTTGCTGATTTCCCTCCAAAACATAATTGAAAGCTTCCCCACTAATTCGCTTATACTAGTTTGGCATTTGTAAGGACACAAGATGGCAAACAAAATACAAAAGAAAGCCCATGTAATCCACTTCTGCATTTAAGCTTTTCTTTCTACCTCCAATTGCATGGGATGGTAAATAGTGTGCCAAGTTTGACAGGGAACAGAGAGTCTTTAATGCAATCCCGGGGGCTCCACCGCCCCCTGATGCTGCAGCCGCCTCAGTGAAAATGCTTCATTACTGTTACTCCATGATGGGAGCTCAGCATTACCCGTCATCCAAAAGGCAGGAGCCCTATTCTTTTGATTAAGTATTGCTGGGTCCCTCTCTCTCCCATACAGTCCTCTATGAGGCAGGTCGAGAGACAAAGTATCCCTCTCTGGCTGACGTCTCATAGACAACACATCCTTAGAAAGAGAAGGCAATTTATGGGGAAGCTGGCCTTTGAACAAGATAGATACCACCCTGCACACTTGTGCCCTGAGCCAAATCTCTAACATGTTAAGCTTATTACTGTTTCCTTTATGTAACCCTCAATTTTATCAAAGAAGTTGACACAGAGCAGAGCTGTGGCAGCCAATTTAAAATACACAACCCTTATGTGCCAGGTGGTAACTACCTGAAACACAAGGCCGGGCTAAAGTTACATGAGCAGCCCTCTTTGGCTGAGTGCTTTTATTATTGCTGTTGCTACATACAGTAAAGTAGTACGGTGATACAACAGTAGCCTATAATTGCCAAAGTTGGACCAAATGAAGTCCATATTATCCAAACTGTCATTGTATTTTGAGTGAATGAATGAGACCAGATTTTAAAACTTGACGCAAAGCAATGGCATATGTGAGTTTAGGGTGTAGAAATGACTACAAGGAATGGTACCAATGTTACCCTGGATATGATTCTAAACAATGCAGAATTTGAGCAATATTGCCGTATGCTAAGGAGACCAAGTTGTCCAGTCTAGCCTTTTTTCAGGTTTGAGGGTTAGGGTTAGCCCTCAAAAGGTCTGTGCACTTCTCTGGTCAGCAAGCACCTTAACTCTTAGAGAGTTTAATCAAATCACTCTGTCCACACTAAGCTCTGTACCATTTAACCCCATCCATTACGATCCGTTGATAAGACTAAAGTGCACTGAACGACAACTATCTGTGTCCTCTTCTGTCATGAAACCACAACAAAAATGCATCATATCACAAACCAAAGTAGCTGTCATATTTCAGGTTTGACCTGATTGTTGCCCCAGATGAAACGTTAAAGCAAGTGAAGTTCGTTTTTATAACAACTTATATTTCACTTTTCAGCAACATGTGGATTCACATCGGAAAAGAAAGAGCAAACATTAAGATATTTATGTATGGTTTAAAAAAAACAATGTTGTTCTCCAACAGAAGATACAGGAATGAATGGAATGAAAGTAGAACAGTCATCTAACTATTTGGTTCATTTTCAGAACAAACTGGGAATGACTTAAGTCAGCAGGGATCATTAATGCCTGTGCAAAATTTCATGGCAATCCATCCAATATTATCTGGACTGGAAACACAACCAGCACAGCTGTTTTTATGCGACTGGCTGCAACAAAACAGTCACAGGCAAACTTCTTCAATCATTAATCAAGAAGCAGTTATGACGTTTGATCAATAAACAGATGTTACATAAATGTAAGTCGTAGAAAGTACCAGAGGAGTCCTGGGAATATACACCCGTCCCCTGCCACCGCTCGGTCACTGTACTGAATATGATTGGATATCAGCATGCAGAACAGGCAGCCTGTCACCATGGAGACTGACATGCATCACTTTGGTTGCCTGACGCACCCATTGGCAGACACAGTTGAGCCCCACTTACTCGGTTGCTGGCCAAAATTAAAGTGGAAACCACTCTGGGGGCTAATGGAGGATCCATTAAAGAAAGCGAGACAAGAAGAGAGACAGACGGACAGATGCACTGGCTGACAGTAAATGACAGGATGATTGAGAAGAGCGAAAATGCAAGCGAATGGGGAGAAAAGGGATCAGGATTAACAGTGGAAAGCTCCGTCCATTTCTGTGTGTTGTGATGAATGTGTGACAGGTGTTCTCTCAGAGCTGAGCTGAGATTGATCGATGCTGATCGTTGTCATCTGTAGCCCGGGAACATTGGCAAGTATGCCCCGGCGAATGTTTCCTGTTTTTGGCAACCCCTATATCTACTGTGTTATTTATGATTTATGACACTTGTAAGGTCATTTCTGTGTGACTTTAAAGCTGTGCTGTGTTCAGGGCTTTTATTTATTTTTATACCACAATGTAAAAATACTCTGTTTCAAGTGAAAGTAGAAACACACCGGTATTATAATCAAAATAAAACATAAGAAGTATTTATTTTAAATACTGACCCTTGTGAGTGTTAAATGATATATTATCAGTGGTGAAATGTAACTAAGAAACTGTAAATAATGTTCAATTTTGAGGAACCTTTTCTTCTACTATATCATTCTACACCACAACACTTCAGGAGAAAATATTTTTCTTTAAGTCTTAAGTAGGAGAAAACTTCTTTGAGGGCTGGTGTGAAGGATTTAGGGGCATCTAGTGGGGAGGTTGCAGATTGCAAACAACTGAATGCTCATCTTCTGCTTTCCAAGAACCTAGAGTGGCTTCAGGTAACTTTGAAACACAAAAGTCCCCTTCAGACCATGCATTATGCATTATCACCATTCATGGTTTTGTTTCCAAAAGAGGAAAGCCAGCTTTCTTTTTCATTTATTGCACTTTATCTATTCAATTTCCAAGACTCAGAACACTTTATATGTCATCCAGCAGAGGTCTCCATATCAATTTTTTTCAGTGGGTATTCCAATATGGACTGTCCATATATTAACATTATTAATAACCATATTACATATGGTTTAGTGGATCAAATGTATTAACAAACCAGGGGTCTGTGTGATCTTTTCCTGCCATCTGTCTCTGAACAATAGCATTATTCTGCAAAAAAAACAAAAAAAACAACCTTTTTTTTATCATTATAATATTATATTTAATATGGTATAATGATATGATACAAAATATGCTGTATTACTATATTGTTTATCATTGTAACTAATATTTTTATGGGTAAGAGGCAACTAAATGTTTTAAATAAACCTTGAAAAGCTTTATTTTACCTTGTCAATGCATTGAGTTCTGTAATAGGTCTCCTTTTTAGATAAAGTGACAAGATGAGACAAGTTAGTGATATGCTGTGGCAACCGTGCCTGTGAGTATCACCACACTGTCAAAAATCATTCAGTTAAACAAGCAGCCATCTCTTTTGTCCCTCTGAGGCCAACGTTTGGAGGCTGTCAGAAGGCATCACAGTAAAAACACGAGGATATTTGACTGCCTCAGACAAGACATGTCTGTTCTCTGTTTTTGGTACATGGCATTTTAGTTTTCATTTATCAGACATTCTAAAAATATGTTTGTATAGCTGCCACAGATGCTGGGTTCTCTCATCATTAGCAATATCTTTTGTGTCATATTACAAATGTTTTGAAAGAAAATGTTCAAAAGAAAGACTATGTGACAGAGATAGTTTTAAAGCACATAACAACTTTGAGTTATCGCTCTGATGCATTGAACAGTTTGAGAAGTTCTCAACTGCATTTCCAGATGTTGATAAAGTGCACAATCACTTAGCAGTCAGTAAAAAGAATTTGGGGTCATAACCACAATAACCCACTCTATAAGTGCCTGGATGATTAAATATTAATTTCCAATCAAGTGGCTTCATCCACATAGTTTACCTCTTGCTCAGTTCTTCTCTAAATGATCGGCACCCACATCCCGACATGCAGGCTCTTAGTTTGTTCGTTGCACATAAACATGTTTATTTCACCATAAATGGCAGATTTCCTGGTGTAGTTATTTATTTATTTTATTCCTGACAGTCGAATGCCAGAATGAAAACAGAACTTAGCAGATGTTTGGATTGTGGCCACCCACGGGTAGTTTGTAACGTATTGCATAATGTCTTGTGATGGCTGGTGTGTTCATATAAAAAGGGGATGTGAAATTCTATTTTTATTATGTTTGCCCATCTTGCATAGCCGTAATATGCGTTCAAGATTATAAACAATACACCAGGCCTTTAAAACTAAAGAACAAAATATGATGGGAGACTCAGATCACTTTCAGAATCTGTCTCAGCCTGAAATAATTTACCGCCTCTGTCTCTCTGACAGTAAATACGGTAATATTGGGTGGGCTGTGTGTTTTCTGCCAGGAACATGTGAGCAGTCTGACGCACAGCATTAAACCCATGGGTTGAATTTGACTTTGATTTTAAAAGAAATTGCTTATTGTTCCGCCTCTGGCTGCATTAGTGGTGTCACACAGCGCTTGTCAAAGTTGAATTTGTGGTTTTATAACAAGAGTCGAGGCCTGGGGACACTCCCAGTGTCACACCCTGGGCTTGGTGTGAATCTCATGAGGTCTCATTCACTCTCCTTTAAAAGACTGCACCCAACAGCTGTGAAAACAATATTGAAACTACACGAGAGAGACTGCTGTCTTGAATCTGTGAGGAGTTATGCGAGAGGGAACGGGGGCGGGATCAGCGGCGAGTAATAGAGCTCACAGCCTGGAAAAAAAACGTTAAGCAGACAGGCAGAGGGAGACAGGAAATGAGCTGAGTATTTTCGAAGAGGAGCATGGGCCTTGCCGCCCCCTCGTCCAGACATTTGTTATATACTTCATTACACACCACTGAGACATAACTAACGGCAGCGGACAGAGTTGTACTCTGTTGTCATGAATACCCAAGGACCTTTCAGCTGGCTATGATGAATTACTTTGTTACAGTTAATGTACTTTATTCTAAAGGATTCATACAGTGTGTTTCTTTAACCTTATTAGGGCTGATGTTTAAATCACACAGATAGCACTTAAGGCTGTTGAATCTAGTAAATGTTATGTTTGGACATTTAGCTTTAAAGGCTTTTTAATCACTTTTCACTCACTACTTTTCACTTTATTTGCTAAGGTTTTGAGATAACCATTGTGTTTGTGGTGATCATTTGATTGGAAAATTACAGTTAAAGCCTAATAGCAGCTTTCCAGAAACATTACTCAGTCAGGATGAACCACAAACCTTCCCGCCAGCACTTAAAGGGACAGTTTGGATATTTTAGCGTCTCCTGTTTTCTGCAAGCTAAAATAATTGTTTTTATCAAAGCAGTTTGGTGGCTTTTAAAGGGTATAAAATGTCTTTGCTACACCCCATTTAAAATAAAAAAAATCTACTGTAGGTAGGCTATGACTATGATTAGGTATCCCATACAACCCCTTAACTTCAATAAATCTGAACTATCCCTTTAAGAGGCTTGACATGTTCATGAGAAAATTGTTTCTGATGAAAACAGTGTGGAGTAAATGGTATCATTTTACATTTTGTTCTCCACCAGCCAGTAATATACTTCTGTATAAAACATGCACATGGCCACAGATGAAAAACAACAGTAAAAGTCCTTAGAAAAACATTTTCATTGGCATTGTTTTAGTAATGTTAATTGCTGGTAAAACTGTTGAGAGCATGAGCCAAGAGGCAAGAGTTATTTCTGGGAAGCTGCAGTGCAAATCATTCTGTAGAAACAGAGCAACAGATAAAACTGTTAGCTGAAGGACATTTCAAAAGAGAGATAAAGTGTATATATCTGTAACCTGACAGTCTGTGCAATTCAATTACCAGAAGTGCAGTAATTAGACTTTGCAGAGCCAAAACAATGATTTGTACCAGTTGTTTGTACAAAGAGTTTCAACCTTTTCCTTTTCTCGTTATGTTTTTGCTTCAATTGAACTGGTTTATATCCAGCCTATGAGAATACAGCAAATGTAGTTTCACTAATGATACTTCAGTCATAGCAAGGCACCTTCATGCTAATTTAAAATGGCCATCTCTCATTTAACATTCAGCATCAGACGTATAGGGGATATAGGGGTTAATCTTGTTGTTGTGAGGTATTTCATTGATTTTGGCTTTATATAGGTTGTGGATCCAAGTGGGAAATGGAGAGCCCAGATCAAACATTTATTAAAAGAGTTGTCCCTGTATTAGAATTTAAAAAAAAATCAATGTAGCTTTATTGAATCATTGATGATTCACCTCACCTCTCTGTCCCTCATTGACCATCATCCCTTCACTCTTCAACCATCATGATTTCATCCGATACCTCCATCCTCCCCTCCTACATCATCTCGGCTCTCCATATGCATTAAACTTTAGTGAACCAAAAGTTATGGCCAAGCAAGGTTAGCCAAGAGACTTGCAGGACTGGGAGGATGTTGGATGATGATCAAATATTCTTGAAAATAAAAACAGGGAGAGTAAGTGCAGTGCAGACTGAAGTGAAAGTCTCTTAAGGAGTTGAATGTGTCGGATATCAACCCTGGACATTCAAGGACGTCCACTGTTTGTGATGAGTGTGTTACACAACTACTTTTGTTCTATTGTTTGGGTTTCCAGTTTCCCTCGCCATGCAGGGTTCCAAGGAAATGTCCTGAGAAGTGACATGAAGGGGAAATCAATACAGAACAATACACCCAATCAATTAAACAAGTGTATAAAACATCCATCAAATAAGACATCTGACTATGCTTCTTATCATTTAAAAAGACAGAGGGAAAAGAGTGGATGAGAAAAGGAGGAAACAATATTTCTGTTGCAACACCAGGAAGTCCCATGACTTTGTTTTTATTAGATTGTATGAAAGTCAACCTGAGCTGTCATGGGAGACTGATGGTGGGGGAGAGAGTGGCGCCAGCGCCAACTGGAAATCAACACTTGGATGCTAACTGCTCCAGCCTGGCTACAGGCCTCAACCTGCTGGGAGTCACTTTGAGTTTACCAGACTGTGGGCCTTTCCCTAAAACATGGTTAAGTGTTTATGTGTAATGATGAGCGATACTCCTCTACGGTAAAACTTACAGAATACCATGATGGTGTTCTTTGTTGTGTAAGTGTGTACAGGACCAAACAGGAAGTGGCAAAACTATGATCCACAATTGCAACATTGTTTAAGAAAGGCACAGTCATGGTCATGCATTTACTGCATGCTAATCATATGATAATTGATTGTCACACATTACTGACTGCTTTTAAGGCTTTTGTCTATCCCAATCAATGCTAACTTGCAAATGACCTTTGGTTTAAAGACCACTCTCCCTCTTTAGCTGCACTTTGAGATCTTAATGTCTCTCAAATTGCCACATGGTTCATCCAAATGTCAGTTAAGGGCTGATGATTGAGTCACCAGTTCATCTTCCAGCATTGTTAGTCACACACATGCATGGACACACATGTATTTGTGCACAGCACAGATAATCTGATAGTGTAATGGTCAAATATAAATCTTAGTTTGGTAAATTAGGAAGTGATTGGAGCATCATTATTGACGTGAAACAAAGAGGAAGGGGCTCAGTTTGAACTGTGCTATAGTTAACCCTTCACTAAGTATTGTCCCTTTTGATAATATGCTAAAATTATTGTTCTAATGGTTTATCAATAATTTTTTTTTTCTCTCTGAAAACTGGGCGATTGCTTGTGGGGAAAATGTTAATTATAACCCTAACCCTAACCCTAACCCTGAATTTGCCCTAATGTTTCCAAAGAAGCACAGTTTCTCTGCCCTACAAAGCCAAAAGGCAGTAACTGAGAAAGGAACTATAGAGCTTTCTTGTTGTCCAGCGGAAATAGTTCCAGGACCGTCATCATCACACATGGATAAAATTGGGCTCATTGAATCCACAAGTTCAGGTTTCCAGTGATGTCCAATTTATAAAATTCGAAGACTATTTTAAGTCACTAGTATGGAGAAATATTCAAATACAGTGAGCGAAAAACACATTTCATTGGAAGAATAATCATGGTTCTCCTGGTCTGGTGCTCAGAAAAAGAATGTCAGGAACAGTGTGCGGAAATGACTTTTATATTTATAGGAAAAACAATGTTTTCAAAAATAGAAATGCACACTTGGACTAGGCCTAAATAAAATCCAAGATGCAGTGCTGGAAATTTGTTTTTGTGAAACATCGACAATATTTTTTTATCAACGTGAACCCAAGGCAAAATGTAGAAATATGTCAGGAATGTTTGCTTATATTTTGTTGGCCAACATGCAGATTTGGTTTCAGGTTTCAGGCACAGCAGCCAAACGTACCACTGGCTTACACTGACCCTATCATAATGCACTCATTTTAGACCTGGGAATAGATGCAGTAAAGTAAAATGATCCATTTGTCTGTAATTCACAGTGAGCAGTGCATTACAGACATTAAGTGGCTTTCAAAATAGTCCAAGCACAAGTTAACTGCAGTTTAATCCTGAGCAGAGAATCTTACCATGCTCACATTACTGTGGTTATGGTTATAATTTCCTCCCAAAAAATCCAATAGTACTTCAAATATGTGACTTTTTGTGTTGTTTTGCTGAAATTCCCCATAATACTTACAGTGTAGTCACCTGTTTCCTGCCCACTTTGAAACTAACACAATACAAATTCTCTGTCCAATGATAAAACATAAAGCAAACACTCAAACTATGACAGATGACAAACGCATAGACATGCTGAGTATGAACTTACTCACAGGAGGAGGGCGGAGAAGAAAGAAGAGAGAGAGAAAGAGGGCAAGCAGACTGAAGTTGGCTTACATCCTTTTAATTACAGTTTGCTATAAGAGGGCGAGTCAGAGAGAGACTGAGGAGAGTGAGGGACAGTCACTGGAGCAGCGTAGACGGACATCTGTACATTTCACATCTGGACTTACTCAGTAGGAATGTCTCTTCAATCTACAAGGTATGCGTGAACATCATCTGGTTTTAATATTGCTAAATATTTTACATTGGCATTGATACATTATCTCTTGTGCTATATAACCATTTTATGTCTATACAATCTACAAAAACTGGTTATAAACTGTATTACCATGTGTTCAAACATCAAGATGTGTTAGGTAACAGGATATTTTGATGCATAAAATTGAAATACAGCCAAAACAAAATGAGGAAGTGGAAGTGCCTCTACCAGTGGAGACATGCTTCTGAACATCTCATTTATTCCTCCAAACATGTTAAGTCGTACGTGGCTGTGTTGTGTTCATGCTGATTTACAAAAAGTTTCAGTCAAACCCTGGTTCCAAAAAAGTAAAGGGACTAAAGTGTAAATAAAACAGATTGTGCAGCTTAATAGAAATACTATCACAAAGACAATATATCTTATGTCAAATGAATACATTTGTTTTGTAAAAAATACACTCTGATATTTACACAGCATCCCAGGGTTGAAATAGACGAATTGATGGAATGGAAAATAAGATTACAGTAATTGCAGTGCTTCATCTTTGGCAACAACTATACCAAGATATACAAAATAAAACTGTGTTTTACTTTTTTGCGGGATATGAAAATTATTATGCAAAAACAATGTGATTTACAAACCGTGGGCAATGTAAGTTGTTAAAATAAATATGGCGTTAAAATAAAAATTTGGTGAGATCTGTGCCAAATGGTGTCAATCTATGCTCTCATGCTGCACCTATATAGTTTGTCATTGATTCTTAATACATTCAGAAATATTTTCATATGTATCATTTAAAAATATTGCTTATATTATTGGACTTCATGGTTCAGTGCAAAACAGATCCCTGTGTGACTAACATGATGATATCCTATATTGTGCAGAGCAGAGTCCGATACCCCCCCAGGGCAATTAGAGTGAACAGAGCCAAACATGTTGCTCATTATTGGAACATGGTGACCACTGTACTACGTGAGGTAGACACAGGGACAATGATGTACTAATTGATTTATGGGTTGAGACAGGGCCAGTGGTGCATGCAAAGGTTACAATGCAGAGATTAGAAGTTTCAGTGTGGACATTTGAATACACTGCTCTGTTTTATGATTGTGGTGTATTTGGTGCACAGCTTATGATCCGCTGTTTGTTCTGGTTCATTTATGTTGTTACAGCAGCTTATAGAAGTTATTTAGTGCAAAGTCACAGGTGCAAAAACAGAAACTATGCTTCAAATCAGGGGATGACCCTATAGTGAACATTTATCACGTATGCAATTGCCCAGTTAAAGCCAAAAATCAAAGAGAAATACAAAGGAGAATCATTGACACACCATTAGTCAATTAATTTTAATACTACACTACACGTTGGATTTGAGTTATACAGTGTGAATGTGCATATTGTGCACATAAAGCTTGGAAATTGTTGTGACATGTCAGCCCAATCATTTCTTCAGAAGTGCCAAATATGATACGTTGACATACATTTTCCTTGTCTTGTAAGCCCATTCAACTGGACATAACTGTGTGCATAATAATAATAAACATGACAGAGACGTCTTTAATAATATATAGGCTATTGTGCTTTTTAAATGTCACCGTTTGATTTTTCGCTGTTTTCTCCACAGTGTCCCAGACTTCAGCGCCACAGCTTCATATGGAGACCAAAACAACACCAATAGCACTGATTGTCCAGATGCGTATGACTGGGAATGGCTCCACACTGGCCAGCCGGTGTACATCCTGACCATCACTGTGCTGGGAATAGCATTCAATGTGTTTGTGCTGACGGTTTTCTTCTTCCACAAAAAGGCCTGCACTGTGGCTGAGATCTACTTGAGCAACCTGGCTATTGCTGACCTTGTCCTGGTGTCCTGTTTACCGTTTTGGGCGGTCTACGTGTCCAATGGTTTCGATTGGCCTTTTGGTCTGTTCCTGTGCAAAGTCGTCAACTTAGGCATTAAGATAAACGCCTACAGCAGCATCTACTTCCTCGTTCTGGTTAGCATAGATCGCTATGTGGCACTGGTGCATACAATGTCCCATGCCAGAATGCGTCGACCAAAATATGCCAAACTGGGCTGTTTGCTGATATGGAGTTTCAGTTTGCTCATGAGTGTCCCCACACTTGTCTTCAGGGAAATAAAATATTTCCCTGATTATGGTGTAAATGCGTGCTTCCTGGACTACCCAAACCACACTACGGAGCTGCTCTTTGATGGGATGTTGGTCGTTTTTAGCTTCATCTTACCCATTTCAATCATCTCCTTCTGCACCATCAAGATTATTCAGGCTTTGAAGGTCCAGAAGATAGAGCGGTTCAATGCTGAGAAGAACGAGCAGAAGGCCACAACTCTGGTGCTGGCGGTCCTCCTGGCGTTCCTAATTTGCTGGGTGCCGTTCCACATTGTCACCACACTGGATGTGCTGTTACGGGCTGACATCCTGGGAGGGTGTCACCTTCTGTCTGTCCTAGACATCTGTAATCAGATCTTTACCTACTTAGCCTTCTTCAACAGTGTTCTCAACCCCATCCTCTACGTCATTGTAGGAAAGAATTTCCAGAAAAAAGTTTGGGAACTTTTCAAGCAGTGGAAAATTACAAAAACACCCACTTCTGAGTCCTCACGCTCATCACACCTATCCTCTACACTGAAGACTCTGGTTTAAAATCCTGTGGCCCTTAAAAATAGACTTTGCAGAAAGTTCCCAGTCATTTAATACTCTATGAATCTAATGACTGCAATGATAAGCTAATTTCATTATTAGATTTGTGGTGGATGTAATTTTCTAGGATTGAGACCAAATTACCCTGCGTTAAAGCGATTTTTGACAAACTAGCTTTAATGAAATGTGTAGCACATTGTTTTTCTCACCTTTATAACAGCTGGTCTATTGTTGCAAACATCTGCAAAGTGCCTTGAATGTATCTAGATGGTGTGATCTAAATCAGCCTGGTTGCTGTAAAATAGTTTATGTAAATACAGTTTTCATATCCTGTCATGCATTGCTGATAACTTGTATATAGTGCCAGTATTTGTTTTTCTCTGAATATAACTGGTCAAATAAAACATACATATGATGTTATGGATGTCGTGTTGAATCTTTATTAAGCATTTAAACGTTTGTTTGAGCACGTAAACTAGAACGTCAAAGAGCCCAAACAACTGCCTGCTAAGTGTTTTCTGGTGTTTCTGAGTCATTGTCTGCAGAGTTAAAAACAGGCTTCTTCCAAAGAGTTTCCAGTGGTGACACACAAACATGTTCCTTTTTGTTGGCTGTGTGGACATCAGTTGTCTCATTTTACATTTCACCCCACACCACCACTTAATGGCCCAGTGTTGACTCATTGTGGGCTGTGGGAGAAGGTACACCCCTAGTTGTCCCCAAAATGAGGGCCTGTCGAGCCAAACAGGAAATCTTTGTTAGGAGTCTGGATTTACCGCCATTGCCAGAGCTGGAAATTGTTGTGGAATAAAAAATATATGCAGGCAGACAGATTTGCCTCAAAGGGTGAAAAGAATGCCAGAAATACACAGGGTGACCCTGTTCAGTGTATTTGTATATGTCTCCCTTTTTTGCATTATTCTAATTTGCATGGCCTGCTAAGTTTCCCTTTCTGAGTGGAATATAAGCATAATTGTATAATGGTCAAATGTTGAAAAGGGTGAAACTGTATTGTATCAAAGCTTCAATGATGACTGACCCTGGCTTAACATTAACATTCAAAGCGTGTTTGAAGCCAGAGATCAAATATGAATCTGCCATGAGAAGCCAGAGGCCTTAAACTAAGAAGCTCAGTCCAAAGAAATCGTAAAAACTGGAAAATCTGGAACAGCTGCAGTATCAGTTTGTTTCCTTACATAAAAAGTGAGCAGAATTCAAATTTCAGTTCGATTTAAATATATAAATTCTCATTGTGCGTTCATGTAACCACACTGTATGCATGAGCAAGGTGGGCTCCTGGTCACAGACATGCAAAAGGCCCTGCCTTTGCGTTTTTAGTTAATATGCAACTTTCATGGGTTTTGTGTCTTTTTGTGGTCAGTTGTGTGTCTTTGCTGTTGCTTTGTAGTCATTTTATGTTTATTTGTGGTTATGTTGCATCTCTCTATGGTTGGCACGTGTCTCTGAGTGACATTTTGCAGGTGAAAGCCAGGGGGCCCTGGTGCTTTGGGCCCCTGGGCCCCGAAGGCTCTTTCAGTAATCTGTCCATGACTGCATGTGTGTATAAAGAATCCAGGCCACACTTTCATACCTGCATGGACTAACAATCACTGACATGTTTCATACAGTCAGTATCTGTTGCCTAGACTCCCCTCTCTGATGGCGGCATGTGTGTGTTGTGTGCTCTGACTGATAAACCACCACTGAACCACTAACCCTCCATTAAATCAACTGTCGCTTCTCACTTTGGAACTTAATTCACGAAGTGAAGGTAGCAACACAGACATTAAACCTGTGTTGACACAGTTAAGAGGTTTTACTGGTGAATGTCACACACCCTTTATTCTTTAAAACTCACTGCTACTCTGCAACAGCTTTCACAGTGATCCACATGGAGAGTGCCGCAAGAGCTGAGCCCATCTGCAACCACACAGATGCATGGGACTGGGTTCACACCATGCAGCCTGCCTACATGTCCGTCATATGCCTCCTTGGTGTGATCGGCAACTCCTTTGTGCTTTGTGTGTTCTGTCTCCAGAAGCAGCGCAGCTCTGTGGCCGACATCTACCTGAGCAACCTGGCAGCAGCTGATCTCCTCATGGTTTCCTGCCTGCCGTTCTGGGTAGCAACCATTATCAACAAGTTCCACTGGAGGTTTGGGGAGCCCATGTGCCAGCTTATCAACATCATCATTGGGATGAATTATTATTGCAGTGTGCTGTTCCTTACATGTGTCAGCGTGGACCGATACCGGGCCCTCACTAGACCCCTAACCCAGGGGAGGGAGAGACGGGCCTGCTGGGCTCGAGGGATTTGTTTCGGTATCTGGATTGCTGGGATCCTTCTCAGCTTCCCTGCTGTCCTCTTTCGCTCCGTTCAGTTCTTCCCTGATCTGGGCATTGACGCATGTTTCCTAGCGTATCCACATGTAGGCTGGAGGCTGCGCTACAACATGACTGTCAGCATAGTAGGCTTCCTCATCCCTGTTCCCATTGTGTCCTTTTGTAGCTACCACATTGCTAAAGTCCTCCAGCACAGCCAGAGGATTAAAAAAGGCAGCAGAGGCAGCGTGGAAAGGAAGGCTGCACGCCTCATTCTCGTCGTTCTGGCTGTTTTTATTCTCTGCTGGCTGCCTTACCAGATCCTGATCTTCTTGGACACCTTGGATCATTTCGAAGTTGTCTCCGGATGTACTTGGGCATACGTGTTGGACATTGGAAACCAGTTGGCAACTTACCTTGGCTACAGCAACAGCTCATTGAATCCTTTCCTGTATGTGATTGTCGGGAAGCACTTTAAACAAAGGGCAAGGGAAGTATTTAGACTAGTGCTGTGCAGGAGGAAAAGACAATGGGGGGCATCTGGTCATTCAATTGCTAACCTCAATTCAACAAAACAAACTGAGAGTACTAAAATCTAAAAGGAAAAAAATAAATTAAAGACAGACAGAAGAGAAAAAAAGACAGGGAGGGTATGTAACCCAAGAAATGTGTTGATGACTACCAGACCTTTCACCAGTTGGCCTTTTCATTTCCATTTTCTCTTTTCAACTTCACAGCTTCTTACTTTCTAGTTGGTACATATTAGTTATGGTACGTGTTGGTATATTTAGATAGATTTCATAGATTTCTATAGATGATTATGTTACATAACCATTAGCGTCATCAATTTAGATAATTGTATACATTTTCAGTAATATTAAGATAATTAGCAATTTACAAACCACTAAAATTACATTTAGACTTTTGAAGATGACCTTTAGCACATTTCTGATAGAGGTCATCAGTCTTGCACCAAATAGTGAATTTCACCATGTGCAGAATGTTGCATGCATGTCTGCACGATTTTATAGTTTTTCAGCTGTTGACCGGTTGACTGGGTTCTGGAGGTGCAGCGCTCCCTGCCTACCAGCACATAATTAACATCTTTTTTGCTACTCTGTACAAAACTCACGGCCCCCACTGTGCCATACTAGGCTGTTTATCCACTTTTGTATGAATTGCATAAATGAGATATACTGTGTTGTTAGGTGGTCATATAGATTCTGATTCTGGTTTTGTTACCTTTGGACAGAACCAGGTAGCTGTTTTCCTCCATTTTCAGTCTTTATGCTATGAGATGTATCAAACCTCTGGAAGTAATCTATTGTGATGTAAAACAGTTTATACTTCATACAGAATAACACTTCTGGGATGAAACATGAAATTAAGTCCAGATGTTAGATCTGGAGGTTATTTATAATCTTACTTAACCTTAGACTTGATGTCATATGATTATGGTTATTGTAGTTTTCTTTCAGAGCAGCTCCCCTTTTGTGGTCTGGCTTTACAAAACTTAATTTGGTGGTGGTTTCTCATGACTGTGTTTCCTGTTTCCATGGCAGCTATCAGATGTACTGATCTGATGTAACACAAAATAATCTGTGTACTATCCTGCCAGTGTACTATTTATGGAAAGGAAAATGTTTCTGAACTATTAATATAATAAAAAAGATTGAACTATATCAACCACAAAGCATTTGAATCTCTTTGTCCTTGAAGGCTTAAGAACATTTTAATGTTTTTAAAAATGACTCAACAATGATGGATTGTTTCTTATCTTCCATAATGAATAAAAGCATAGAGTGTCTTTGTTTAGATAATAAATTATTGTTTCTACAATGACAATGAGCCAAATTCTTTTTCAGAATATCTCAATGGGCTGTGTGATTTAAGTGAGCTGTTATTGTTTTGACCATAAATGGGAACCCGCAGCCTCATTTCTAGATAACACTTCCCACTGCATCCTGACAAGAACACTGTCTACATTTTGTAATCTGACCAATTTGTGCGATATCAAGTTCGTCATTAGTTTGAGTCAGCGTGTAATTTAGAATGAATGAGGATAGGATTCTGCAAGATAAATAGGGATATGGATAAACCAGTTTTTGCCATTTAGACAAACATTTATTTACTGAAGATAAACAGTATAATGTTCATAAATTAGAAAGCAAATAATTAATTAATGATATCTTAACATCGAAGCACACAGAGGGGTGCTACAGACCATATAAACAGGAAGTAATCCTGTTTAATCAGATAAATCAGATGAATTGGTATCACATTTCTAACAGCTGAAGTTCATCTTCCCTTTGGCCTAGAGCAATATTTTTATGGTTTCATGAAAACACTGAATTCTAATTATTATTACATAGTACAACTTTTGAAATATTAAAATTATTTGAAAATATATCATTTGAAATCAGTCTCTTAATCCTTAATCCTTTAAACGTTAATAGTCTGCATTATCGCTGATAAACACTGTCCGTGCACTGCAGCTTCAGCTCGTCTCTAAGATACGCACAATTTTGACTCTCTAATAAACAAGATGATGTATTGAACTCTTTGGCGAAGGGTGTGGAAGAATGCAACTCTATATACAAATTCTCTCGCAGCAGATCTCCCCTCTGACTTTCTGTGTACTTGTACCAGGAGCTCAGTGTACACATGAGTCCTGCTCCAGACGCGTCTTTGATTATAAGCATTTTCACCATAATAGGAACATTTCGGAGAAAACATACGGTAAGAACTTTTCATGTTCTGTCCTTTATTGTGTTTTGCTTTTTGTGTCTTAATATTCAGCTTGACAAGAAATTTGCATTCAGCCATTTCAGTCCTTCAGTCATCCAGTCATTTGTTTGGCCTCTTAGATTGCAGGGAATGATTTCAGGTCGGGGAGGGAGAGAGTGGATGTAATGATATTTGGCCCAGCACCTACAACCTGCTGAATTTATTTTTCAACACACTTTTGGCACATAGTAGTCTTCTTTTTGTCTTTTCAGTGTTACAGCCTGCCCAACTACCAGGGTAGGTTGTAACAATAAGAATAGAGGCTTCAGTTTTTCCATCCTTTCAGGTTTGGTGGGCTGAAGGATGACTAATGAATATATGTAAAGGCCAGAAATAATATGGGACCTTTAAATTTATTTAAAAAAGTATTTCACTGTTATGTAAATTAATTTTGTTTCCTAGCCCATGGAGCCCATGACGCTTGGATCTTTTCCAACACTGTGGTCTGAAAACAGTAGTACTTCCCTGCCTTTTGGTATATCAGAGTCTCCGGTCTCTGCAGAATGGGAGCTCGTCCACACCATCATCCCTCCATACATCTTCACACTTTCCATGTTAGGCCTTCTCTTCAACAGCTTCGTCCTGGCGGTGTTCTACGCTCACAAGGATCGACTGACTGTGGCGGAGATCTACCTTAGTAACCTGGCCCTGGCTGACTTTATTCTCCTCTGTGGCCTCCCTTTCTGGGCCATGAACATCCTCAATGACTTTAACTGGCCGTACGGAGATGCATTATGCAAACTGGTCAACTCTGTCATTATTATCAATTTCTACACCAGCATCTACACCCTGGTTATGATTAGTGTTGACCGCTACTTGGCACTCGTGAAAACCATGAAGGCCAGGTGGTTGAGACGGACACTCTATGCAAAGGTGATCTGCTTCATCCTGTGGATATTTGCGGTCGTACTGAGTACTCCAACAATGGTTCACAGAAAGGTTAAGTTCATCAAGGAGTTTGAGACGATGTCCTGTATACTGGATTACACTCATGAAAGCTCTTGGAAGTTGGCCCATCAGATTCTGATGAATGTGGTGGGCTTTGTTCTCCCTGTTATGGTCATTGTTTTCAGCAGTGGGAACATAATCAAAGCTTTAGTCCAGAGGGAGAGCATTGCTTTTCATGACAGCCATGATACAAAGGCCACAGTGCTGGTGTATGCTGTTACACTGCTATTTTTTCTGTGTTGGGGTCCCTTCCAGGTCTTCACCTTGCTGGACACACTCTGTGATGTCCAGGTGTTGGATGAGAAGCTTTGGTACCACACCCTTGATATAGGACTGCAGGTTTCAGTTTATCTGGCCTTTCTCAACAGCACCTTGAACCCACTGCTGTATGTCTTCTCAGGGCAGTACTTTAGGAGGAAAGTTACCGCCATCTACAGGAGGACTAGACAATATCGCAGAGGATCAGACATGACCACATTTCAACGATCTGCTGTGTCTACTTACATTAACAGAACAGAGCACATTAAGACAGTAGTCATTTTTAATGCAAAGGATCACATGTGACTCTTCATGACATCCTCCACTTTCATTGCTACTTATGGAAAAAGCAATGCAATATACAGGATATGAGTTTCCGGTTCTCATTTCATTTTATGGAACTTAATACAATAATAATGCTGTTATATTGTTAAACAGCACTTTCAGATGATGTTTAATACTTTTTCTGTGCAGAAATAATGGACAAAACCAGACATAATGGCATTAATCAGCAGGAGAAATGGAGGCAGATTTTATGTTTACAGTCTCCATAAAGACGCTTGTGTCCTGCTCCGTATGTGAATCTGTTTCATTGAACTGACTCCACAGAGCAGTTTACACTCAGCCATGTACTCTGTGTACATTAACGCTCATAGTTCCTCATGTACTGTATATCCTGACATTTAAACAAAACATTTATTCAGACATGCACAGTTATGGCAGCTTCTCTTTAGTATCAACACACATTACTCAGGCTATTTTTTGTGTATTATTGGAATCAATTATGTAATCAAGTACTATAATAAACAAGAACATGCATGAAAGACAAACTTCTGTTGTCTATTAGAAGCTGTATAAATCTTTTAAAATTTTTACGATACAGCATTTAGATCATGGTGACTTTCAACTATATGTTTTAACTGGAAATCTGGATCTTAACATATCAGGAAAAAAATTCAGCTTGGCTCGCAGACTGTTCTGAACATCCTTTATCCACTAAACAGCATTAACTGAACACTAATTTCTAACATAAAACGGCTTTATTCAGTGTTTTTACCTGTTTTGATAATCTGCTCCATTTGATACAAGGAGACCTATGCAGATACATTGAAAGGATCCTAACTGAGAGAAACCAATAGCACTGAAGACAAGAGTGGTGAGGACACCACCTCCCATAACCCCTCACAATTTCACAACGTCAACAAACTCCCTCTTTTGTTATCATTTTGCCTGAGAGGCCTTTAGTGGCAGAAAATTACATTGTTTATGTTTAAATGTGCCGTACACAGCAATGGCGTCCTTATTAAAGCATGTAATCATGACAGTGTGTGCGCTGCTCTCATATCACTGTTACCGCTGACAAAGCCTTCCCAACCTTCTGTGCTGTCATAAGCTTAATGGCCATCTTAGCACCATTATCATTTCAGCTAGCCACATTAAGAACCATGTGCAGGCAATAAATATGAATCCTAGCACTTCAATAACCCCTTTGGGCTTGTGAGTTGAGAGAGCAACTCAACAGCTACTAGAACTCTTGTCCATGTTGACCTCCGGTGGTTTAATTTCTCACCACACTCACAGATATACTCCAGGATGTGTCCATATACATTGGCATAACTGATGGGTCTGACTACAGGTGCTACAGAGCAGCTTCTGGAGACATGCAGCTAACTTATTAACTTGCACACATGAGTATGTTCAGGGATCAGCCTCTGGTATTTTTGATCATGGCCAAATGCCTCCGACAAACAATAACTGTCATAGTCAGATGTTGCATGTTTTGAAATCAAGTCAACTTTGAAGTACATTCAGTCACCTAACACTATTCAAACTGGCACACCCATCACAAGTCTCTGCCAGTATCTTTTCTTTATAAATGCATCTTTGTCTTCCTCTTTTTTCATGAGACACATTTGGAAACCTGTTTGCTGTAGTCCTCTTTAAATCCTTTTCTTGTCTGACAGTAAGCATGAATCATGTCAGAACAACAAGGTTTCCATGTAATGAGTCCACAAGAGGTTGTTTGTTTAGTTGTCAGCAATTGGAAAAACTGTGTTGCCTGAATCCTGTTAAACAATAGCTATATAAAACCCTGCTTGAATCATGTGGGCCAGAAATAATATCCAACCCCAGGATGATATAGAAATATGTAGATAAACAGGCTACAGAGGTAGTCAAAGAGTGCTTTATTATTACTTCCTACTTTATAAAGATTTAATGCCAAATATATTGGCTGAGAAAAATGGCGGAATAGCCTATATGGTGTATACAAATAAATATTTTTTTCTCACGAAAAGCCTTCATGTGATATGTCTTGTTGCTGTTATGTTAACCTGTCCCTGAAAATAACAAGTGAAACAAACCTGAAGCCTTTCTATCAGTGGCTTTTCAATCTCTCGCCTTCTCAAACTTGCTGTGATAATGGCGAGCACGCCACAGTTATTACGGCTGAAAAAAAAGTCTCAGTCCCAAAGTCTGGAGGGTGATGATTCCTTTGTTTTCATGAAGCACCGCTATGCAGCACTAACTTCATGACAGTTTACATGACACATTTTCTTAACTTTAGCTATACTTTTAGATAAACATAATGCTGTAAACAAGTTATTAAAATATCTTGGTTGGCAAAGTTATCAATGACATCTAACTAAACATTAGTAAAAAAAAAAGGAAAAAAAAAAGAAGAAGAAGAAATCTAAGGTATTCAAATGTGTAACCTATGAAATGTAAGCCATGTAACTTGACATCTGTTTGCAGAGGCCTATTATCAAAATCTAATAACATGGACATGCAATTAGAGATAATCACTGTGTGGCTTTGTTTTGGCCTGGTTTAATCAGATTTATTCCCTTGTATTGTTGTGCTTACTCAGTTTCCCTAGCTTGCTACGCCTTCCAAGATTCATGGAAAAGATTAGAGTATTTTGAAAAGTAGAAGGTCTATTCTTTGTGCTGTGTAGGCTAAGTGTGTATATTCCTGAGTGTGCCTCGGACTGATTGATGAGAAGGAGGCAGTAGAAGCAGGGGATTGGAGAGGAAATAGCGTGGGTGGGGTTGCAAATTACTGAAGCTGTCTCAAACCTGATAGCGTTCAGCAAATTCACAGGGATTAAGGGTTTCATGAAACACTTTAAAACTATCAATTTGACTTGTGAACCACAGGTTTTAACATAAAAAATGTTGGGTTTTGTGTGTGTGTGTTTCAAATCAGTTCAATTTGAAATTAGACTTTTGTGCAAAAATAAAGCAAGTTCAAACATGTTTTCCCTAATGTGATAGCTGAGGGCTGAGGCCTGTTTGGGAACCATGTTTTTTTTATAAATCTAGTAAACTGTTAGCAACTTATGCATGGGAAACCATCACTGTATTACATTGTTAGCAAAGAAAAGTTGTCATTATAGTTCTCAGGCACTTTCTAAGCCATGTTTAAAGATATTTTGATATCTTGTATCTGCAGGTCTTGATGTCTTAATGTCAGTATCTGTTTATTTGCAATGCATCTCTAGTAAAATAACCTTGCTAATATGAAACTAAACATAGGAAAATTCTCAAAGATTTATAAAGTAATCTTAAGCGTTGGCTCAGGGCTGGACTGGGACAAAAAAAATGGCCCTGGCGTTTTACTTTTGATCTTAGCGCTCCCCTGAATATGTAGGTCATCCCAGAGTGTCAATTAAAACACAGGAAGTCAGGATAGATACTCTTTCATATAAATGCCATAAGATGCAGCACAGCAAAGCATGCCCATAGGCCTGCAGGAAACACATTAACCAGTGCAGTGGAAACAACATTGCTCACTGTAAAATGGTGTTCTTATAATGCTCAGGAAACAAATGTTTACGTATCAAAAAAGATACCTTTGGGTGTGCAAATGTACCCTGCAGTTTATCACCTCCAAATCTCTAACAACCGATCACACTGGCACAGAAAACTGCACATCAGGTGATCAACAATAACAGGACTGACCACCATTACCAGCTCAACATTCTAGTGCCTTCTCATAATCACATATTGCTGAACAGTAACAACAATAAGCCTTGCACATCGCTGTGCCAGTCAGTTAACTTCAACCAATAAAGTAGCCATTGTTAAACTCAATTAAAATTCTGGGTGTGCCACAAGTATCAATGCGAACATAGTTGAGTGGCGCCTGCCAGGGAGGAGGGTAAAGCAGTCCAGTTTTCAGGAAGCGGAAACTTTCGTTTCTTACTATGCTTTTCCCCCTGGCTGCAGGTACACAGAAGTGTCTGTACACAAGAAACCCATCAATACACTATACACTGATGATAAAATGTAACAAGCAAACACACGCACACTCCGGGTTGCATCAGCCACTTTATGCATTGGACTGCAGTTTGAACACACTACACAGTCACTTTAAGATGGTTGTTTTATACCTCTGTATTTTTTTGTATTTTCTTGACTTGTTGCACTTTTGCACTTAGATTTAATGTCATTGTAGCACCCTGGGCCCTTGAGTAACACAATTTCAATCATCTGTATGTGTTACACATATTGTAAAATTGACAATAAAGCAACCTTGTACCTTGTACCTTGTACCTTGTACCTGGTGAGTTTACCAGGAAGAAGGCGAGACCGGAGCCAGACAGGGTTAACAACAGGAAGTCAGTTTGAGATAGGGCGCTGGAAAGTCTGGCATCAAGACGCAAAGAACAATCTGCGTGTACCAGAGGCAGGACTGTGTAAAGGAATGAGAACTGCAGGAATAACAAGGAGGGTGTGTAGCTGAACTATGACGGATATGAAGTAAGAATGAAGGATCGCCCCAGGTGATATTTTCAAGGAAGGATCCTGACATTATCATAAAGGTTTCTCCTTTAAGAGAGTGAGCAAGAGACAGACAGAGCACAGTGGAAGGAGTACTGCAACAGTGTAGTGTATCTGGACAGTTTACATCTGGACTTACTATAGGACAATGGCTCTTCCACCTACAAGGTATGCATAAGCTTTATTTGGTTTCTATATTAGTTTTCTACGCTTTACTATTTGTCACTGTAGTTAGAATATTAACAACGTAACAGTGTTCAATGGCAGTAATGCTTTGGGCTTTATAGCACTGTCTTCATAAAAATGTACTCACCTTTCCTAAAAAAAAAAAAAAGTCAACTAGAAAAGGGTTAAGAATGGAGCTGAAATACAGGAATTTAAAGTAGTTCTAACATGAAAGCAGGCCCGGTCTTGCAGTTCTCATTGTATTTGCTTCAACAGGTTTAGTGTTCGATGTTGATGAGAAGAGTGAGGTTGGTGTTACCAGTATTTAAACCTGTTGGTACTGTTTGTAGTGTGCTGATACAGACATATAAAAAGAAGAGAGGGAGAAATGTCCTCTTTAACACATATCATGTGCTTTAAATTGAAAGCACATGATAAGGCACATACTACTTCGGTAAAATGCAAGTATCAGAAAATTGTGCTTGAGTTTTTCCATTTTTCTACCAATTCAACCAAAAATAAACAACAAATAAATCATGATGGCATATTGAAGATAAAACTTAAATGATCCTTGGGAGGAAATGTACAAGCAACCCAGTCGATAAAGTAGTTAAAATGAACTACACATTAACCAGCTGCAACATTTGAGTGATGTATCTACATTTGCATTTGTTTTGTTGAATCTTCTGTAGTTTTGTGCATTCCAGGAAAACATTATTTGTTTAGTTATTTTCATGTAATCAAAGCAGCCCAATGCCTGTTTGGAAGGTAGCATACAACTTTAAAATGTATTTAAAGTTAATTCCAAGTCTCTTGAAGCAAAAAATAGATAAATAACATTGCAGCAATAATGACCCATTAATTGGCAATACCCCATATTTACATGGTCATACCCTGGAAGGACCTGGGCAGACTGCAAACAGCCATGCCAGTGTCTTTACCTGCAGAGTTTTATGAAAACTCAAACAGAGTGTGTTATTAGAAGAGCTACCACAGCAGCGTGCCAGATGACACCATTGTAAAACAGATTCATATTGAGCCTCAATGTTACCGCTCTTTATCAACAATCCATTTCTCTGAAATCTGAATTAAACTGCTGAATTTAACTATAACATGACTAATGTTTCAGTGTTCAGTGTTTCTCAATATTCCACATTTTCATTTAAAGAAAATGTCAAAATCTGCTTCAAATTGTTGTTTTAATGTTTTTGTCCTCTGACTCTCTATAGCATCCCTGCCATCAACAGCACTGTGGCTACATATGAAGACCAAAACAACACGAATGGCACCCAGTGTGCTGGATTTGACAGTGAATTGCAATTCATTGTTATAACAGTGTACATCCTGATCATCAGTGTGCTGGGAATCGTGCTGAATGCGTTTGTCCTGATGGTTTTCTGTCTTCATAAGAAGGCCTGCACCGTGGCTGAGATCTACTTGAGCAACATGGCGGCTGCTGACTTTATCCTCATGGCTTTTTTGCCCTTCTGGGCTGTGTACGCAGCCAATAAATTCAACTGGACTTTACCTTATTCCCTGTGCAAACTGGTCCCCCTCTCCATCAACATCAACGTCTACAGCAGCATCTACTTCCTGGTTCTGGTTAGCATTGATCGTTATTTGGCACTGGTACACCCGCTGTCCCATGAGAGAATGCGCAGACCAAAATATGCCAAACTTTGCTGTGCCCTTGTGTGGGGTTTTGGTTTACTCCTGAGTGTTCCCACAGTCGTCTACAGGGAATTATATGTAACTGACAAAAATGTTACTAAATGCTATCTTAATTACCCAGATAACAAAACATGGCTTCTGTGTGATGTGATATTGATGACGTTTGGCTTCATCATCCCCATTTCCATTATTTCCTTCTGCACTGTCAAGATTATTCAAGCTCTGAAAAACCGGTTAACTGAGGGGTTACACAGTCAGAATACGGAGCAGAAAGCCACCACTCTGGTGCTGGCAGTCCTCCTGGCATTCATGATCTGCTGGCTGCCATTTCACCTGGTAAAGACACTATTATTGTTCAAACTATTTGACATCCTGACAAGGTGTGAAACTATCCTGAGTTTGTTTAACCAAATCTTCATGTACTTTGCCTTCTTCAACAGTGTTCTTAACCCCATCCTCTACGTCATTGTAGGGAAGAACTTCCGCAAAAAAGTTAGGGAGGTTTTTAGGCAATCCAGGATTAACACAACAAGGACCTCCACACGCACAATGCTGATGGCCAGTGTTAAAGTATCAAGACCCAACCCTTATCCATTTGTTTATTAAGTATAGGAGCCTACTATGTGCCAGTGTTTTATCTGCAGAATGGACAGCCATAGGCGTTTAACAAAAAACTATTGTATTAGTATTGAGTAAAGTACCGCAGGAATGAGTCAAATAACCTGGAAGTGGGTGACCATTTTTACACTTCAGGGTCCTTCATCTCAAAGTCAAGGTTGTTGTTACATGTTGCATGCCTGGAAAAAGTCAGTGGTTGACACAGATTTTCATGTTCTGTTCTGTGACATGAATCAGTATGTCATGACCACAGGTGTATAAAATCAAGCACCTAGGCATGCAGAATGTTTCTACAAACGAGTGGAAGAATGGGTCGCTCTCAGGAGCTCAGTGAATTCCAGCGTGGAACTGTGATAGGATGCCACCTGTGCAACAAGTCAAGTCATGAAATTTCCTTGCTTCTAAATATTCCACATTTAACTGTCAGTCGTATTACAACAAAATGGAAGCGATTGGGAACGAGAGCAACTCAGCCACAAAGTGGTAGGCCCTGTAAAATGACGGAGCGGGGTCAGCGGATGCTGAGGCGCATAGTGCGCAGAGGGCACCAACTTTCTGCAGAGACAATCGCTACAGACCTCCAAACTTCATGTGGCCTTCAGGTTAGCTCAAAAACAATGCGAAGAGAGCTTCATGGAATGGGTTTCCATAGCTGAGCAGCTGCATCCAAGCCATACATCACCAAGTGCAATGCAAAGCGTCGGATAAAGAAGGTTGGCTCTGTGAAGGCTGCAAACAGGAGACTTTTGAAGCTGAGATGGAGAGGACACTGAACAAACTGTTGTCATGTTATCATGGATAACCTCGAACACCCTGTCCACCACACACTGGACAGACAGCGGAGCTCCTTCTCCACAAGACTCCGAAAGCTTCGCTGTCACGAAAAAACGTTATAGGAAGTCTTTCCTCCCACATTTAAACTATATAATACTTCACTCCCGTGTGATAGATGACACTGGACTCTCATATAACTGCACTTACTGATTATTTTTAGTATGTATATTTGTTTGTTGTACAGTTGTTTTTGGATAGTTTGTTTTCGATATTCTTATATACATTTGGATATTTTGTATGGTGTGCAAACAAAATGACAGGACTGCTAGATAGTCTGGATAGCATGTGGTTGTTGCAATGGACTTAATGAGTACAATGTGTTATTGGGAAGCGGGTCTTGGGGATTAATAATGCATTTGTGAAAAACATGGATAAAGCCTTTTGCGGCTTCAGAGGCAGCTGCATAAAGTCTGATAAATGTCATCAGGAGACTTAATTTGAGTGAGCTTCCTGAAGTCCTGAGGTGCATTGTGGGGGAAGTATGTAATATATAATCAAAGATTGTGTAAAAGAAGTGGATGTAGCTGCCATGATGCCAGCTATTGGTTTGTGGACTATGGCTTGAAAGCCTCAAGTTTTTTGCAGGGGCTATTTGTGTTATTTGGAGCCAGAAGTGATCATATTTAGATGCAAGGGTGGAGCTGTGGAAGAGGAGGCCAAGTTATCAGCTACAGTAGCGCTACCTTGGTAAGAAAGGTGCACTCGTAATTAAAAATGAACAGCCGACTGCTTAAAGTTCATTTTAATACCACCGATTTTTTAGGGAACTAAAATGTTACAATTTAGTATCATGAAGGGAAAACACTGTGAAAAGGTTTAAAGTTGTAAGACAAGAACATAAATGTCACCTTAGGAGAAAACCTGTCAATTATTAAGGCCAAGCATACCCAGTTTTATCATCTATTTTAGTCTAAATGGGACCAAAATTAACAAAATGAGCACCCTGCTGTATTGAAGAAGACTCAAAACAAAAAATTGTGAATCAGTTGAGTTTTTTAAAAATAGCACACACGTCATTATACAGTTGCAAGAAAGTATCTGAACCCTTTTAAATTACCTAGTTTTCTGCATGAATTTGTTATAAATGTGATCTGATCTGCACTCATCCATGAAATATTCATAATACTGATGGAAAAAGTAAGTGAACCCTCAGGCTAATGACTCCATCAGAGCTAATTGGAGTAAAGAGTTGGCAAACCTGGAGTCCAATCAGTGAAACATGAACTATGCCTCACCAAATAGAGATCCCTCATACATCATACTTTCAAGAATAGTTGAATTGCATTAGACTGGAGGGGGTTACAAGATTGTCTAAAAGACTTTAGGTATTCACCAGTCCACAGTTAGTACAAAATCATTTCCATCTGTGGAAAATGTGTCTATGACTACTCTCCCTAGAAGTGGGTGCCCAGCTAAGTTGACTCCAAAGGCATAACATAGAATCTTTGATCATGAGTTTACCATATGCAAAAGATTGAACAGGCATAGTGTCCATGGCAGGACACCACAGTGGAAGCCACTGCTTTCCAATAAAAACATCACTGCATGGCTAACGTTTGCCAAAGAGCACCTTGACATCCCACAATGCTGCTGGGGAGATGCTTTGTGGACTGATAAAACTACAGTTGAATTTTTTCAGGAAGAACGCTCAGCACTACTATGGCGTGAAAAGGGCACTGCAAATCAACATGAGAGCATCATGCTAACAGTGAAGAACGGTGGAGGTGGTTTGGGGCTGCTTTGCTGCCTTAGTGTCACTACGGCTCCCAGGCAGTAGTGTTTTTTGTGTTTGTCTTGTCACTTCATGTTTTATTTTGGAACCCTTCCTCCTGTTTCATGTCTGGTGTCTTTACTTCCTTCCTCTTTTCCCGCTCGTGTGATTACCTCTCCCCGCCCTAAAGTGCTTCACCTGTGTCTTGTTAACCCCTCCTCCCAGTGTGTATATATACCGTGTGCTTCCTTTGTTCTGTGCCAGTTTGTATCTTCCCCTGTGAGTACTTACCAGCATTTTTTCCTGACAACTTGCCTCTTCCAATCTACCTTCCTGAGACGTTCCCGAGCCTTTTTGCCTGCTCCTCATGTACTTCTGCCGTTTTCTCTGCTTGCCTGTGTATGACCCTGTTTGCCTCGTTAATTGCTCTCTGCCCACTCCTAGTCGGTGCCTTTGTCTGGCATTTGGGTCCTCCTGTCAATATCCCGGCGTAACACTTAAGGCATGGACCACTCGCCTTTATCAAAGGGAAAATTAATTCCCAAGTTTACAAACGAACTCAAAAAGTACTGGACAGATTCAGATGACATTTTCAGACAACCTGTATATTGGGACAAGGAATAGGTGATTAGATTTTGGTGGTTTTTGGTTTGTGGAATTTATATTGCACATTTATATTATTGAGTAAGTGACCATATTGCCTTCACTAACTGCCACCATCTAGTGGATGAAATATTTAAATGCCAGTGTGCCCCCCCCCCCTTAAATACATGCTTTTCTATCTAATCCTTTAATAAGTGTGTCTTGCAATTTGGTATTGTGTAACTATTGCCTTGGTGGAGGTCTGCACTCTCAGAGTGCTTTTCTAGTTGTTTATGTTGTATTAGTTTAAGCATATTGTGTTTGTCTATACTTGGGACTTATATGTAGATCAGAGCACATTTTATGACAAATGAAAGCAGAAAACTAGGAGATTTCAAAGGGATCACATACTTTGTCTTGCAACTGTACATACATGTACAATTCAAAAAAGGCTGTATAGTTTCTGTGAATTTATGCTACAAAACCACCGACTTAGGGTTAGGGTTGTCATGTAAAAAAACGTAAGTTATGTTGAAAGTCATTTACATTTGACAAGAACCCAGTTTTCCTGAGTGAAAACATGTTGCCTGGTAAACAATGTCTTCAACTAAACTGCAGTATCTGTTTATTTGCAATGCATCTCTAGTGAAGTGTTGCTGGTGTGAAACCAAACATAGTAAAGTTCTCATAGAGTCATAAATACTTTTGATTGGCAGATGTAAATTAATTCCATGTAAACATTTACTTTACTCTTAAAGAGTTGGCTGACTTCCATAACTCCTTCCATATCCTGGTTCTTAAAGCTTGCTCTTAAATATTTTCTGGGTGTTTTAAGGGAATTGTCAGTAGCAACCTGCATTGCAAATTCATATTTATGGAGTGAGAGATGGAGGATATGGCACTACATTTTTTATAACCTTGATGAGGAAGTTTTTTAAACAAAGTTAATTATGCAGACAAAAAGGAGTTTACCACAAACAACTAGTGGAGGAAGAATAACGGACCAGCCCAGCTGATATTTCCAAGGAAGGATTCTGACATCATCATAAAGGATTCCTCTTTAAGAGAGTGAGCAAGAGACAGACAGAGCACAGTGGAAGGAGTACTGCAACAGTGTAGTGTATCTGGACAGTTTACATCTGGACTTCCTCTGAAACAATGGCTCTTCCACCTACAAGGTATGCATAAGCTTTATTTGATTTCTATATTTGTTTTCTAAGCTTTACCATTTGTTACTGTAGTTAGAATATTAACAACCTAACAGTGTTCAATGGCAGTAATGCTTTGGGCACTGTGAATGACGTTATGCAGACGCACTTCTTTTGTAAAGTGAGTACAAATAGAAAAGGGTTAAAAATTGAGCTGAAATACAGGAATTTAAAGTAGTTCTAACATGAAAGCAGGTCCGGTCTTGCAGTTCTCATTGTATTTGCTTCAACAGGTTTAGTGTTTGATGTTGATGAGATAGCCTTGATGCTTAGTGAGGTTGGTATCACCAGTATTTAAACCCGTTGTACTGTTTATAGTGTGCTGATACAGCCATATAAAAAGAAGAGCGGGAGAAATTTCCTCTTTAACACATATCATGTGTTTTAAATTGAAATGCATAAATAGTAATTAGTAATGGAAAGTACCATGGTGCATACTACTTCGGTAAAATGAAACCATCAACCAACCATCAGAAAATTGTGCTTGAGTTAGATAAAGTAGTTCAAATTAATGAGACATTAACCAGCTGCAACATTTGAGTGATGTATCTATATTTGTATTTGTTTTGTTGAATGTTTTTTAGTTTTGTGCATTCCAGGAAATATTCATTGTTTGCGTTGTTGTTATTTTCATGTAATCAAAGCAGCCCAATGCCTGTTTGGTAGGTAGCATACAACCTTAAATTGTATTAAAAGTTAATTCCTATAGCATCTTGAAGCAAAATAGGTAAATAGGCAACAGAGTGTGTTATTTGAAGAGCTACCACAGCAGCGTGCCAGATGACACCATTGTAAAACAGATTCATATTGAGCCTTAATGTTACCGCTATTTATCAACAATCCATTTCCCTGAAATCTGCATTAAACTGCTGAATTTAACTATAACATGACTAATGTTTCAGTGTTCAGTGTTTCTCAATATTCCACATTTTCATTTAAAGAAAATGTCAAAGTCTGCTTCAAATTGTTGTTTTAATGTTTTTGTCCTCTGACTCTCCATAGCATCCCTGCCATCAACAGCACTGCGGCTACATATGAAGACCAAAACAACACGAATGGCACCCAGTGTGCTCGATTTGACAATGAATTGCAATTCATTGTTATACCAGTGTACATCCTGATCATCAGTGTGCTGGGAATCGTGCTGAATGCGTTTGTCCTGATGGTTTTCTGTCTTCATAAGAAGGCCTGCACCGTGGCTGAGATCTACTTGAGCAACATGGCTGCTGCTGACTTTATCCTCATGGCTTTTTTGCCCTTCTGGGCTGTGTACGCAGCCAATAAATTCAACTGGACTTTACCTTATTCCCTGTGCAAACTGGTCCCCCTCTCCATCAACATCAACACCTACAGCAGCATCTACTTCCTGGTTCTGGTTAGCATTGATCGTTATTTGGCACTGGTACACCCGCTGTCCCATGAGAGAATGCGCAGACCAAAATATGCCAAACTTTGCTGTGCCCTTGTGTGGGGTTTTG
>CAFUXE010000617.1:169403-208170 GCA_903364295.1 Serranus cabrilla
GTAAAGACACTATTATTGTTCAAACTATTTGACATCCTGACATGGTGTGAAACTATCCTGAGTTTGTTCAACCAAATCTTCATGTACTTTGCCTTCTTCAACAGTGTTCTTAACCCCATCCTCTACGTCATAGTAGGGAAGAACTTCCGCAAAAAAGTTAGGGAGGTTTTTAGGCAATCCAGGATTAACATGAAAACAACGCTCAACATCAACTCCACACGCTCAAATCTAATGACAAGTGTTAAGACACGTGTATCAAGCTGATCTGCAGAAATGTGAAATCCAAATTTCTTTCACTGACTTGGCGTAGCTGACTCAACCCTTTTCCATTTGTTCATTAAGTATGGGAGTCTACTATGTGCCAGTGTTTTATCTGCAGAATGAACAGCCATGGCTTTCAGTTCTCAGAGTATTCTATTGAGTGTTGTGTTGTGTTGTGTTGTGTTGTGTTGTCAGTCAGATTTGGTTACGTCAGAGCTATGGAATATGCAATAGTCCATCTTTGCCTTTTCAACCCCAGGGTGTGCATAAACTGCAAGTCATTTCATGACTTGAAAAATGTTACATTTTTGGTTACCTGATGCATATCAGCCTGAGAACCAAGTAATGATCCCTCATTAGTATCGCTTGGGTTAAAAAAAAAAACAATTCTGTCTCCGTACTTATGTTCGTGTGAGACAACATTTAAGACAAGCTCCTGCTCATTATGGAGATATTTGAGCTCCTGGACTTCAGTCAAGAGAAGAAAGAGTGGAGTTTTGATGTAACCCGTAATGCTACATTTCTTACTCTGTTGGATCGGTGCGCAGTCTTAAACCTTTCTCAACACACTACGTGATGTACCGGTGTTCAATGAGAAGATGTGATCGCACATCTAAACCCTGACCGCTTATTCCGAAGTGTATACGACGTCCTGAACCCATTTCTTCTTTTGGCTTTGAGGGAGAACAATTTTGGGGGAAAAAATGAGACATCTCAAATGTCCAAATACAGCCAAGTATCAACGTTCTGTAGTTGACTAACATCAACAGACCAGAAGAAATCATGGGGGTGGTCAATTTTAATGCATGTGACTCGAGTTGTATGAAAATAGACATCACTATCAGACTATCTAACACTTACACCCATTATGTTTGATCAGAAATGCTTTCAGACAACAATAACACTGCTCTCTTATTAAACAGCATTACCAGATTGTGTTTTATATCGCAGAAGTGATGGGTGTAAACTGAGATAATGGAAATAAGATGGAAACAAACTTTGTGTCTCTGTTTAAACTGTCAATATGACCCTTTAATGGTAGGATGTTTAACATCCGTCTGTGTGCATGTTTTTAGATATGACTTTCTGTGTACGGTTACATGGTGTTGCTCTTTCTCTCTTCTAAAATGTAATGGTTAAGCAGCCAAAAAGAAACCCTTTATAACCACATGTTCTCCCTTCTATATCTGAAACTGTAACTCGTACAACTTGTTGCTTAGTACAGTAGCCTTCAGAGAAATTACTGTTTCAGTCATGCTGGTATTTCTTTACAGCGTGTATAAACATCTGTATTGCTGAAATAACCTCTGTGTATCAATGTCAAACGATTTGCATCATCAGTTTAATGTAACATCTAGAATGGCATAAATGCAAAGACTCTATCCTTTGTCAACCTATTCAATAAACGTACACATATGTGACTGTATAAAGACGCTCTTGCAATGAGTTCTTTATAATTAAGTTTTGATGATTAAGTTTGAGTTCTGTCCAGTTCAGAAGAGAGGTCTAAAAAAAGGGCAATTTTGTACAACAAAATGTCTTCTTTCAGACTGGTCAAAAGAAAAACACAAATTATATGTTAATTTTACGAGACTTTATCCTATTGCAATTATGGATTTCTGTCACTGTGAGGCATCAGTGGTAACGACTGCACCACCGAGTTGCCCTTCTCCCCCAAAATGTTACCAATAACCCCCCATTGCTCATGAAACTTGAAACTACAAATGAACAGTTGGGTGATTATTTTTCCATTGGTTTTCTCTTACAGTAATAACATTCATTGCATTACCAAAGTTGAAAGTGATTGCTGATAATCGGGAAAGCAATGACTCCAATAACACTGAGTTATACATATGAAATAAATGGCAGGACAGCTTGATTTTCTCAGTGTGATTGTCTGATAGCTTGTAATTGTACTCATTAAGTTCATTGAACAATGTGTTATTGACAAGTGGCTCTTGGGCATTACTAATGCATTTGTGAAAAACATGTATAAAGCCTTTTGGGCTCCAGACGCAGCTGCATAAAGTCCGATAAATGTCATTAGTAATTTGAGTGAGCTTCCTGTAGTCCTGAGTTGCATTGTGGGGCAAGTATGTAATATGCAACCATCGTATAAAAGAAGTGGAAGTAGCTACCATGATTTGTGGACTATAGTTTGAAAGCCTGCGCGGGCCACCTGTGTTAATTGTGCTAGCTTTAAATTGACAGCCGACTGCTAAAAGTGTCTTTTAGTACAGCAAAAAAAAATTTGAATGTCACAAATACTGTTCATGAAGTGAAAAGGTCAAAGTTCAAGGATAAGAACATACACCTCACCTTAGTAGCAAACTGTCAATTCATTAAGGCCGTGTATACCTTGCTTTATCCTCTTAATTTATTCTAAATGGGACCATGAATTACAAAATGTGCATCATGCTGTATTTTCACAGAGTTTGAGGAAAACCAACAATGTTTTTTTCCGTAATCCTGCTGACAAACAAACAAACAAACAAACTAAAAATATAACCCTCTTGACAGAGCTTTCAAGTAATGTATAGAGTATGAACTTTATGAAGTAACAGTGTTCAGAATACTACCGATTGTAACTAATTGAATACAGTTTGGTTTAAACAAGACAGAACCTGACTGGCTAAATAAAGTTCTCCAGAATCTCCCTTGACCCTGAGAGCACTAAAGAGTGGGTACGTATCCATCAGTTTAGTACATGTGTTTCCCCTCTGCCACATTGCTTGACAAAATTAAGGCAGCTGAACCAGTAATAGTAGTAATAAACTCTGTTATTAGTCCTTGCCGAATGGTAGTGCTTAACTCAAAGGGCAACCATACTCTCAAATTGCCTTTCTTTATTATAAAAGTGTGGGGTTTATTTTAGGATTTACAATGTCCTGCATGTTTTAGATGTTTCCCATTTCCAACACACCTGATTCAAATGATCAGGATCATTATCAGAGCTTGGTGATGAGCTGATCATTTGAATCAGGTGTGTTGAAAGAGGGAGACATCTAAAACATGCAGGATAGGGGCTCTCGAGGACCAGGATTGGGCTCCCCTGTTCTACGGTGTTTCTCATTGTTGGCCTTGAATGCAGCCTTTGGAAGTGTCAGCTCCTCCCTTGGTCCAGCCCCTTAATTAGCTGACCCCTATATGAAGCACCTGTGGCAGCATGGCTGCCTTTTGTCTGGGCTGCTGGGTTGGTTGCCACCTGTTCTAGACACTTTTAATCGTATTTGTTCTGGAATCTTAGACTTGGTGGCCCCTTTTAGATGTAAGCGCTCCAAGCCAGCAGCAGAGCCATGGCTTAATGACAGCACTCGCACTTTAAGACGTGCATGTAGACGCGCAGAGAGGAAGTGGAGGAAAGATCCCCTTCATGTTTCTTTGGATATTTTAAAAAACAGTCTCCAGCAGTATCAGAAAGCTGTTAAAGCTGCCAAGTGTCAGTTTTTGTCAAATCTTGTGTCCGAAAATAGTCACAAACCTCAGTTTCTTTATAATACTTTGAATACTCTTTTAAACCCCTGTGACCACAGTGGTGTTGCTCCTTCATTTGAACTGTGTGAAAAAATTTAAAGATTTTTTTATGACAAGATCTCTGATATTCGGACCTCCCTTTTGCCATCTGCTGTAGATCCTGCTGTCTCCCCCACCTGCCCTGCAGTTTATGACACGTTCGAACAAGTGTCTCTCTCAGAGCTAACTGATGTTGTCCAGCGTCTCAGGCCTTCATACTGTCCTCTTGACAGCATCCCCTCCCATGTCTTGAAAGATGTTTTCCATGAGATTGGGCCCTGTGTTATGGATCTGATAAATTCATCTTTGATGTCTGGATGTGTCCCAGCTGCCTTTAAACATGCTGTGGTCCAGCCCCTAATCAAAAACATAATCTTGATCCCACAGTTTTATCTAATTTTAGGCCTATCTCCAAACTTCCCTTTCTCTCTAAAGTTTTGGAGAAGGTGGTCAATGAACAGCTGCAGTCTTTTATTGATCTTAATGGCATCTCTGAGAAGTTCCAGTCTGGTTTTAAGTTGCGTCATAGCACAGAAACTGCGCTTTTAAGAATTTTAAATGACCTTCTTTTAACTGTGGACTCTGGTAACTCTGCGGTCCTGGTTCTTCTGGATCTGACAGCTGCCTTTGCCACAGTTGATCACAACATCCTCCTGTCACATTTAAACACCTGTGTTGGTATTAAAGGCATTGCTCTTAAGTGGTTTGAGTCCTACCTCTCGGATAGGAGCTTCTTGGTGCAGCTGGGCCAGTATACCTCAGCCTCTTCCCCCCTGGGCTGTGGGGTGCCTCAGGGTTCTATTTTGGAATGTTGTATGGAAATATAAGTATTTGGAATATGTTTCTTGAATCTATAAAGCAGTATTGTCTGTATAAAGAAATCTGTAATGAAATGCATTTTGAAAGAAACCCCTTCTTTTTGCATTGGAACTCCAGTGCCTTCAAAAGTATTTACTGTATTTGGTGAGCTATTATCCTTCATTACACCAAAACATAGGCTGAAAGCGAACACTGCATGTCCTCTACTTAGTTGGAAGGCTTTTTAAGCAACCATTCCAAGTCAACGCATTCTTTTTGCAGTATAAACAGAAACCAGATCCTGTTTTGGTGCTGCTTAGTGAGCCTGTCTGAGCCTGCCTTAACACAGGAGCACAACTCTTTGCCAAATTTCACATTAGTGAAACACAACTGAACTAACAATCCTCCACGGTGCTACATATACACTGATAGCAAAGGGTGACAAGGTTAATGTCCGAATCTAAAAATACTTCATTAGTATAATTCTTGCATTTAATCCTATTCAGTTACATTGCACAAATATTAACGGCAAAATACAGCAAATATTCAGTGTTATGCAGTTATTTTGAATTTGCCTGTTCTACAAATTTAGTGCGCAAACCCTTCAACAGGTTGTGAGCTGATTAATGTGACATGAAAGAAAAGAACATTCATTGCAACACAAGTTTGTCTAGTTTTCATTTCTCAAGTTTCTCTATTTTTATTGAAATATTGCATAATTCTCCATTGTTACTATAGTAGTAAGACGGGTTTAGAGGGGAAGTTTCTCCTGGTATCTAGAAATGTGTTGGCAGCTCTTCCACCAGTCTAATCTTCAGGTTGATCTAGGCACTATTTGCATTGCTGAGCTTGTTTCAATTGAACACAACACAGCTCTGTTTCCATCCACATTCAGTTAGTTTTAGTCATCTACACGTTAGGATGGATGCAGCTCTTCTAAACCAGACGAACACGAGTGCATCTACGTCCTCACTGGAGAAGAAAATGTATCCATCTGTTTATTCTCTGTTTTTTATTGTGGGCTTTCAATGCAAACTGCCTGTCTCTGTATGCTGCCGGGATGCTTAGGAATGGGAACAACATGGTGGTCTACCTCTTCAGCCTGTCCATCTCTGTCCTGCTCAACATAATCTCCCTGCTTGTGTGGATTGAACTGGCCAGTGCTTAACCACACGGGGGCGCTGCAAGCTTCCTCCTCAAGAGCCCTGTATGAGGAGCGAATACCCATGACACAGGAAGATGCCAATTTGCCCTTAATCGAGTCACCTTGGGTTTCTTGGTACCCATCTTCATCATGATCTTTTGTTTTCAGCAGATCATGCGATCCCTCCGACAGAGCACCTCCATCCTGACACAGAGTGGAGGAAAGTGGGACTGCTGGATTCTGTGTTTTATACTGCCACGCAGTGTCAGACACTGAATAGGAGCACAGACGTTATAGTTATTTATTGTTCAGATAGTTTCTTGTAACTAGTTTAGAATCAGAAATAATATCATTGTCCATTGTGTAAAAATGTATAAATGCATGAATGTATTGAATTATTTATTAAAAATAATGGTATCCAGTACCAGATCAGCCCATTGTCGCATGTTATCCAGCTATCTGAGTCAGTATTGGACTGGCACATGTGCAGCCAAATCTTCCTGTACTTCTTCAACAGTGTTCTTAACCCCATCCTCTATGTCATCATAGGGAAGAACGTCCGGAAAAAACTTAGGGACGTTTTCAAGTACTTAAAACAACGCCCCTCAACACGCTCAAAGCTGATAACAAGTGTTAAAACTGATCAAGCTGATCTGCAGAATTGTGTAGCTGACCCAACTTTCTTTAAGTAAAGCAGTCTTCTTAATGCCAGTGTTGTATCTGCAGACTAAGCAGCCATAGGCTTTCAGTTTTATAAAAGAGTTCTGTATTAAGTATTCAGTAGTGCTACAGGGGTTAGCATTTTTTGCACCTCTGGGTTCTTCATCTTGAATCAATGGTCAAGGGTTTTTTGTTACATACCTGGCACAGTACCTGATCTGTGAATTTTAAGCTTTTTAATGTCTTTTGTTGGGGAAATTAATCATCACCACACTAAACTAATTGCTTTTGTTTATTAGTTATTACTAGACCATTACTAGGCCTCCCAAGTTTTTCCTGCTTTGTGAGGTACTGGGGTATCACTGACAATATACACATTTTTGATTACCTTATCCCTATCAACCATGAGAATGCACAGGCTAATCTGTTGGATCTGTACCCAGTCTTAAACCTTTCTCAACACACTGTATGATGTACCCGTATTTTATTGGGAAATGTGGTCTCACACCAAAACCTGATCTCTTCTTCCATATTGGAAAGGGTGTCCTGAACCCATTTCTTCTTTTGGCTTTAAAGGGGAAAGTTAGGGGAAATAAAGATTGAGACATCACAAATGTCCAAATACAGCATAGTATCAACGTTCTGTAGTTGACTAACAGCAACAGACCAGAAGAAATCATGAGAGTGGTCAATTTTAATGCATGTGACTCTAGTTGTATGAAAATAGACATCACTATCAGACTATCTAACACTTACACCCATTATGTTTGATCAGAAATGCTTTCAGTCGACAATAACACTGCTCTATTATTAAACAGCATTACCAGATTGTGTTTTATATTGCAGAAGTGATGGGTGCAAAGTGAGATAGTGGAGATAATTTGCAAAAGAGATGGAAGGAGACTGTATCTCTGTGTAATAGTAAAGTGTCAATATGACACTTTTAATGGTAAGATGTTCCACCCCTGTCTGTGTGCATGTTTTTCGATATGACTTTCTGTGTACGGTTACATGGTGTTGCTCTTTCTCTCCTCTAATATTTCAGTGTTAAACAGCCAAACAGAAACCCTTTATAAACTACATGTTCTCCCTTCTATATCTGAAACTGTAACTCATGTATCCTGTGCTTGACTCCTGAAGGCTAACATGTGCATACATTTGCATGCCTGTACAACTTGTTGCTTTGTAGTTAATTTACTATGTAAAGTCACAGGAGCCTTCAGTCATGACCCATATAGTCATGCTGGTATCCCTTTACAGCGCGAACAAACGTCTCTGTTGCGGAAACCACCTCTGTGAATCAATGTCAAACGATTTTCATCATGAGTTTATTGTAACACCCGGAGTGGCATGACTGCTAATACTTATACAGTCACATATGACTTGCAGTCTATAAAATGGTGTGAAACTACAGGCCAAATCATTTTGTTTTTTCTATTCACTGATCAATTTTGTTCCAAAATGAAAAAAAATGTCTTCTTTCAGACTTGTTGAAAGAAAAACATCTAAAAGCAATGACTCCAGTAACACCCAGCAAGCAGTTCCTGTCATTTGTTTCATATATATGAGTGTTATATAGCTTGTGGTTGCTGCCATTAAAACATTACACTCATTGAGTCAATTGCAAGTGGGTCTTACTAACTGGGGATTACTAATGCATTTGTGAAAAACATGTTTAAAGCCTTTTGCGGCTCCAGAAGCAGCTGCATAAAGTCTGATAAATGTCATCATGAGACGTAATTTGAGTGAGCTTCCTGAAGTCCTGAGTTCCAAACAGTACAGAACCAGACAAAATAGTTGGATTTCTAGAAGGACAAAAAGAAAAATTAATCATTGTGAAGAAAAACTTCTGCAAGAGTGATTTGATTATTTTGAATTATACCATTGGATTGTTTAATTATATAAAAGCATAAATAGCATTTGACTTTTGTTAAACCTGTTGACCCTCCAACAGGTCACAACTCAAATTTGACAGATTGGGAGATGATTATTGTGACATGAAAGAATTTTTTTTATTCACTAAAGTTTTCTTTGTTTTATTAAATATTGCATATTTCTCCATTGACAGTGTTAATACGAAAACATCTGAGACGTTTAAGTTTGTCTTTGGTGGAAGAGCTGCGATCACAGTATCATTTCCATTTATTTATTTATTTATTTAAACAAGCTTTCAGACACAGTCCAATCCTGGGGGTGGTTTGACTATGAATGCTGAATTGACAGCGACAGTGAAAGCACTGGATGCTGTTTTCATTTCATAGCGCATGGCAAAGCACGCTTTACCAGGAACTATTTGCATTGCTGAGCTTATCTCAGTTGAACACAACACAAAGCTCTCAGTTTCCATCCACATTCAGGTTTAGTCATCGACACGTTAGGATGGATGCAGCTCTTCTAAACCAGACGAACATGAGTGCATCTACGTCCTGCACTGTGGAGTCCTCACTGGAGAAGCACATGTATCCAGCTGTTTATTCTCTGTTCTTTATTGTGGGTTTTCCAGCAAACTGCCTGTCTCTGTATGCTGCCTGGATGCTGATGAGGAATGGAAACAGCGTGGCGGTCTACCTCTTCAGCCTGTCCATCTCTGACCTGCTTTACACAATCTCCCTGCCTGTGTGGATTGAACTGGCCCTGCAGAGGCCTGTGGGTGGTCTCTGCAGTCTCATTGCTGTGATCATGTACAACAGCTTCTACGTCGGCTCAGGCCTCCTTTGCTGCATCTCCGTCGATCGCTACCTGGCAGTGGTGTATCCTCTCCACTTTCACTGGGTCCGAGATGTGCGGACGGCTGCAGTTGTGAGTATTGCTGTCTGGATTTTGGAGATTGCCATTCACATCATCCTGCTTAACCACACGGGGGCGCTGCAAGCTTTCTCCTCAAGAGCCCTGTGTGAGGAGCGAATACCCATGACACTGGAAGATGCCAACCTCGCCCTTACTCGAGTCACCCTGGGTTTCTTGGTGCCTGTCTTCATCATGATCTTTTGTTTTCAGCAGATCATGCGATCCCTCCGACAGAGCACCTCCATCCTGACACAGGAGCGCAGGAAAGTGGGACTGCTGCTGTTTTTCCTTCTCCTAACCTACGTGGTGGCTTTTATGCCATATCAGACTGTCATGCTGTTGAGGGCCATACTGGAGCCCGGGGTCTGCATCTGGGCCACAAGGCTCAGAGATCCGTACCTGGTCACAGTCGCCACAACCACCATAAACAGTACTCTGGATCCGATAATATACTGTTTAATCAGTGAGAGTGCTCAGAGAGAGATTAAGAAAGCTCAAGAGAAGTGTTGGGGAGTTTTTTTGAGGAGGAAATTGACATTGGGCTCTGAAGGAATTCAGTCAGTTGCCTAACTAAAGTACTAATACTAGTACTCATTTTATTTTTAAACTATTTATTTCTATTTTTATCTTTTATTCTATTTTATTTTTCTATATTTATTCTCTTGATCTGCTCACTCTGTACTGCTGCTGCTGCAACACCTGAGTTTCCCCCATGGGGATCAATAAAAAAATGTCTTATCTTGTCTAAGCTTATCTTTACTGATTGATACCTGGAAAACATAATTTAGAATTCTGTGTTTTATACTGATGCCTTTTACTGATAGTGTGAACAGATGCAAAGATTGGATTTTGAAACAATGCACCCGTGGGCACAGACATGCAAAAGACTCTTACATAGAAGCACAGTGTCTGTAGCTGTTTAGCCTCTTTGCTGTATCTTCGTTGTGCCTTTTTGTGGTCACTTTGCACCTTTTCATAGTTGCAAGCTATACAAGTTTTTGTTTTAAACATTTTAATGTCAAATAATATTAAAACATATATATATTCACATTTATACTGATGTGAGTAAACATTTAAATGAATAACTCATGTCTTTGTTGAAAAAGGGGTTTTCTTAAGAGTTTTCATTTTTATTGTTGGTATTTTTCTCCCATTCAGATTAAAAGAACATTTAAATAAATATGTATATCATTTTCTTACTGCTAATTTATGGGTTAATTTAAAGTAAAATCCACCATATCAATATTTGGGGGTTTGAAACAAAAGTGAGTTTTAAATGGGTGAAGACAGACTTGAAAAAAAATATATATATATGTATAGGCTCAGCAATAATAACTTTACTATGCTATGGAAACAATTAGTCAAACAGACACGTATTCCTTTATCAGATAATATCAGTATCACCTTTACTGGAGTCCATGTCTATGTTGACACACCAAACAAAAGACAAGCAGACTCAGACTTGGAGGACCACCTGGCAGATTTAATTTGGATGCTTACACCGGTAGTTTGTTCTGTCATGGCCTGTCACCCAGTAAATGACATACGGTAGTCAGGGACGACAAAGAGCCAGCGACAGCTGACTTCCTGTTTCTTTAAACTGACTGATTAGGTAGTGGAAGACTAGACGTCTGAATGAGTCCAATCTGCACCGGTTTTAATGTTGGTTTTTTGATAATGAATTTTATGGACAAAATTTGGAGTGGAGAGACAACTAAATGAGGCGTAAGTAGATCTTCATATGATTAGAATACTATTTCCTCGAAAATGCATTCTGTATTAAAGTATGACTGACACTTGAAAACTTAAACATACCACAGCTTTTTCATGTTGTAGACCATCAAGTTGTCCATTACCATTCAGCAAGCTGTGAAATATCACATTTAAACTTGTTGTAGATAGACAATCCATCACAGATAACACAGTTTGTCACATCATGTTTTTGTCAGGTGGTAGGATGCAGGATTTGTTGTGAAACAACTTCCTGACAAAAAAAAGTGCAACATCAGAGACTTTTAAAACCAGCTTCATGTATTGTGATTGAAATGCTTTTAAGCAGACCACTAAGGATAGTCTGACAATAGAAAATAACACTAAGCGTGATAAAGTTACTACTCCATGCAAGATTAAAGAAATTTCTGAAGTGCACTTAAAGTGTGTCATTAGGATCAAAACTTTTTGCATAATACTTGGGTTGAAATAGCTGCTTCTGTACATAACTACTGGACATGGTGACATAGCTAACAGAGGGGGATTTATCTATGTGCAGAAGTTAATTTACACATAATTGGTCACATACGTGGACCTTTTTTCTCTTTTGTTTACACTGTAAGATAGGACATGGCCTTAGAGGAAGACTGCACTCTGCTTCTAGTTTGTTTCATTTTCATTTGCTCTAAAATTCATATGAGGCACGCATGTCCCATGAAGATTTTTTCAACAATTTGTACTTAGCAGTGTGCCTGCCACATGACAATGTTAGGTATGTCAGGGATGGCTTCTGTTCATGGAAATATAAGACCCAGACAAATGAGCTCAGTAAGATAGAGGGTCACCACCAATTATGTGATTTATCTACAAATTACAGTGTGGTATTTTTTAAGGTTTAACTTGGTATATGGTGTATATGGTGTATGAAAACAAGTTGATGTTGGAGGGCTCATATGAGACTTTTAGTCTAAAGGCCCAAAAACACTGAATCCTTACATTTCTTATGATGCAACTCAATAGACACCAAGTCTTTAAATATTTCACTGTTTACTCTGATGAAGAAACTGAATTCATATGCATTCGGTTACTCCTTTCTTCTGTCCTTCCTTTTTTCCCTGCAAGGTGCGAGTACATGAACGCCACATCTGCAATGGAAAACTTAACCCTGGCCATAAATCAGTCAGTATGTTATTCGATTGACAGTCCGTCCAGGAGGAGGCCGTTCATGTTTTACTACCTGGCCATCATCATCTCAGCCATCCCGTCCAACGCCTTCTCCCTCTACGTGTCCTGGCAGCACATCAGAAAGAAGAACGAGCTCGGTGTGTACCTCTTCAATCTTGCCCTGAGTGACCTGACCTTCACTATCGGCCTCTCTCTGTGGCTTGACTTCTTGTGGAAAGGAGTTTGGGCCCACGGAGGCTATGTTTGCGTGCTATCTGTCTATTTTCTTTTTACTAACTTTTACACCAGTGATGCTCTCCTCTGCTGCATTGCTATTGACCGCTACCTGGCAGTGGTTCACCCATTAAAGTACACTTTCTGGAGGAAAGTTAGCACAGCAGCCATGGTCAGCATTGCAATTTGGGTGTTGGTGGTATGTTTTAACGCCATCACCATCACCTGGGAGGATTCATACCGTGAAATCAACAAGTTTTCAGTGTGCTTTGATATCGTCCTCCCGCTGTCAGAGACACTTGTTCGGGCTAATGTTGCACGCTTCATCCTGGGCTTTATTGTCCCCGTTCTCATCGTCATGTTTTCCACTTGGGGGATCTGTGAGGCGGTGAAATCCAACCAGGCCACAGAGGAACAGGAACGAAAACGGATTTCCAATTTGCTGAGAGTAGTTCTGTTCTGCCTTTTGTTCTGCTTCGGACCTATCCACGTCATGATGCTCATCCGCACATTAGTGGATGACTGCGGGAATGTTGCATGGCTGCATTATCCATACAAGATCAGCATTGCTATCTCAAGCCTCAACTGCCTTGCAGACCCTCTCCTTTACTGTTTTATCACTAGAATGGGGAAGGCAAATGTCAATCAGGTTGTTCTTTTCTTCCAAGAAAAGAAGAAGAGCAAAGTTGAAAATGTGGTGTAGGTTGGATAAAGGACAAATGCAACAACATTTACAACACAATAACAGACATTTCATTAAATGTGACATAGTTCTTAAATGGCAAAAGTTGCCAGCTGGCAGTGTTTTTTTTTCTGTCAACAAATCTCATTAAAAGACCAACACCAAACTTTGATTAGTCAGTCCCTTAAATTGCTCTAAGACCTTTCCTGTCCTCTGCTCTAAGCCCCATTAATGGAGAAAGTAGTATTCAAATCCTTTAAAGCACCTTTAGTGTTTCTATTCTTTTTTTACTTATTGTTTTTGGTTATTGCTGATGCATTAAAGTGTACATGTTGCATCTTACTGCAGCAATCTACAGCAATGTGTCATATTCTATTCATGGCCCTGTTTTTAGCTTTAAGTTGTTGTTGTTGTTTTAGTTAATAGTATTTCCTTATGCCACAAAGGAGCACTTTATCCTTCTACTTATAAAAAACTCACATACAAAAATCACCAAATCTAGAAATAATAACTTAATAATAATAACTTAAGATGTCAGTCAGACGCAGCATAACACTCAGACAATAAATAAAACGCTGTCAGTTGAATGTTACAGAGGACACATCAAATGATGACCTTTCACCTGCTGCAGGTTATCATGTGACGCAAACTAACTGACAGCAGATAATAAGTTTAATTATAGTTAAATAAATCATTAAAAGTTCATCTTGATAAGGGCCAGGACACGCTTTCACAAAAAAATTATTAAATAAATAAAATTAAATATGACTTGACAAAAGAGCACTTTGGACATTTAGGGGAGGGGGTTAATCACCGCCCCCCTAGGAGCATGAGCATATTCAATGATCTCCAAAACACCCTTAAAGTCATGCAAATGTTTTTTTTTCCATTTTAAAAGTTTACTGCACACAAAATACCTTTTATAAATACAGGTCAAAGTGCATGCTCAGTATGTGCACCACATTGGCTTCCAAACCATGTTTATTTGCACACATCTGAAAACTCAAGCAGAAAAAAGCAGATTAATTTGAAAACATGTACTCTAAGCATGCATCTTGCTGCACGGTTACATTAATAATGACGGTGTCCTGCATGTTTAAACTGACAGTTTACTTTGCTTGTACTGCACATTTCTGCTATCATGGTTTACAGCACTGTGTGCCTACTATACTGTATGACCTTTATCAGCAGTGACTCACAGGGAACAGCTGTTCCATGGTGGGTTATCTGTCAAACATCAGCTCTGTTGTGTGAAACCTTCTCTATACAGGCCCAAAGAAAACACCAGGATTTCAATGCAAATCTGATGCCATTCATCATTTGAATAATGTGTGGGTAGGACAAGAATATATTTAACGGGTCCTGTCTGACTTTTAACAGTGAACCCAATTGACGACACATTTGACTGTGGTTTCACTTCAGCTTTTTGTGTCACGCCATTTGTATTTTTGGTGAGATCAGTGTTGGTCAGATGTCATGGGAAGAGTATATTTGAATTTATCAGACAAACAATTCCTGCTTCTCTGAACTGACATCATGCCATTACATATCAGAGTCACTCACTATCAGTACATTGGGAGCCACAGTGCTGTGAATTTGCAAATATGTGACTCAAAAGCTTTCTCAGTAATAAGATAATTTTACAAGTGCTTTTGCTCTCTGGCGTGGCAGACTGTACGTGGATATCTGAGGCCCTCTGGTGGACAATAATAGAAGTGCAGCAAACTTTTTACACGACTAAGTATTTCAGATATTCCCGTCTTTTGTGTTGCCTTTGTACAAATTGTTTTATTACATTAACTGTAATGTCTTATTACAATCAACACAGAAGTACAACTATGTCATAAACATTCTCCTTACATATATCTACATGTGATATTTCACCGTGGTGTTCTATTGTGGTCTATAGGGTATTTGCATTAACATTATCCATACACAAATCTCCAGCGCATACACATGCACACAGACTGCAGATTACTGAGCAGCTCTTTGACCTGAGATGGGAGGTACGCAGTGGTGGAAGAAATATTCAGATCCTTTGCTAAAGTAAATGTACAAATTAACACTGTAAATACTGATGTGGGTAATGTAGGTGAATATAATCAACACAATGTACCTAAAGTACTAAACTAGGCCTATTCATTGTGTAATACAATTATACATGACGTTTCTGGTATGTGAATGTTGCATTTTACTGCTGTAGATTTTTTTTATGTTGTGTTCATTTTACCTGCTGTTTGTTGGCTTACCTACAGCAATGCATCCTATTCAATAAGATCATCATCTGTGAAACGTTGCTCTCCTATGGGAACCAGTATTTAAAAAAAAAAAAAAAAGGTCAACCTTTCATGGCGTCAGAAAAATAGCAGTTTTCAGCTTTCATTTATTTGACATTCTAAAATGTGTAAAAGGACACTTTGTCCTTGATTTTACTCTAAACATTTAAAATCAACACATCAAGTGACATGCGGTTCTCCCAAGACAGGAGGGGCATTAAAAATTTGAATCTAAAAAGTAACTAAAGGACTCAGACAAATGTAGTGAAGTATAAAGTACAGTGTTTGCCTCAGATGTGAGTAGAAGTATAAAGTATATCAAAATTTTTACTTAAGTACCATTTTTGTGTAAATGTGCTTTGCTACTTTCCACCACTGGAGTTGAATCCCAATAATGTGCTGTTAAAGTGCACCCTGTTTGTATTTTTTATTTTTTTATGCATAAACCTGCAAGAGTTTGCATGTCACGTTTTATTCTCAGGTGTGCAACATTTTGCTCCATAACAACAAAGGCTGGCAAGGACACCTGCTCCTCCATGTGAGTCCTTGTCCTGCCTATTTCTTCCATCTATTCATCCATGTCAGATAATATGCTTCACCTAACACTGAATAACCTGCATCAGCAGAAGCTGAACACCCTTCACCTTCCGCTGTCCTTGACTCTGGAACAGACAGCCTTCATCTTTATATGTAAAGTACAGGTGGATGTAGAGATGGAGATAACTGAGGATCAATAGGTCTTGTCAGTGGATCCCGGCCTCAGCTGACAATGGCAGAGTTTCAGCACTGGCACGTGTGTGAGAGTCTGCTCAATCTCAGGCATGATAAATGTACCCACACTGGAGATAAGCACACACATAATGAAAACATGATCCTCATTGGAATAAAAAGGCAGAATACAAAATGAGCTGCAGTACTGTTGCTGATTCTGTGTTCAAACAGTTCAAAATGTAGGTTGAACAAAACATTATATTGAATCTGCATATATATACTGACCAGATTACTCCTGGTATCGTGTCATTAAAAAAGGTCCACCTCATGCAACACGCCTTTGGGAATGTGGTAAAAAGAAAAAACGGATCTTGAATCAGGATGCACGGACACATTTCGTCCAATCCCAGCCCCGGCAGCTGTGACCGGCACTGGGTGTTGGCAGGCGATGCTGTGGGAGCAGTCATGATTATGTACACATACACGTGCCGCAGAGGAAACCTGAACTGAATACAAACTTTGCTAAAGAAGGAAACAGATGGACAAATATAGCAGTTGTGTGGTAAGAATATTACATAAGCTGTTTGTGATATAAACCAAAAATAGATTCTATCAAAGTTTCCAGTTTATGCAACTATAAAGTGGATTGACAATTTACTGATGTTTCCTTCCTTCCTGACTCATTAGCTTCAGATCTTTTTCCTTTTACTGCTGCCACCCATTATCATCTCATTTTGTCCATTTAAATTATTCTAATCTAAACCCATTAATAAATCTGCTTTTCTCAGACACATCTCTCTCCAGCTATCTCCCAATCTATAATCCAAACTTTCACACTGTCCCTCTCTTGTCTCTTTCCCACTTGCCGGTCGTGCGCAGTCTGACTCAGCCATAATAACAGTTATCTTTTGTCACTGGAGAGCCGGAAGCACAAAGCACTTTGTTTCACTGTGACTCTTTTCCAGCTGTATGAATTTGTCATGGATTATTAGTTTGTGTGACATAATGCTGAAAATGTGAGCATGTCATATTAAAGTCACAGGGACATTGGTTGCCATGATTTTTGGGGTTGAAAAATTTTTTCAAATGTCTGTCTCTATATATTTCATCATGAAGTTATCTCCCTTTATCAGTATTTGCATTACAAGACAATTCTTAAACTTTTGTTAGACTAAAGATATAAGATGTTGAAGAGAAAAACAGACTAAACTGATACATCCCCATGTCATGAAAACTATTTTTTTTTACTTTAACAATTGTAACTTTTTCCGTATAGTTCTGGATCTCAGAGGTTGGAAAGTTTTTGTTTAAATACAATTTGCTATAAGCAGTTTTGCCTCAGGTATTAGGCATCCCAATTTTATAACTGTACTGTAGTAGGATGATGATGAGCTCTTATGGTAAACTGTGACCCTTTAAAACTTTCCAACTAAAATTCAATGTGGAGGAAAATACAGTAGATGTCTGTCCACAACTAATATCTCCTTATATCTTCATCTTTCTCATATTTGGGTGCATTTCATTTTTGATTGTGTGTGTGACAGTTTAGGAGGTGACAGGAAAGGAGGGGAAAGAGATATTTTGCACCAGCGCACCAACAATTGATATATTTAAGTAAACTGTTATGATGTAGCTGTCAACCCCATTCAATCAAAAATCTGTCTTAAATTCAAACCAGCACCTCTTCAGTGTCACATGATGTGCTGTCAGTTTCTCCTGACTGGTTTGGATGACATCATATTGCACCTCTCTTCACTTCAGCATCTAAGCTGTCAGACACGTTGTCAGGCAGATTTCACATCTTTCTCCGTTGCATTTGATGTGAAGCACTCTTGGCTCCTCTAGGTGACTGTCTAACACTCCCTCCAACCCTTCCTCTTCATCATACATCCTGTCGCCCTGAGCACTTTCACACTTTCCTTACATCTTCTAGTTTTGGCACCAAGCCCTCAAAATCCTCAATGTGGGGAAGTTCTAATCACTGAAAGGTAGCTATGGTTGGCATTATGATACACTAATCTTTTGTGTGTTTTTTAGTGTGGTTCATAATGTTTCTTTTCTTACTTTTGAGTGTCACTTTGCTAAATTCATTGTTACAACCTGCCATGGGTCTCTTATATAGTTGACACCAAAGAAAGGTGCATTTAATTTTTTTAACTGTTGTGGTGTGTTAAAAAGGCACACAATTTGAAAACAAGCTGCTGATCAAACAGTAGCACAGCTCAAGCAAACAAAACAGACAAAGCAGAAGTTCTGAAGGCCTCAAGTGAAGCAGCTCAGGTGTAATCAATCTGAGTGAATGATACCAAATCAACCACCACTCCACCACCACCATGACTGACAGCTGGTGAGAAAAAAAGTCATGCCTTACTCTCTTATTTAATTATGTATTGATCTTTTTTTTTTTAAAACCCCATTTGGTCCTTTTTATCAGTCAACTGTTGATGTGGACAAAAATTAATCTGCATATGAATGATCGTTTAACTGCCTTTTTTCGTAGAGTTTTGTTTTGGTCTGTAAGTGTTTTTGTTTTCTTTGGCTTCACAGAGCATACATGATTCAGGGATTGCAAACAGTCCGAGTTCCAAGAGTCTTTTGACCTCTTAGCATGCAAATCCCCCCTTTTTTGTGAATTTGGGGGTTGTGGGGTTCATGAAGTGTTGGACATCATCTGAGAGCGTAGTCCATGACGGTTACTAGACCTGACCAAATATGTTGTGATGTAAGAAGGAAGCAGCCAAAGAACAGATCTGTAATCGAACACATTAAATCATGTACAATCTACTTTAAATTGACTTTTAACAAACCTGTGTGATAGTACTGTTGCTGTCCCTGTGAACATACATTTTAGTGATCTGGCATGAGGCATAGTACAGTTGGCAATCATTTATAATTGTGCAATATAACATTAGCATTTTTTTTCCCACCCCCACACAATTTATTCCAGATCTAGACTTGCTAGAAGTCTTTACATTTTACATCAGTAGTCTGATACAGGAGTAGCATCCATTTGTACTCACAAAAGGGCATCGTGGCTTAAATAAATTTAGCAAAAGCAATTTTAGAGATTTGTATTTGTGACTACTATCATTGTGCTAACTTAATTTGCTATTGCTAGCTATCAAAGTTAAACCTATTTTTTAGAAGTTTATGAAATTTGGTTCAGCCTTTGAATACAGTGTATTCGATGTAACGTTGTCAGATATTTCCTGTTAATTAAGTGCTCCCCTTTTTTTCTTTTTGATTAAGACGTTCCACACATGCAGCGTGCCTCCGGCCATGTGCACATGGAGAGCTTGTGGTGCTTCTGTGGTACTTTCCGCTACAGTAGGAACACATTTTGCCATGATGACACACACAGACTGACAAGGTGAAGAAAATGATAGAGGAAGTCAGCGTATTAGAAAATAGGGTTAATGAGTGTAGCTCTGACTGTGGAGTCATTTAACTGAGGGAAATGAGTATTTTCAGGCAACATTCCTTAGCTGAGGTTCAGGTCATGAAAGTCAATGGTGTACATGGTAAATTTCCTATGAGCTGACAAGAATGAGATACGAGTGTACAGCTATTCCAGAACAACAGACATTTGCATAAACACCATAAATTCTGTAGTGAAAGCTTAACACAAAATGACCAGCTCTGGTTGGCTGCTGGGTCATCCCAAATTGCCCATTTGCAAAGTCCAATCTATTGTCGGGGGTTTGGCTAAAACCCGGAAGATAATTGTGGAAAGAGAGATTGTTCTTCACTCTGTTCTGTGGTCTGGCGTAGGCACTGCAGAGTCCATTACATGTGGTTATTATTCTTTCAATAAATGGTCAACGTTAGTCAGTTGATTTGAGTTTTTGTAACACCAAGTATAGATTAAAGAACCAGGCAGAGCATGGAGGCTTTAAGGCCCCCAGCTCTAACAACAATACCAGGGTCGTTTTTGCTGAGGTAATTAACAACAGGGTAAAAGCCTGGTGGGGTTGATGGCATTGCTGAAATCATAGGGTTATCACTGCAATGGTTAAGTGTAACTAACATTAGCCCCAGTTAACTGAAAAAATACATCTTTTTATCATGTAGCATTCAATCTGCTCGCCTATTGCTCTCCCTCTTTTGTCCTCTCAGCCTTTATGGTGTTTATAATTTTAGGTGTTTCAGGGAATGCCTAAAAGAACAATTTGTCCTCCATTTTGGAGACAACATGAGGTGATTCCCATCCACAGCCTCAGAGAATCTTGTTACTTTGCCATCAAAGTTCAACAAAGTAAAACTCCGAAAAGACGAGATCCTACTTATGCTGAAAAGAGGGAGTGAAGTCCAATTTCCCTCTGATAAAAGCTGTGGTTTTGGGGGCATAATTGCCCGTTCCTTGAAAGCTTTATGCATGACTAAAGATGCACAAACATCGGAGACGAGTTAACCCCCGCAGAGGCTTTCCTTGTGGGTGATTCATGGACATTTTGAATGTTTTAATGGGAAGTGAAAGTGGGAAGGATTCACCCCTGGATTTGATCTATATGCTATAGGGATTGAGTTTCTTTTGTGCCCTTCGTCACAAAAATAAAGTAGAAATGGGAATGATTTTTCTGTTGAGGCTATTTTTCACTGAGATTGCTTTTATTTAGGAGCCATTGTAAAATTAGGATGCATGCTCATGCATGTAGGCCATCCTGTCTGTGTGAGACACAGAAGCCTTTTGTCTCATTCACACACACTCAAATAATTCTTGATAGATGAATTTGTGATTCTGCAGCAGCCTTCAGGGTAAATTGCTCAGCTCTCTAATGGCTCTCTCGGAACTGTAAAATGGTCTGATAGCTGACATCAGTTCATGTTTCTTTAACTGTCAGTATACCAGGAAAAAATCTAGAGCCATAAAATAATCCTTTGGGCTTCAGAAGTTGTAAAATCAAGAGTATATGTTTTAAAGTGTAATTTGATGATAGATGCAACTTCTTTGTCATACTACCAAATAAATAGTTTTTTTCTGCTTCAGACAATCAGCAATCTCATTCAAACATTATTAAATCTGCATGTTGCAAATTTAATTTAAACTGCACCTAAAACTGAATGTGCCAATGAAATAGATCTTTTGATCACAAGTTGTATGAAAGTAATGAATAATTCACAAGCCATCAAGGTCAAACTCTTTCTTCTCACTTTGCAGTAGTGTGATCCGCCCCAAAGGACTTTGGGTTGGTTTAGCTGCTGGATGGAAGGTTCAACACTAAACCCACAAAAGGAAAAGAATCGAAGGGGTAAAGTAAAGACCTGTATGGGGAGAGCTAGATTTCAATCTGATTTTTGAAAGAGTTTGGACTCCATTACAATAGCAGGAGCTATTGTAATACTTTACGTTGTGTTATCCATAATATAAAATACATATCAGTGTCTGCATATATATACACATTGTTGGGATCACCCCAAAATCAATCACCAGAAACAAATTCACAAGTTAAGACTTCCTGTTTCCTCAGAGTATACAGTAGATATACCAGTTAATGAGGTGCACATGTGCAATCCAATGCAACACCTTCTTTACAGTTTTCACTGACAGTGTTAATGAGGTGTTTATTTGATTCTGTATTTAGTAGCAGTGTATAGGATTGCATTATGTTTAACCCGTCTGTGCCCAAAAACTGCCTGGTGCAGAATTACTTAACTGTAAAATGTTTTAATACTGCGTGTATGTGCACATCTTTGATATTCAACTTGTCCATAGATATCAAAAAACTAGATTGTGTTTGGGCACAAAGGACAGTTGTTTGCAGTGGTATCTCAAAGACTAGATATAGTATAAGGAAAACTCACTTGAGAACATGTTGACAATGTAATACATGATATGTAATGTTGAATACACCAGATTATTCTGATCCCCCCTTTTTTGGGTTTTAAAGCGTTAAATTATGAAATCCAGTTTCTGACACTTTGCCACATGAGCTTCCTACAGCAAAATGCAGCATCAGCGCTTCATTAGAATCATCAGAAACAAAGTTCCTGTTTCCTCAGAGTATACAGTAGATATACCAGTTAATGAGGTACACCTGTGCAATCCAATGCAACAGCTTTTTTCCCTTCTTTTCTTTTTTTTCCAGTTTTCACTGACGGCGTTAGTGAGGTGTTGATTATTTGAACCTATATTTAGTGGCAGTCTTGTATAGGATTGCATTTTATATAAGCACTTAATGGGGTGCATCCCAAGTCCCTTAATTGCATCAACGTTTCCTTCACTTGCATCTTTTCCTTGCATCTTAGTCCCCCCCCCGGGATGCATGAGTAGATGCAAGGAAACCAGGCTAGGAGAGAGGAAAAGTTTGCAGGCACATGAGACGGCCTTTCCTATGAAGCGTTTCGTGAAGCGACCATTACTAATGATGGCGGCAAAGGATCACAGCTGGATCAGCTGTCAGTCAGTTTTAACAGCTGTTTGTGTCTGCAAAGACACAGACATGTTAATGTAGAAATAGTGGTTTCTCTGTGATGCCAATTACCTGTTTAACAAACAACCATAGCTGAATAACAACCTGCATTCTGTATTTATACTGTCAATGCGTTTATATTATTTTATTCTATTTTATTTAGTATTTATTATTTGTGTCTGTATTCTATCCTTGTCATAAATTATTTAATATCCCAGGACAGGATTGTGGTGTTCTTTGAACACCGGGCATGTTTTATTAGATTAGATCTTTCAGCTTACTTCCTTTTGCTTCATTAGACATGTTTGTCAAGAGATTGATGTTTTACTGTTGCTGTGTAGTTAAACGTTCTCTGCCAGCCTCTTCTTATCCATGACTCTGGCTGTCTTCGGACATAAGTTATAGGTTGATTAACAATGCAAAAATAGAAGAAGAGGAAAATTAATTTTAAAAAAACATCATGATTCATCTTGGGTGGGAGAGGAACAGAGATAAATGGGAGACGGAAACATAATGAGAGACAGACAGGGGGTGGAGGGGGCGCAAAGCTGGTTGAGGTCACTTCCACCTTGAAGGGAAAACCTCCACAAAAGCACACACACACACACAAACACACACACACATACACACTCTTTTTATTACATGCAATTTATAGCTCTGCCTTTACTGACCTGTCTCCCTGATTAATTTCTTTTGTGGTGCTGTCAGCTGGGTCTTTTTTCCTGGGTGCCGTACACATTTTGACGCACGTGACTGTGGCTCCGAGCCACAGACATGCACGGATGGAGACCTGCGGCTCCAGCATCCTGCAACACGCTAGGAGTCAGTTACATAATAATGAATTCTGTCAGTTAATTACCCAAAAGCTGCATCAAGTCAAATTCATATCATGTATTTAAAAATTGGTTGGGATGAAATTTTTAGATGAGAGGGATAAAAAGATATAAAAATAACTTCAAGTGTGCAGGGGTGCTTTGTTGACGTTGATGTTGTGTTTGAATAAACTCAGTAAACTGAGCCTTTGCAGTTCGTCTTCATGGGAATTCTTTGTCCCAGGGCAGACTTGTGAATATATACACTAGTACTAGGAATATATTTTGTTTTTAAATAACTGTAGAAACATTTGGGTAATTAAACTAGAGCAATGCTAAATATATTCTATTTGTCTACAATGTTCTAGGGGAAAATATCCCTGGAAATTAATTACATTAATTTTAGAGGTCAAATTTCCTATTCAGTGGTGTTAAATGGACCATATTGCTTCATAGTCACTCACCAGAAGAAGCACCATCTATTCAAAATTACAGTCAAATGATGTCCACGTTTAAAGTAATCTCAGAAATGAATATTTAAATGTCTATTAAGTCTCTATCTATTACTGAATGAGGTAGCAGAATGGTGATTGAGCCCCACTGGTCAGATCTCTTGTATTTGCAGTATTATAAACTGTGTGATGTAGCAATGCTGAAAAAGCACAAATGTCATTGTTACAATCACACACAGCAAAATATGCATATACATGGATATACGTGCATATGTTTCGATTTTTCAGATGTTTTAATGTGATGTAGTAATTTCAAAGTTGTACTCTTACTAAGACTTGCCCCAGTGTGTCCAGACAAGGTTTAAGACCACACAAACGCACCACAGTTGCTGTGGTAACGCTTTGATTTTACCAGCTGCAGGGCTCATAAAACAAACCAACATAAATTAATTCCCCAGCCTGGTATGAAGTCTGCCAACAAACACTGCAATTACCACTTATCACCATAGATGCCACCAAAGAGAGCGTAACAGATTCTTGAGACTAATTTTAACGAGGGAAGATGATGTGTTCGGCCAAATCATAACACTGCTGTAACTTTTAAGAGCAGGCTGTATTCTGGCCAAATGCACACCAGTATTTTTTTCAAATGTTATAATTTATTCCACCTACCCAGAAAAATAGACATGCAGTTAGGCTAAGGTTGTCACCACTGCTCCCAGGCAGTAGTGCTTTTATTTTGTCTTGTCAATTCCTGTTTTATTTTGAACCCTTCCTCCTGTTTCATGTCTGGTGTCTTTACTTCCTGTTTCCCTCCTTTCCCGCCTGTGTGATTACCTTTCCCCGCCCTAATGTGTTTCACCTGTGTTTTGTCTTTTCCCGCCTTCCTGTGTGTATATATACCCCGTGTTTCCTTTGTTCTGTGCCACTTCGTTGTCTTCCCTTGTTGAGTCACGTTCCAGCATTGTTTGCTGCCTGTCTACCTGTTGCTACCCTGCCTGAGTTCCTGATTCTGATTCCCCCTTATCCCAGCCTTTGCTACTCTCTGACGGACTTCACTGATTTTGACCCTGTTTTTACGTCAGAGTATTGCCCGACCAGCCACGCAGCTGATACTAACCTGTATGCCTGTTGGTGTGCCGCCTGCCTTACCCTGCCTTTCTTCCCATTGGATATCCCTCTCCTGCCCCGGACCTGACCCCATTGTTGTGGATATTTTCCTGATTTTCATTAAAAAAACCTTTTTCTTTATTCATATCTGTCTCTGGGTTTGCATTTGGGTTCTCTTGCCTTACCCCGGCGTGACAAAGTTACCATCCCCATGATTCTTTATTGTAATGTGTAGCCTAGAACCTCTGAGGCTAATATATTAGCTGTAATGACCACCAATTGAATGCTGAATGGTATCCTCTTGATTTTGCTAAACAACTATAAAATCGGTTTGTCCTGGTTATATGTAGGAGAGATGATTGGGCCAGGAACCCAATTTCTCATGATCCCCCCCATGCACTGGTCCCATTTCCTCAAACGTTTCCTCAAAATACGTTCAATGAGAGAAACTGTGAGTTTTACACTGAATTCTGTTTCTATTAATGTACCCTCATCCTTTATTAGATATGCATATGCATAACAAATCACAGAGACATTTGACATGTCACGGTGATAGGTACGTGTGTGAATGATCAATGTTCTGCTTCAGGGTCCTGGTATTGGGCATGCTGGCTCTCTGGTGACTTAAATAGAACAAAGCTATCATTAATGTTATTAGTAACATCTGTGCTTTTTCTAGTCTGACAAGCCCCTGTCTGCTGTGAGAAAGGCCTATGATATAATTTTTAAAGCAATTCCCTTCCATTATATTCTGCAATGCGGTGCATTTGAATGGATATGCTAAGACTGTTATTACTATAACAATAACCACAGTTTAAATGTATTTTGTCATATTTATTATCTGGAAAAAGGCACTCACTACATTTAATGTGATCTGTTCATTAAAATAAACTGTACACAACAAACTTGTCACAGGTCATGGTCATGAAAAGGTTAACGATATCAGAAACAGGTTACAAGTACAGCCAGTGTGTAATTCGCCTTTAGAAATGCATGCAATGCACGCTACATGTAATGATTCTGCAATATTTAGGCGTTGGGTAGTATCAGTGCCTGTTTGTAAAAAGCAAATTAAGTTAAAAATGGTGATGTGGAAAATATTTCAGTGAGAAAACCTCTAGGAACTACAGGAAAAGACATGTTAGTGTGAAGATGATTGAAGCCACAATAATTGACCGTGTTTCAGAAAAGAAGCTACGGTAAAAGTAACATGACATGTTAGCTCATATTTTACAGTTCAATGGAAGTATCAACTCAAGTGCTTGTTTGATATAAAAAGGAGTAGATGCAAACATGCTCAATGAATACAAAATCAACAGCATCACATTCGTTAATTAAAGTCACTGAAGTAGTCTGAAGACATTTGTGATAAAAGTGAATGTCATATACAAAAAGTGTTTTTAAACATGGCTGACAATCTCATGGCCAAAGGTGATTAAATGTGTCTCTCAGGTGAATTTCAGCTCAGTGTTGCTCCACAATGGTGGCAATCAGTACTGATTTTTTTTTCTTCACAAAGCATTACATTTTATTTCATTAAAACAAAAACATTATTACAGCTGTCATTTCAAGCTTTCAAGTCTGTCAATTAACTGCTATGGTTGTGTTTTAAATAACCATGCACAATCAAGGTGAATAGTTGTTTTTTTATATGAGCTCTTAATATGTAGTAGTTTACATCCTAGGGCTGCATTTATAGTCGCATACCTTGTAGGAATAGTTGTACATGTCAGCTCGGTAAATGCTCGTATTGTCTATTGATCCAGTTGCAAAACAGCCTCCCACTCTCTGTTCATTTAATGCTGTAGTCCTTTTAGTAGCTGAGCTAAAAATAGCCACCACAGTATGAGATGACCAAGCGGAGATCAATAATGTTTCTGAAGATGGATGACATGAAGCTAGCTCTCTGGATGTCCTGCCCACATTGTTAAAAAATACGATTCAACATTAACAGACCGCCGATGCCCGAGTGTTTCGTAAGAGTCGTCAAGGCCGAAAGACAGCGAGGCTGGAGAGAAAGAGAGCTTCTGTAGGTGAGAGTTCTTATGAGCCCATTCTACAGTAAAGTCCGATATGAGGTATTTTAACTGCAGCCTCGTCTGTCTCTTCTTTTTTTTTTGGCAACACATTTTCTTCCCATGGCTATGGCACGATGACTGAATTTCAGCAGTTCCAATCTAAGCATAGGAAACAGAAAGGCACATTTATTGACATCTCAAAGGACCATGCACTCTTGTTCTGTCTATGTCTCTGATTCACTCTTCTACTCAATGCCTAGTCGTTCTCGCTGTCTTTGGCCTCCACTGGTGTGAACCCGTTCAACTTGCTGCGCTCCATTGCATACTGTGACAGGTTTGACAGACTGGTGTTTCCCTCCTTTTTTTCCACGTTTTCTTCATCTGGCTCCCCATCTTCTTCCGTCCTCTCCTCCCCCAGTGTGGTACTGCCATTGCTTATGGCTACACTCGCCCGTCGCACCTCTTCATCAATGTTCCGTCGCAGCTCGCGGTTCTTGTTGCGTCTGGCCAACTTAGTGAGGGATCCGAAGCGCAGGTTGAAAAGATTCTCCTCAGAGGAAGACGCTGTCTGTGGCGTTTGCTCACTCCCCTGATTGTCGTACGGCTCGCAGGCCCCCTTCAGCCTCAGGTTGTTGAGCTTGGTGTCGATGCTCTCCTGGGAGGAAGTCTTGAAGCGGCCAGCATCCAGGCTGGCGAACAAGGCCCGCTTCTCTGGAGACAGCATGTCCAGGGAGTGAGCTCTCTGCTCCAGGCCGAGCTGACGGCGCTCCATGCTGCGGATGGTGGCAGCCCGCTGGAGCTTGTCATGGATCTCAACACTCAGGCGCCGCCGCGTTTCACGGAACTCTGCTCGGACATTTGCCTTCCATTCGGCTGCATGAGCTTTAATCTCCCCAACCTGTGAAGACAGCACAGTGAGGAAAGGATCAGGAAAAGATTTTGAAAGCACATGGGGCCTAATAGGCAGCAGCAAGTTTATTTTAGTCAATTGAATCCTTCACCCAGCCCCCTATACATCCTGTTTTTTCTCTTCTGTCTGGACTTGAAGGTAAAGGAACTTCACATCTTGAACACCTCGAACAATAACGGCCTTCGACAGAACATTTAATAGGCAAAATAAGTGAGCAGACAAAAAGGGCGAGGAGAGGCAGAAGTGACCTTTTGTTTTCTACCTCTCCTAATGTAATACTGAACAGTGTAATTAAATGAACCTCACCTCTTCTTTGGTCTTTTTAGAAAGTACTCGAAGCCAGTCTCCAATCATGCTGAGGACGGCTGCAAAGTACGCCAAACCCACCAAGATCCAGAACCACACCAGAGGCTTATACCACTGCATATAGTCGATCCTACGGTTCCCACCTATAGGGGAAGGAAAAATGCCAAAAAAAGTCATGATACTATGCAACACATGGTTGTTTATATTATGATTTAGATTAGGGTTTTTCAAAGATGTACCTGCAACATAGTCTCCTATTCCCACTGTGGTGAGTGTGATCACAACAAAGTAGATGGCCTCTAGTGTCGTCCAGCCCTCGATGTGTTTAAAGATGACAGCAGGGATGGTGACAAAAACAATGCAGCCAGCCAAGATGAACAGGATGGTGGACGTCACTCTGATCTTTGTTTGACTGATCTGTTTGTGTTTTTGCTGAGAAAACCAAACAGGAGATTATTTTAGAACATTACAAGCCGATAGTGTGATCCAAAATGCCCAAAGGCCCTCATGCACGACTCTTACTGAAGCAATTCTGAAATCCCTTTGAAATCAAGTGGCAAACATGAATAAAAGAACAAAAACTAGCTCAAACTTGCAACTCACCCTGAATATCTTCTCAACTCGCAAGATGCTTTTCACAAAGATGGTCCCCAGCTGGTCTCCTATCCCCGCCAACAAGAAGCCAAACAGAGGGATGCCAAATATGGCATAAAGGATGCAAAAGATTTTCCCGCCCTCCGTGCTTGGAGCTATGTTTCCATAACCTGTCACACACAAAGAAATCACAAGAGAAGAGGAAAAGAGTGAAGAAACATGGCTGAGCAGACGGGGTGAGGAGGAGGCGGCGGAGGTGGAGTGTTGAAGAGTAAGACGAGAAGCAGAAGAAAACAATCAAGACTTCTTATGCAACGTAATCATTTGAAGCCCATATGTAACACTACTCATTCCTGGGGTATACAGTAAATAAGCTCCTCCAGAGACAATAATTAGGTTCCTCTGAGAGAAAATTGCATTAATTATGGCCCTGCAGCGACAACGACACAATGGAGAAGCTAGGGAGACACATAAAGTACATTTAGACTCATTTGAGCAGAATAATTGTTTTGTGTATGTAACTGTTGTGTAATTTGAAGTTGATCTTTGTTCTTGTATTCAAATTTTCTGATATTTCAAAATAATACAGCTGGACAGAGACGTACGTGAAGCCACTGTTGGGCAGCGAATTAGCAAATGCCAGAGTTAATTAAATCTCTGGACTACACCATGACAACAGGTCAGGGACATTGTGTTTTGTTTTGTTTTAACCAGCCACTTAAAAAAGGAACATACAGCAAATAAAGGGAGCATAGAAACTTGAATGCATCAGCTTTGATGTTGGAATTATGGCATTATAGCTATTGTAAATGTTCAAAGCTCCAATGCATCCAAAGTCTTTTCTTTCTTTTTAAAGGGAGAAAAGGCACAACTGCATTTACATGAAGCAAAACCATATTGTCCATGTCAGCAGTATCTGTTTTGTAAGCATCCTTAATAATGCTATACTATGACTTGATAATACGGGTTGTTAAAGCCCACTGTGCTCTGGCTTTGCATCAGATAGCGCCACCTCATGAGGGCAAAGGGATTTGTAAAACTCACCTGAGGGCAGCAATAAGAAGAGAGGATTTACAGCTTTACAGAGATTTGTAATTAGAAAACACCTTTGACAGACTCAAAGAACAAATCCCAGCTAAAGCATATTTTCAAAAAATAATTGCCCACTAGTCTTGCATTTATAAGTCATAGTTTATTGGAGCATTTTGCTCATCACCAAATTTTGACAAGATGACTGAAATGTACTAAAGTTTTGGTAAAGTGGAAATATTATATTATTCTTCTCCATAGATAAGCAGGGATAGCAGGTTGGGTTTATATAGAGCCCCAAAGTGCTTTATATTATATAAATACATTTATAATTATATAAAAAATAAATCATTATGCAATAGATAATGTAAATTTGTGACAAAATATAATCCAGAAATTAAAAAACATACACAATTGAGATGATTTGATTATCTCACACATTTTTGGTTCTATATTGCACTAAATATAAATATGCTTGTCTTTTGTATTTATTCATTATTGAACACTTTGGGCTCTCATAGCTTTCTGACCATTTGGGTAACTTTATATGTGTTTGGGTAAAAAGTGACTCATACAGCTTGCTATACTTCGACATTTTCCATCTGAGAGATTTTTGCCAAACATTACACTTCAGTCTAATGAATCGGTCCTACAATACCTTATGCAACATAACATAAGCAGATATTAGAGCATCCAAGAGTGAATAATTTCAAACTTTACCTATGGTTGTGATGACCGTTCCAGCAAAGAAGAAGGCACTGCCCAGGTCCCAGTAACTGGAATTGTAGGATGTGTCTCCAATAGGACTCACTCCAGCACTTACAGCATCTATAGCATGCTGGAAGAGAAAAATTATAAATGATAATGTTAATAAGGGGGGATGTAAATCAGATTAAGCAATTAAATTAACCCTAGAACCCACATCATAATGCCGTGATAACAAGCCATGCCAAGTGGATGCAGTTACAATTAATTCAATCAGTCCAATGTAACTGTTTCTCATAGTGGTATCATAATGATTTGCTACTGGTCACTACAATGTAGGCCAATTACACAATGCATGACAGAGTTAGCATTGCATTGGCATACCTTTGATTATTTCTCCATTTTAACCTTTTTCATAAATTTATATTATTATGTATAAATCCACCCACCATATAACAGTGTTCCCAACCTTTTTGGCACATAATAACGCATATCTCATTAGACATGTCTGCCACTGTGACTAGTTCAACTACAAAAGGAAGTTTCCTTGCTTTATTTGAGTCTTAAAGATGTCATCTGATCCAGTCATTCACAAGATAAAAAGCAAATAGGGAGTAATAAGTGCAGAAAATGTTTTTTTGCAAGGCCTCAGATTTTGCTTGCAGCCTCTTGTGGAGCCCCAACCTCCATGTTGAAGACCACTGTCCTCAAGCATGGTCTTTTATATGTTTATTTAGCAAAACATTACCACCCTTACTCTTCCTTTTTGTCCTCTGGAATATGCTGCCTCTGTGTTGATGTGCGCATAAAATAAAATCAACACTTATGTCAACATATGAGAGTTCCCCTCCTGTATATGCATAAACATCTGTTCACATTATTCAGCGTCTGCCCGTCACGTGGAGCTGTTTCTCCTCTGTGCATTCTTACCCACTTTGCATGTTTTTGCACTTCATGCTGACAACATCTACAAAGATTTTCACTTACAGCAGGAAGACCTCTATCTGTCTTTTCTTCTGTGTCAGCCTTTTTCTTTAGTCCCTTCGCTTCCATTTATATCCCTAGCTTGTCTTGAGAAAACATTAAGAAGCCACAATGCTGTGCGTTTACTGCATCATTATTCTCATTGATCTCCCTCTGAGCACCATTATGTAGCCGTGAAAAGTTAATCTACTATCTTGCGTTCTTTTTAAATTCCCTGTTTATGGGCATTTTATGAGAAAAGCATTTATTTTCTTATCTCCGAGGAAATTAATAGTTTGAATTTTGCCTGCAGGCTCAAATAAACATCACTTTCGGACGTGAAATGCCTTTGGTAAGAAATAGCTTCAGTGCATTTACCAACATTCCTGGTGAGATATAAAGTGCAGCCTCTTCCCTCAGGGCAACCCCCTCAGTCTTTCCATGCAAGCTGTTTGTGAGATGCACGTCCATGTAATAAAAAATGTATCAACTCTCGTGACATACATTTCAAAGCAGACAAAGTAGAGGACCACTTCCTCACACATCGTTGCACATGCCTACTCATAATCTTGCATGTGATTACCTCAGTTCCATCAGTGCGGCCCCTCTAATGAGACAGATATCTAAAATTAGCCAATTACAGTAATGCTATTTCATAGATTTTGGCAGACACAGCTACTTAATAGGGGAAATATCAAAGCGGTAATTATATAATAAACCCCAAATAGCCTAATTCTAGAGTCAGGGGAGCTCTAAAAATAGCCTCACAATTTATCTGAATACTTTATGAGATGGTCTATTTTTGTCTCTCGCCTTTTTTCACAGCCAAGTTCACGCTGCATTAAAGATGTGGAAAATCCTCCTCCTCCACGGGCACTTTTGAGGCACGAGGATGCAGACTTTGATTTGTGTTGCAGAGTGTTAATTAGGACGACAAATGCTGTTTTCATTTTCAACAGGCTCCCCTCCATTTTGATTGCACAGAACAATCAGACACGCTCGAAGACACACAATCGCCCAACAAATGTTTGTGAGGGTGTGTCTTTTTAATTTATTTTATGCTGCGGTCATAAGAGAGCATGCTAACTCACTGCAGATCTTTATCCTCTCAGTGTGTCTTTCTACCCCACAGCAGGTGACGGCAGTGATCCAGGCAGCATGGTGCCTCGCACTCTGTGAGCCGCTGCCAAGCACTCTCCTCTGCAGCACACTCACATCACTAATATCTAAAGCTCGGCCCAAACCACCTTGAAGCATTAAAAGCTGCACAGATGTCTGCCAAGCAGGAAGACTCTGGTCCATTAATGATAAGGCTGATTTGAATTTATCAGAACTGTTTGTCAAGTGAGCGGAAGAAAAACAAAATCTGACTTTTATACACCGATATATTTCATAAGGTTTTTGCAGCACATATTACCTGTTTTTGGTTTTGTTTTGACATTAGGAACACCATTTCTATTTTACAGTTGCAACTGACTGATTTTAAAAACATGAAGGACTGAAAGTGCACTCAGATCCTTTTACTTTAAAGGTTTACCATGCTCGTTCAAAAGCAGTTCCTCTCAATCATTTATGGCCAACAACAAGCGTGTGTGTTGGAGCCTTTATCTGCAATGACCCTTCTGTCTGTATTTTGTCTTTTCTTTTCATTTTGCAGTGTTTAGGACACTTCTGGGCATTATTACCATTTGGGCGCAATGATACAAAAATGGCGGAAATGGCGCAGAAAAGCACAAATATTGCAAGGCAAAAAAACAAACGGACAAATATAGTTCCACAATTTGTGAATATTGGGATTGTGTTCTCTTTTTTGAGCCAGAAAGGAGGATAATCAACAATAATCAACAATTCTTGCACAGTATGCCATAAGGCTTTGTTATTACTAACAGCAAAATGTGCTTATTCACATCTATGTGTTTGTTATTGAGGTTGCAGTTGCAGTGGTGCTGAACGAGAGTGTTATATTGAAATGTATTGCTAATATTCCTTCCCTCTCGTGTTTTTTAATGGGGTTTTTAATGGGGGTGTGTACTAGTCACTTTTCAGGCCTTTTTTTCAGGCCTATGTTATATATTTATAAGTATTATATGTTCATTTTCACTTCTTTATATATTGTTAGGAAGAATGATGACGGATATGGTTGCGTGTCCTGGCGTATAGATTCACTGGAGGTAGCTCAGTGTTTATAGAAGTGTATTTGTAGATAAGTGACTCATCAATAAATGAGGGTTGACTGGTGTCAATAACAGCGAGGCTTCACATTGTGCCAAAGTGTGACTCATCCTGATAGCACTGGAAAAGCCAATTAGGTCTGCTGGCTCTGTGGGCTCACAGTGGGTAGGTGGACAGCACAGACACTGAAGCAGACATGAGGAGGTCAACAGAAATGCAAGGACACAAACACACACACAAACACACACACACACATTAAGTGAGCACACGCTGTGGAGGAAAGCTTTAAATACTTGTTCTACACATCATCTCTCACATACACTTGCAGGCTGCACATGTGCACACACATGCTTCCCAAGGTTGCCATTTTTTTTGTTAACTCCTCCACCAAACACTTTGACAACAGTGAGTCACCACCGCTGTGTGGCCATGGGGGATTTTGCCTGAGTGACAGGCTTGACACAACATGAACGGACCGATAACAGAACCTGTTAAAAGACCAGACAGACTCTTTGATGGAGTACTTGTGAGGAAGCATGTCCTGAACGCCTTTTTTTGAGACAGCAATAGTATTATCAATTTAAGTTTCACACATGGCGTGAAGTGCTTAGAGTTGAAGTGCCGTCATAGTGACACATCCATATTGTCTCTTCCTATTTAAAGCAATTTACATTTTAAGAAAATTCCCTTCTCTGCAGAGAGCTAGCTTCAAAGCTGCTACGGTAAATATGAAGCTACACTGAGCAGCCAGTTAGCTTAGCTTAGCATAAAGACTGGAAACTGAGGGAAACAGTTGTAGTCACTGTCGCATTACCCACTGGTTTGTGGTTTATTATGAACCTCAACATTTTTGCCATGGACATCTTGGTTTTTCTGGACCCAGGACTGATCATATTTGGATGATTGTGATGAACTATAATGGTGTAGGATGAAGCTGACGTAGTGATTAATTCACAAGGTGGCCATGTCCTAAAGCATACCCTACTTTATGATACATTTTACTCGAAATGGTACCATCATTTATAAAATGAACATCATACTGTATTGAAGAATACTTGAAACTAGCAAATGACAGCCATTTACCCATTTGGGAAAATGTTTACTGAGGTAATAAATCAAGTGAGAAGTGGGGTTTGTTTCTTGAACGTTAATACAATTGGACTTTTTTTGCAACCAGTGGAGTCGCCCCCTGCTGGCCATCACAAAGAATGCAGTGTTAAGGGTAATTCACAGCTCCTATCCCGACAAAAAAAAAATTCACTTTGATTTTCTTTTTTACAAATGAAAATTGAAATTCCAGTCTTTATTCTAAGCTATGTTAACTTTATACACCCTATTGACATGACACTGGGATTCTATCATCTCTTCTAACTCACAGCAGAAAACGAGACGATCTCAACAATGTTAATTAAATGCTATTCTTTTAGTACATTATATTTGTCAGATGTAATATTGTAAGTTAGTTCTGGGAAGTTTCATGGAGGCAACTAACGAGTGAGACATGCCATCATACATTAAGTCGTGCATCTGAATCTGATCATTTGTCCAGGAGACAGTGTTGTCTGTGATTCAGCTGCTTCTCCTATTGCTGCCGTTGCTTCCAGCAGCAGGAGGTCTGTGACTGCTGGCCTGTGCAATGAATAATTGATTCCCTCCGGACCACAGGCACACCATGCTAAAGGTTTTTATTTCCTCATGTCTCCTAAGGAAATACTGTCATTGATTTTTTTTACAAACTCATTAAAGCACTTTTGTGGCTCAAAGGTTGAGCACTGCAAGGGGAAGAAAGGATGCCTCTCTGAGAAAGAATAACAGAAGAGACGTGGGTGTGGAGAAGGAGAGAGAAAGAGATAGATAGGGAGTCTAATATTCACTGGAGCAGTGTTGAAGAAGCTACCATCGAATGGAGCCATTCTAGCGGAAAGTAGTGCACACCAAATGCCATGTGGTCTCTTTGGGGTTATTTCAAGCTTAAGCGAATCTGAGGGGTCTACTGTGGCTCTAAGGTGAATCTTGTATTCAATATTCTCAGACTAAATGAGAAAAACACAAGAGTCACATTATTCCAAAAAGTTATTTCTCTCTTATTATATACCACGTTTTCTGCAGATTACTTCCAGTTAGTTACTCTTGTTGTTTGTGTCACATGCCCTTTCTCCTGAGGAACAACCCAAATTGTCGCAGAACACCCCTTTCTTTTCATTGAGAATATCCCCTGCCAACGTGTGTTTGACGGATCTCAGTCTGGCTTTCTTCAATCACCGCACACCCTCACAAATCAAACTTTCCACTCAGCAAACTGCACACTGACACATCTCGAATGATTTTCCAATCCCGCTTCCAGTTGCACGTGACAGCTTGATGTAGTGACCTTAAATCTAACCTATAATTCTGGGAGTAATATCATAGAGTGGCGTGAAGCGTCGCCATACCCGGCGTTATAAAGCGGCTGACACCGTAAAAAGACACGCACAGTAAAGCAGAGATATGATGGGAATTTTTTTTTTTCACAATCTGCTTGTTATCTGGTCCAGTTCACACAGGTCTTGGCTGAGAATAAAAGCTCCTCATGCCATGCTGGTAACATGTGAATCTGCTCAAACGGCCTGCTGCAGATCAGTTAAAAACATGACTGACGACCCTGTGAGGTTGATCCAAGCTGACCACTGCTGTTTTATCAAGGTTCACATGTGACAGACCTGCCATGAAATGAATCATCCTTATAGATACCATATTTTATTAAAGACATTTTAGACAGACTTTGATGTAGTGTCACATTGAGTATCAGAGGGTCATTCAGCTCCTGAAATCCTTCTGGATCTTTTAAAAGTAGAAGTAGATCACACAGGGTTTTGGTAGAAGACAGAAATTTGGCATCAAATGTTTTTTTACAGTAAAAGAAAACAGTGCTCCTGTGGCCGTGAGCTAGTTTCCTTATTTAAAACGTGTGGGTGTTGTTAAAGCCTCACTCTGGAATTTCATACTGAACTAATACATTTATTACTAAGGCTGTAAGGCATTTAGATGCAGCTTGACTATTGGATCTATATCTCCAAAGACCTCATTATGCTATTGTATTGTAATCAAAAAAATCTAGGTTGTTTACTACTAGCAGTACTTGTTGAAGACGCAACAAAATCAATATAGGCTCGCAATTACATTTCACAATTCTCCACTCTCAGCAGCTGTGATACAGCATAAAGGTCACACTGGGTGACCTTTTTCTATGAGGATAAACATCAAGATGGTCGAGTGCCCTTTCCTACGAGATGACTTTTATGTACTGTTATGTAACAGAAAATTGCATGTGCTAGCATGTATTACTGTACAGTGTATTTGCCAACAGATGTGGAGTGTCACTGAGAATCATGGGTATATATCTTTGGTGACCCTGAAGGTATTAATGTGCTTCCCTGCTGAAGGATGGACCTGCCTCTGAGTCTGCTCATGACATTTACCCATCAACTGCCATCTGCCTGAGTGGCAGAGTACAGGGTGTACCTACTCATGTTGCTTCAGGAACGATTTAAACTATGTGTTAAGTAATCCGCACAAAAGGAATAAATGACTTTATTAAATGATGGCAAGCATTATTAATGCAATGGCAAGAGTCAGTGAGCGAAAAAGTTGAGATTGGTATGTATTGAGTGTACCCATTTTACACCTAAATAGAAAAATGCATTAATAACCATCCAGAGCTCTGGGGGCTGACAATCATTTTTTTTTAAATTGCAACAGATTCTGGAATATATTGTTAGATAAATATTCAGAAACAGTGAAAACAACAGGTAGGTTTTGCTGACCAAAATGCATACTTCATAACCTAGCATCTCTCCTTTCTAACCCCCTGTAGCAGAGAGTGCGCAGGGCCAGAGGTGCTGTTTTGTTGAGTACAATGGTCTGCCTGGCGCATTGATCCTTCATCTGGCTGAGGTTTAAGCAAGTTAGGATCTATAGCCTCTATAGAACAATGGCTCTGAAATATCAATAGCTTAACTGTGCTGTGTATTAATAAATCCATGGCACTGTCCGTGGTGCTGAAGCTGCAGACAGATTTGTAATTGCTATTCATCTGTAACTAACTCAGAACTGGGGTGTTTCACAATAAAGTGCTGTGTGATGAACTAAACTGCTCCAGGCAAGTGCTTACACAATCTGTAATTATGATGCTTGATGTCATAAAAACAAATGAAAAACAAGAGTGTGGGCATGGAATTTCATCCTTAAAAGTGTTGCCAAATCTTCCAATGAGTAACTGGCACTTGCTCCAAAAGTGGCTAAAAGTAGCCAAATGATCCAATGAGCCAAATGAATGTCACACACATTTGCATATTTACAAAATCACCGCATCAGCTAGTGGTTATGTCATTTAGCTGCTTGGAGAGAGGAGACCCTGTGCTGGTCACAGAAGAGCCGTGGACCCTTTCCTCTGAGCTGCATGCATGGGCATGAATTGCAGTCTAATATATTTCAGTATTTTTTTCTGATGTGTGGCTTGAATAAGTTGCTTAATTTCTTGCGAGCCACATTTTAGATTTTTTCTTTTACAAAAATCTAGCAAGAAAGTCGACAAGTTGGCAAAACTGAGCCTTGACCTTGTAATGTGTCCAAAGGTCGTCTCAGCTCAAAGATCTACTTACTAGCTTTTTCAGAGCTTTTAACTGCATGCCATTAACTTTTAACAAATGGAATCTTCCTCATCACAAGTATCCACAAATAACCACTTATGGTCATGTTCCTCATGTCAGTCATGTACACTGAGCTGTTCCATTCGCCGATGAAGACCATGAGCTCCATAAGGGACCTTTGAGCCTGCAATATTGTTGTTTTTTTTACCAGTTGAAGGCAGCAGAAACAAGTTGGGAACACAGCATTGACATAGCAGTTAAAGAGTAACATTATCAGTCATTTGGGCTTTTGTTTTAACACTTCTTATGATGAAAATATCGATTAAAGGTGGAGGTGGAGTGATTCTAGTCCAAAACACTTTTTGTAAAATTCAGCAAATACCTCGTCACGCTCTGTTAGCTGTCTGTTCTTTGTGTGCACTTAAAAGCAGTGCTCTTAAATGGGAGACAAACAAAGTGGCTTAGACCAAGCCAGACATCACTTTTGCAGCCAAACAACAACAGCCACATTCATGCCCATCCATAAAAAAGGGAAAGGGATGTATAATGGATGTATAATAGGTAACACTGACTGAAGGGGGGATTTTGGTTGGGTGTAATTCAAATATCCACAATATTTCTCTACTCAAGGTTGAGGCTAGCTTGAAAACAACTCAAAATCTATCAAATTAAAACTGTTCTAGGTAAGTCCACAAAAGTTAAAAAAAAAAAAAAAAAA
>CAFUXE010000617.1:208192-255364 GCA_903364295.1 Serranus cabrilla
AAGATCAAAACAAACCTGAAATGTTACATAATGTACAACAGGCTGCAGTCAGCTGACACTGGAAGTAAAGGCTTAATTTGATAAAGGGGCAATCTGGACATGAAAGAAAATAGCATCCAAGCTTTTCAAGATCATGTGACAAGCTAATGAAACCAGAATTAATTAACCCGAGAACCTCTAATTACCCCTGATAGTAATCAGCAACCAGAAAACTGCTGCTATAAAGGTCAGTCCTTGGACTTTTGTCTTATCTACCAATCAAACTGAAAGACACTAAGTATTATCTTCTTACCCTTACTAATACCCAACTAATTTGTTCAGTAAAGAAAAGATCAACAAATGCAGTGTACTACTCCACAGCTGGAAGAAGAAAAGTCACTCACTTTATCTAAAACTCATCTCCACTTTTATTCACTAACCTTGATGAGTGCCTCCAGCTCAGCAGGAGTAACACAGGGGTGTTTCTCCAAGAACAAGGCCTTTTCCATGGTGATACTGTCCTTCTGGTCGCTCTCAAACGGCTGCTCCAGAGCCCTGAACGCCAGACCTCCACAAACCAGGTAGAGAACGACCACAACGAACACCGCCACCACCGTTTTCCACTTCATCACTGAATGGAGCGCTGCAACCGGGCCATCGCAGCTGGTGTCCATGCTGGCCACCACGCTGGCAGAGCGGGAGGAGATGGACAGGCGTGGCAGAGGACAGTGGCCATTAACCTTAGGGTCAATGCCCATCGGGTTCTGCATGGTGGCCACGCTGGCTTGGACTAGACTCGACTTCGCCAGGCCCTGCTGCATCTTTTTGGGAGGGACCATGTTGGGCTGGCCCGCCGCTGGGAGAGAGTTAAAAGAAAGAGAAGACAAGATGAATTTGTTTTATTTGGCTTTGTGCGCAATTCAAGTCTTCTGAAGGTGATTCTGATCATTATAGGCAAATTAAAATTAACAGACTGTTCTTGGCTGAAGGCCCTGAATCTGTTACAGGCTGGAAAATGTGAAGACAGATTGAGCGTTGAGAAAAAAAATCCTCTGAGATGTTGTTTTGAAAGCAGTCTCTGTGGCTTTTTAAGAGAGATTTAAATGATTACAGCGATATATTTGCAGATCCATATGTTTGCCTGTTGAAACCACTCAATAAAACAATGTATGGATTCAGTTTATTTGCAGTATGGTCTCCCACCTTAAGTGGTTTTTATGTGGCTTGCATGTAAAATAGAGTAACACAAAAGGGGCACTTGTTTATCAAGTATTTCTACATACAACAAAAAAACTAAACAAAAAAACAATACAAGTATTCAATTTTTCAAGCCCAAATTGGCTCTTTGTCAAGGACAGAGGTATCAACATCGATTGCATACTCTACACCTGGGTTCAATAAAGGAAATACTTTTAATTGGAGTCCTTGGTGGGTAAATTTCACAGCACAGGTTTGGTCTCTGCACATTGAACACTACCTTATAAGGACACAAGGTCACTGAAAACAAATAGGAAGCATTGGAAAGTGATTTCTTTCTATTACACTGCAGCTAATAAAGAGCTCTTCGCAAAGCCAATGCTCAGAGCTATCAGCGAAAAAGGCCTGTTATCTAGCCTGCAGCTGCGTCAAAGCCGTCATCTTAACATGCTGGCAATTTGTTTTGGGTTCTGCGCATAAAAAGCAATTATTCCTGTGAAATGGAGCCTCAGAAGTCCACCGCTAACCGCTCAGTCTCTAATGCAGAAAACCCTCTCATTAAATTATTGTAATGAATAAAAAAAACCCAAAGAAACCTGGATTAGCAATAATCAGATATGTATGTATATTACATTGATTTATATCCACATAAGGAACAAATAAGAAAAAACATTTATAAAATGTAAAATGCTCACCCTTTTCAACTAAGCCCTTACAGTGATGCGAGGTGGAGGTGAAAATTCAGTTACCCTCTATGCTGCAAAACAGGATTCAATTTTTCTAATGACAGTAAGAGAAGGGGGGATAAGTGCCACTTTCAGTCATTGGCTTTTGGATGGGTTTTATTTTAAATGCATGGGTGCTCCAACGGGTCAACCAAATGGCAAGCAGCACCAAGGAGGCAGCCAAATTTAGATTCCTTTAATGTACATAAAGCATTGTATGAGCTATCCAGAGCTCCGGCCTTCACCTCTAACGCCCCCGTCTCTCTCAGATCAGAGATGGTGTGCCTCACAGCCATGGGTGGAGCCAGCTGTTTAGAATGATGCAACCCTCGGATAGGTAGGAATACAAAACGGATTTGTTCGAGATAGGTGCTGTTTTTGTTTATGGGGATAGGATCACTTGCTAAGTAAAATGTACACTCACACTCACATCACAGCCTGATGAGTCAAGGGCATCCAGGAAGTGTCTCAGTCATTGGTCCAGGAACTATAAATCTTGTTAGTTAATGTCTGTATCATGGGTGAATCAATAACTGCAAAGTGATGTCAAAAGCTTAGGAAGGTGCAAACCTGCCACTTCCAATTTATAGTACATGCCTTAAAGGGCGGCGGCTGGCTATTTTTAGAACGTGAGATGAATTAGAAAAATTAAGACTGAGTGGTGAAGCCGCAGAAAGAATAATATTACCTTATATTAATATCTTCTGCTGTATTTTGTGCTGCCATGTTGATGGATGCAATTGGACATCTACTGGTAAATTCATTTCAAAATTGGGCCATGTCCATAACTAGTCTCACTAGGCATTAATTGCTTTTCATTTCATCTTGTGAGTGAGTGAAATTAAATAAATCAGCAGCAGCAGGGCAGCAGCAGATGTTGAATAAGCTGGATCTCATTGACTTTAGTACAGCCAAGTGATATAAAAGTACAAGTAATAAGACCAAAGTAAGAGATTATATTTCTAAATCACTTTTTCCACATAGAGGCAAAACCAAAACTGTGATGAACATAATTTGAGTTTCAGATTTTTTAAGGCTGTGTAGCATTCATCTAAAATCCTTTTCAAACCACTGAACTTGCTTCATATTGATTTTTTGCAAATTAAATAAGGCCTGAGTGGAGAGCAGTGCTTTTTATCTGATGGTATCTGATACTCTGTCTCTCTCAGCCATCACTCTGTTTCCAGCATGTCTGGGCAGAGCACAGGAAAGGTTCACTGGAGACTCAGGTCCATCAAAGAATGGAAAAATGTTTGGATGCTGATAAAGACTTTGGTGGAGGAAAATGTTGCATCAAGCATTTACCACAAGGTTTAGTGATGCAGAGTAGTCGTGAAACACTTGAAACCTACAGTTTGTCAACATTTCAGCATGTCAACTGTGTATTGCGTGTTCAAAAGCATTATTTACCCACTGGTTAACAAATTACAAAACAAGTAGGAATAATAAACATGAGGGCAGATTTGGGTTGGCTCAGGTCTGCTCTTGGCTCAGTAATTCCCTGAGGTACTAGACAGGTTTTAGGCGTTAAACTCACCAGCTGAGACACAAAACCAAGCGTCAAGCCCACGCAAATCACACATGGGCTTCCGTCTAAAACTAATTTCAAAATAAAACATTTACTGTGGGCGGTGCAAGTAGTCTGTCTATGAGTCTAACTACATCTCAAAACAAAACTGAAACATTCAATTTAAACAGGAGTTAAAGACCAAGCAAATTCATTATCTTTGTGTGTAGGTAAATTAATAAAAATCACATCGGCCTAAGGCTATGTCTCTTCATTAGTGCACCATATATACTGTGAGAATATTTTTGGTCACCGTATGTGACCATCCTTGCCTGGTGATCAATGTTTTAAATTTTTGCTTCTTGCAGATAATTTAATCTGACAATTCCATTCAACATTATTCCTGAGCATCAACTTCCCATGCTTTTATTTTGATACCATTTCCGGTTCTACACTAGTTATTCCTGTCCATTGAAGCTGTCGAAGCTCTGCTCCCTGCAGCGTTTCTTGCACAACTGGGGAGGATGTACACAGAATAAAGAAATACCCCCAAACCGCATTGAATCGTGTTAGGATCTTTTAACAGAATAGAACTATAAAAATTAAAGAGAACACGAAGTAAAAAACAACTAAATAATGAATACAAAACTGGGCAAAATTGTTTCAGCCTGTGATGCAGCCTGCAGTAATTTATTGTCTCAGGTATCTCCATGAGATGTTGCTGAGATTGGGAGTAATAGCTTATTAAATGACAAAACTGAAGTTATGAGAAAATTTAAATGCAGTATTCACCAACCTTGTTCGGGGTCCCAGTTAACTTGTTTCCTCGGGTTTTCTATTGGAAATTTCATCTCTGTTTTTGTTCTCAATCAAAACGTGAGGGAATTTGTTCAATCCGATTTTAAAAAATGAGGCAAAATAGTCAGATCACGAGGCGTTCTCCCACATCTCCGGGAAATCATGTTTTCGTGGATCTGGGTGTAAATAGTAGGTAGGAATAAACGCATCGCAAAACCGCATTGTCTGCCTCTGCTGCCCCCCTCCTTTTTACCTCCTCCTCGCTTGGACGCGCCGTGTTCGTCTGACAACAGAGATACTTGTGAGACCTTTCACTGGGCTGTCGCACCGCTCGGAGGACCAAACATCACGTTTCTCACAAACACGAGCGGTCCGGTCCACAAACACAGCCAGAGTGCGTCCAAAAAAAGCAACTTTACCCACGCGTTACGCCGACAGCAGGAACAACGGGGAAGGATGCTCTCCTCCCTTTCATTCCCAAAGCGCTCTACTCCACCTGCATTTTTACTCTATCCTAATTAGCCGGAGGAAATGGCCCTACAGCCTTGAATCGACTACATTTTCATTAATTTCTATACGCAATTTTTTCTAAATAATCGCTCTATTGTCTATCCTCCAAAAAACAGGATTACCCTCTCTTGGTTTGGCAGCCGGCGACCGAGCACATGGTGCAGGGCGGCAAGTCAGAGATGTACGCCAAATCAGCAGCAGACTTAAACCATTACATCATTCACATCAATGGGAAACAGTGCATTATTTATGGATTTAGATAGCTAAAGACAATCCCCCTCCTCCATCCTGGCGTCACAGCCCTAAACTGCATGTGCATTAAATCAGATGATAAGGCTGACCATTTTTGTACTACAGGCCAAATTGTCTTTACGAAAAAGAATAAGTCAGAATGCCCGATGGATAACACGACTCTCTGCGTGTTTGTGTTGAAGATAGCCACATCGTCCTACAGGTGTTGCAAGATTCCAAGTTATATTTAAAGCACCAACACTATTTTTGGATATTTTTTGTCCATCCATTCAATCAGATATTTACATGGGTTTAATGTTTTTACCCTATACCATTGACTCCCATTCACTGACAGTGTGGGAGTGGGTTTACAGCGACCTGAAACATGCTTTTATTGTTGTCAAATGTATGCTGATGTAACTGCAGTACAAATGCCTAAAATAATACTTATTTTACAGTTTTCACAATTAAAATGTACTATGCCCACAACAAAATCCAATGGAGAGGGGGAGAAAACAAGCACAATATTTTGAAAACAGTTTTTTCTTGAAGAAATGGTACAAAACATGTTATGTAATGCAGACAAAATTCCCCTCACCCACCCTCCCCAAACACACCTTGGCAGCTGTTGGCAATACAGCATCTCACAAGTATAAGTGTACATTTTCTTACATACTTTTACACTCCTCCAAAGCACATGCCCACACATATCTACAACATGTTACATTGTTCAGGGGCTGCAACCAACAATTATTTTCATTATTGATCAATTCACAGATTAATTTCTCACACAATAAACAAACATCAAATTAAACAATGGTTAAAAAAGAAAAGAAAATATCAAACCAAAAAGGAGAATTTTGAGATAGGATACAGATGATACAGACTGGATTAGCCATGAAGAAAAGAATAACTGAAGAGATGTGAAACAACCAGGCAGTAGAAGAGGTAGCAGTGATGTGAGGGGAATTACAGAAGGCACTTTAAGCATCCAGAAACATTTTGAGTATCCAGGTTAAAATGTGGAGTAAAACTAACAGCAGACACTTTCAAACACTGGTGTAACTAATAATATAATTCTTGCACTGAACTCCAATAATAGCTGCAGCAGAGCCATCCTTAATGTCATTAGTTCCACCTGTTCCTTCATGTTATGACATGCTGTGAAAAATCTCTTTAAATCTCATTCATTTGAACAATAATGATACAAGATCATGATTCAGGGTGGCAGCAGTTATTTGGCAGCAAAATGCAAAATGACAGGAAACTGGAGCCTTAAAGCCTCAAACTGGAATTTTGTGTCCACGTTTATTTGACCTACATTGTCTGAGCCAAATAAAGATTTCATCATAATTAAAAATAGCGTGCAGCTCTGTTTTACTACTACAAGAATAAGCTGACAGGTTTTATAAGTCCTTAACAGCAGAAAACACTGCAGCGCGGAGTACAAACAGACCATTACATCCATTTGAACCTTTTTAAATGGTAATAAAATCAAACTGTTAAACACAGAAAAAAACTAAATGATGCATGAATTGGTTTGTGGTTAAGGCTATAACTATGCTGTTCAAAGACTATTTCACACTACAATTAGGAAATTCACAATCCCTTGCTGGTAAATGACGTGATGGGTTAAAAGGTCTTTCAAACAATGCAAGGAACACAGCAGAATTAACAATATGCTGCTAACAGAATGTTCCCATGATCGACTTTCACCCAGAGTGCAACAAATATAAATCCTGATTCAACTGCGTTTTCCCACATTGGTCAGATTTTCACACTGCTGCATTGCTATAAATGGGGCAATTTTACTGGCTTTGTTTTTTCGCAGGCCAGATGGTGTCTGTTTACCTCGCAAGTAATAAACAAGAGAGGCTACCAACTTGTTTCAGGGCCCTAGGATCTGTTTTTAATGGATCCTGAATTTCTAAAGTTCTAACTACACTTTTAAAAAGACAGCTGTATACAACTCAATAAAGCCATTTCTGTGTAATTCTGTTCTGCTTTTATATAGTGGTAGTATAGTTTTCAGATATTTTATTAAAGCACTTAATAGTATTACTCTGTTACAAGTAAAAATCCTGCATTTTCACACTTAAGTACAAAAGTGTCAGAATCAATATATGGGCTTATAAAGCACCAAAAGTGGATACTTGTGAGACAAAATGACCCATTCCAGACCAAAATTGATATTACTGGATAATAATTATGAATGCATTCATGTATGTATTCATTACTTTCATGTTGCTGCAGAGAAGAGAGAGGCTAGGTTACCTACTGCTGGGCAGCTTAATCAAAAATAACGCATCATAATGTCTTTATTATTTATGTTCCATCAATAATCCACATGTGAAAAATAAGTATTAAACTTTAAATCTATCAAATCAATTTGGAGCCACAGTACAATATTTGCCTATGAGATAAGAGCATGGAATGAAACGATGAAACTTGAGTAAACGTACTTGGTTCCATTCCACTGGTTTAATGACCAGCGAGGATAATACAGCCTGGCTTTTACTGCAGTTTATGTGCTTCACACAAACAGGGTGAAGCAAGTGTGGCTCCCTGTTTGTGGCTCAAGAAAATATAACATCCACACCCAGAATTATCCCAGCGTTTAACATTGAGGAGGATGCTAGTTATTCTGTCGAGGCTACTGTTATTTCTGCTGTTTCCTTCATATTTTATGTTATTACACTTCACTTTCCCAGTCGTGTGGTTCGTCTGTGCCGCATAAACGGTGCATGTGGGAGATCGTGGTTTGAGGCGTGGCTTGCTTTACGCATGAGCGTGATGACGAAGGCAATCATAGCAACCAGCATGGCGACGGGGAAGCTTTGCTCCGCCGCTCATCTGCTTATAAGCTAGTATTAGGCTGTTACCTTCACGTTACTGTATTATTATTCAGCGTAAAAATGTTTGCAGTAACGTACAGTGTAGTTTCCGGGTGTATCCAGGCCATACCGTCGCTGCCTCAAAATATATCTGAGGAAAATGGGATACGCTGAGTGTAACATTACCATGGAATCGAGAACGGGTATGCAAATACTATTAGCACTATTAGCTATAAGCTAGCCGTTGGCTAGTTAATCAGCAGCAAATTCAAATTGTGCTTAGGCAGCAAACTGAAGATAAACTCATGCTGACTGTGTCGTTGTATACCGACTAATGTGGCTCCATGTTTTGTGTAGACAAAGGCCAGCCCCGCTTGTTCTCATGACTAACGTTAAAACTCACGTTAGTAGCTTGCAACACAATGCTTCAGACAACGCTAGCTGAGTTCGGATACTTTACTTTTGCACGTTAAGATAAAAACGAAGCGTACGGCAATTTGCCATGTCGTATACCTACTATTTCCAGAAAGGTAATAGTATTTTACAGTACCAAATGACCATGTATTACTGTACTGTAACCATATTTAAACAAAAAACAAACTAAAATCCAGTAAAATGCATAGTTCCTGTGGGTGATTGAAATCCTTAAAACGCATTTACATGTTAATCCGGTTTTGAATAATATAAGGTAATTCAGGCTGCCAAATAGGTGACACTTTTTTAAATGAGACTTTGTTGGACTTAAATTTGTCACCCTCCTGTAGTATACTGTCACGAAACGTGATAATGGTTTTTTTTTTGTGCTATAAACAATGTGTTGTAGAATGCTTAATGATGCTTAAAACTTGACTTACCTTGAAAAATAGTTACATACATCTAAAAATACACTACAGCTAGAACAGAAATAAATATAAACACAAGCCAAAAAGTAATATGCTGACAAAAAGACAGTAAGATAAGGCATTCAGTTTACAAAGATTTGAAAAAATATAAATAGTAAATTACTATTGACAAGCCATATGCACCAAATTCTTGCTCATATATGACTAATATTTCAACCTTTATAAAACTGTTATTGTCTATGTTGATTTTAGGGAGTGTATCATCTGGTTTAGGGAGCAGCCCTGGTGTGAGGGGACGGACTTCTAAAAGTAGCCGTAAGTATTCATTTCGATTCTATTCTGATGAGACATTTGTCAACTACACATTGGCCATTTGTAAAATAAGATGTTGTCTGTCTTGTGGTTTTAGCTTTCTGCCCTCGCTCCTCCAGCAAGTTGACGCAGTCCATTGTTAGAGATCACATGGTGTCTCATTACAAAAAGGTTTACTCAGCAAAAGGTGAGCTACTTGACAGGGAAGCATTATGATCCTTACATTGACATTCACTATACCAAACTAATTCAGCTCCTATCTGAGCATGTATAATATGCTTATATGTTAAAGTGGTTAAAACATGTACAGTGCCTCTGTTGCATAAACGATTTGTAATCTGTACTTTGTTGCCTTGTTCCACAGCTGCCATTGATGCCTCAGTACCCAAAAGCATGATACATAGTGTAAAGTGTAAGTACTGAAGTGTCCACTATTATATAAGTTATTTATTTAAAACACCTCTTCACTGTTGAAATGAGGATATACATCACATTTCTCAGCTTATTTTCCATAGATACTATATTTCTGTTTTTAGCATACCCACAAAGTTTTTTGAGAGTACAAGTAGTTTGAGTGGTGTCTAAATGTATCCACTAGCAGTCAGGGGTTGGTGTCTTAGTGGTAATCACGATCAAAGACTAGAATTTTCTCTCTGAACACACCACTTTGCACCAGCGTTGAGTAACTCAGGAAAGCATGAGTCATAGTAAAGGCAGAGGCAAACTGCTGCTCTGACAGCAGCCTCAATAAGCAGTAATGCAATGCAGCTAATTGTCCCATGAGTACAGGATGCAACTCATCCTCTTCCTTTAACGGTAAAAGTAATGCTGTTATGACTGTGCTATTGCAATTATTCAGTTGACTCTCCCATAATGTGCATTAAAGTGCAGGGAGTATTTTACTATCAAGGACTGTTTCCTATTCCTATTAGCACACTTTTTTCACTTTAACATTGCCTGTTTACAGACAATGACCAGATCAGAGCGGAGCGGTTGAGGAAAGGGGGTCGACCTCAGTCAGCCCACTCTCTGTCACAGAGGAATAGCAGAGCCTCCTGCTCATCAGCCCAGGTAATACATCAAGTGTCAACAGTGTCACTGGTGTGTTTCTCACTGCTTCAAATGATGCCAGTGTATCCTATGGAGAAGCCTTGACATTGCCCCCGACAAAACATGATGATTAGAAGCGTTAAAAGGATTTAAATGCAAAGCCTGTATTATCTGTCGCTCAGACTTTTCAGTATGTATATCTGATTCAGTACAATGTGTGTGCTTTCAGAGCAGATTATCAGAGCAGTATGATGACAGCCCCTACCTCTGCTCAAGAAGTTCTTCAGTCTCCAGCCCAAGGTTCAGCTCCTCCTTCCATGCCAAGGAGATAGTTTATCCATCCTATAAAGTCAGTTCTCAGAACCATAGTTATCACATTCGACCAGCATCAGAAATCCAGTACCGTAGCCCAGAGGCAACATCACACAGAAAGCAGTCTCTGTGTTCACTGGGCGTTTCCGGAGATCATAGTTGCTACAAGACTTTCCAGGACCCTGTTCAGAAGACGTACAGCGGAGACTTGCTCCAGACACATTCAAAGCACTTTACCCAAGATAAACCTTTCACCCCTAAGACCCTGAAATCAGAGAAGAGTTCATACCTGTCACAATATCGCTACTACAGAGCACCTCGGCGGAAACCTACTCAGGATTGCAGCAACTCAAAATTGATGCGACAGGAGACATATCATGGAAGGTAGTGACAGTTATAGTGAGGCATTGTTATGAATCTAACTGCTTTCCTTGGCAAGACCCGCCTTGTTCAGGTCCTATCCCCTGACCAATGGGCTATCCTGATCACAGCCATTCAAGGTCAATGTCCACCCTCAAATTAATCGGGCTGCTAGATTCATAGTCAGGCCTCAGTGAATCTCAAAAAAAAGCTATAGCTAAGTGTCTTTAAAACAATACTCTACACATGTGTTCTATTGTATAAAAATAACTTATTCTGTCTTTTATGCAGCACAAACACCAAGGAATGCACACAGGAATTGTATGAGCCATCTCAGGTAATGTAGAAGGTTTAATGTGATTATTAAGATATATTTTCTAATGTGTCAACACTTGGATTCATTTTCATGTCATTGGTAATGAGGGTTCATGGCTCTATGCTTGCACTGCACTTCCCAATAATCACTTACAGTATTCTGTATAAATATGGTTTATACCGACTAAAAACAGATCCATGCCTTTGTTCGTGCATTCCTCTTCAATGACGACTGAATAAGAGCACATCTTGTGACACATTATTTAAATAAATAAGGACTGAAAGATGTGCGGTATGATTTTTGTTTCTCAATGTCAGTAATCCTTGTGTGGTGTATTATCCCATTAAACCATGAAGAACTGAAGTGTTTACAGCCACATTAAACATTTGATCATGAGACAGCCTTGACTGTCGTGAATACCCCTTTTCATTTTACTGTTCTCGTGTTTTACAGGGATTTCATACAGAGCATGAGTGGTCTGAAGATGAGCTCAATGGCACATATTTCTCAGCATCTAGACAACAGAGTCGAGCAAACAAGAGCAGGGACCGTCATTTCTTAGACTTCTCTTCAAGGTAAAATCATACATTTGAAATACTATGTTGCATTTCAAGCAGAATGGTATGCCTTGTGTATTTTCAGTGTAAAGTTCTAAAATAACGTAAGTCTCATCTTTTAGGGTCTCACCAGACGGTGGCAAATCTCCCTTTATGAAAAATGTTTCCGCAGAGTAAGTACTCTTTGATAATGTACCATGCTTATGCAGCTTTTAATTTATATAGTAGAAAACCTAGCCTTACGTATAGGGATTTGGCTGTATGGTGGTTCCGTCGGACCATTTTTATAATAAGGTGTTATTAGGCCTTGTCATAAAAAAACAAATACAGAAAAGCAACATCATTGCCTGGCATGATGACGTTCACAATATCCAGCTAACAGACATATTATGGATTATGGCCAGGCGGTCTTTATACAGCACTTTATAATTTGCATATCATTTTCCATGATTGTCAGTAAAAAGACGGTAAAAGAGATCAAGGGACTGAAGTGGTCCTGATGAGTCATCACTAATCAGTGTCCTTCCCATTTTGCCTCATAGTCACTGTCAAACTGAAGAATTATAGTTCTTTCCCTCCTAAATGATAAATCATGCACTATATTTAATCCTTGGTTTCTTTCCATTCTAAATACATTTTGAAATTATTCATCCCATTCATAAAATTGAGTGATTGCTACTTCCTAATTACATAAATACATACAACAGTCTAGGTAAAATGGACATTGCTTACCATCTAAAATAATGTCTCTGATGTAAAAAGAAAAACCTCCTGTGCTTTTCAACAGGGAAGAAGAATTATTGTACCTCGAATTCATTTCTGCTGTAACAGAGGACATATTGTCCCGGGGGCACATCTCTGACAGGTTTGTCACTTTTTTTAATGAATAATTTCTTTGTGCTACAAGACTACTGTCTGCTTTATGTTAGCTTATAGATATTGACAGCACGTAAACAGCCTGGTTGACACTTTCTTAATAGCTGTATCATGTGTCTCATAATTGAGTGTGTTAAACAGTGGCTAGCATCTGTTACAACCTCCAAAGTCATTGTCTGCATCGGTCTCCTCTGTAAGGTTCCTAGACCGGGTGATAGAGCGCCATATCGACATGAATCGGCATCGTCTTGATGTGGTGAGTTTAAAACTTCATGCAGAATGCTAAATATGTTGAGCATGTCTTGATTAGGGTTACAGATTTTAATAAATATGTGGAAAAATTACAGGTAGTCACAAAGGACTCTTCTTATGCATCTGACTGATTTTTTTAGGGTAAAATGCGCCACCTTCTGGAAGTGCTGCGTAAAGATTTTGAAGAGCCCATCAACACATCCAGCACTGGTACGGAGCTTGAAAAAAAGGAGAATGATCTGCTTGATTCATTCCAACCACGTCTGGATTCAGAGGGGGAACAAGTGACAACCAAAAATGACAATGACGTCTTCCCTTATGCGTCACTAATTAAATACTGTGATTCGCCAGATTATGCTGGTCCCCTATCGGTGTCTACACCCTTACACTCTCCTGAAGCAACTACTGCCTCACCAACTAAAACAAATGAAGAGGAACGAGAAGATGACAATCAGGAAGGGGGGATTAGCTCTCCTCAGCTCAGCGAGCGTGTTTGTAATAACACAGGAATTGGTGAAGAGGGCACAACTGAGACAAACAAAGAAGTCACCAATGAAAACCATGATTACACCACTATAACTAGTGACAAAGAAATGAATCAAGACCAAGCTGAAGTCAGTTCTGATGGACAATCAAAAGAGCTTGAGGATCTTGGGAAAAGTTTGTCCGAGTCGCTTCATGTGTCCAGCGATACACACTTCAACAATGTGGAGCTTGCCACTGAGCAACATACAAATACAGTTTCATCCGTCAGTGATGATGAGTTCTGAGTTATGTTGTATTCAGGGATTGAATGTCTTTTAATGGTTTTGGAAGCAAGTGAATGTTTTTATCAGAGATAAATGTAACATCTGAAAGTTCTAAGTATAGTTTTGTAAATTTGATCTTACACTGGTTGTGTTTTTTCATATTTTACAACCAATATGGTGTTGTAGCTCTGTTCTGTGTTTTGTTTCTTTGTTTTTATCATTTTACAAAAGCACAATGAAATTCTCACATAAGCAAACAGGGTTTTTGACGAGTATTGCTTTAAATATTTTCTAGATTTTTTCCCCCATAGTAACTAGTTTGATTAGCAAATAGTATGGTAGCATAATGCATTCACTTGAAAAAAAAGACGAATTAAAATAATTATCTTAATATTGTTCAAAGTTGTATGCAATAAATTCTGCTTGTTTTTTAATTATTAATTAGATAAATAGAACGTTTTTATAAATTATGTAATAATCATATATTGAATTCAGAAAAACAACAGCAGATTTTTTCCATGAAAATGTTTTACATTTTAAGAATAATAATTTAATCACTTAGAAAACAGAAAAAAATTCCACTCAAGTTGATGCGTTATGCTTCCACACCATAGCACTACAGTGATGGCAGATGTGTGGAATTAGTGTCCTTTAGTCTGAGTGGATTGCAGTGTGCCCAGTCAATCTTAAGTATGTAAGCAAGTATGGTGTAGCTGCAGTTTACATTTGAAGGTTTCTAGAAACAAACTTGCTGTAAAGAAACCTATACATGTTCAGTGTGTTTGACTTGACATATGCCTCTGAGATGTAGCTACTAGGAGTTGACTGTCACCAGAAAGTGTCTTTGCCGTTGCAATAAATTTTCTATTCTTCTGATTCTTGTATGCTGGCATTTTATAATTATGACTGTATTACAAACTGATACTTATTCAGCCGTCAACCAGCATCAAAACAAGCACAGCCATTATTACGGTGGAATTTTGACTAAGTTAATTTAACTAAGTATAATATATTTAACTTTACGTAGGGGTGTAACTTGATGGATTTTACTCAAGTAGAAACTATCCTGCAGGAATTTTTACTTGCACGGTGTTTTTACGCTGTGATATTGATACTATTACTTTTACTAAATATTACCAATATTTGAATTTGGATTTTGAGCTGAGCCATTTATTTTTTGAAAAGAATTATAGCTAAATCTCTTTGCACAATATTCTGTGTTTGCAATTATAGCTGTCAGTGGATGTAAAAGGTAAACAGGCAGGTCAGCGGCCAGCAGTTCCAGGCAGCTGTCCCAATTCTGGCATTTTCACCGCTCGGCATTCCAGCTGTCTGATGTCATGGCCCTGAAAACCCCTATGTATCCCTACGCCACGGAGGCACTACAATACATTTTTCATTGCGTCTGCCCAAAAAAAACGCGACAAATTATGTATTTTATACCCAGTTTTTGAAAGCCAAAGTATATTCCAATATAATTTAGTGATCCATCCTGTGCTGAAGCATAGTCATGAGAGCTATAGACCCGCGGATGTAGACGGTATACGCTTGTTGCTCTTCCAATCCCAGGAAGCGAAACACGCTTGGAACTTGAGTGAACTGTTGGACCAAGAGGCATGGGGTGCTACGTTAGTTGTGATCCACAAACAAACTACAGACTAATGGACTGTCTATATTTCCGATAAATATCCAAATTAAGTGGGATAATACGTTGACGTTGATGGCGGAATCACTCAGGACCGAATCCTAGCTGGACGCTAAATTGCATCTGGTGGCTAACGGTAACGTTAACCTTTTTGCCCAAAATATTTACCGGCGACGTCAGCTTCCCAAAGGTGTCGTCTATTTGCTGGAGAATAAGTTAGCACGCTAGCTTGAAGGCTAATTTAAAGCTAGTTGTAGTTAACGGTGAAAGTTAAGGAGTTATTAAAACTATAAGTGGAAAGTATAAAGTTAGTCCGGAAAACGTCAAGTAATTGAAACAAGCTTATTTAATTTAAGTAACACCAAGTTGGTTTAGTTATAATGTAGAGGAAATGTATTAAAATGGATGCATGTTATGAGATGGAAAGCAGCAGCGATTTTGCACTGCTGTGTTCGGCAGTTTGTTACGTATTGAATTAGGTTGCTCGTCAATGTTTGGATCAGACTATTGTCTGGGATGTTCTTAATCTAACCACAAACTTGTAAAAATGGTTGCAAACCGTATTATAGACTATGTTTATTATACATATGATGTAGCATATTAAATAGCATTGCTATAAGCCCATAGTAATACTTGAAGTTGTTTTCTAGCGTGCAAAGCTACCTGACTTTTAAAGAAATGGTAACGCTGGCGAATCCGAGATCTCCAACTGATATTATTTCAAAAGAAATGCCGCATTTAAGAGGATTACTTTACTATAAGTCTTTTGTTTGTCTGGTCTGACATCTGTTTCAGGGTGACTGACCAGGTGACGAGATTTTATAAAAGTATCGTAACTTCTTCAGTGATGAATCTGACCACTAGAATTATGATTCACCCTGTTTTGTATCCCTCCTTTTTACGTTTGCATTCTTATGCTAGCCTTTCTTGTGATTGTAGTAATATTTTGGAGATGTATTAAGATGCTTCCTGTCTCTCTCTTTCAGACCTGTCTATTGATGATGACACTCATGACTCGTAGGATTTACACAATTTTCGAGGGGACAGCAAGGAGAAAGATTTCTATGGACTAAGTGAAGACCTCCCTCTTGAGGAAGTGCGAAACATGCCCTTGCCATTTGGCTTAAAACTCAAAAGGACTCGAAGGTATACTGTTTCAAGCAAGAGCTGTCTTGTCACTCGGATTCAGCTGCTCAATGGAGAGTTTGTTGAGTTTACACTTTCGGTGGAGAGCACCGGGCAGGAATGCTTGGAGGCAGTTGCTCAGAGACTTGAGTTAAGAGAGGTATGTATGTGTTTTTATGCAATACAAGTGCTGATTGTTTTCTCTTATAGACTTTGTGAGACTCGCCACGAGGACATGGTTATCTTTTGGTCACATTCTTACTAGGAACTGGTGAGCAGGACAACAGAAACTGAGATAACCAGTTTGTCATTGATTACTCATATAATGCATTCTCTCACAATATGTGACCTGCTTATGACACGACAGAAGAATTTGTCCATCACAGCAAACATATTAAGCATGTTTATTCGAACAGAAGAGCAAGCTCTCAAACCACATGTACAATAAGGGTAAAATAGTAGTTCTGAGTCAGAATTAAATAATGTACTGAGCTTCATGTCTGCATTTGGTCACTATGGTCACACAGTGAAAACCACCTGTTGGTCAGGAGCTGAAAGAGATGCTGTCATTTCCAGTTGCATTTCAGACCAGCATGAGAGACCGCTTGATATACAGGCAGTCAGGGCTAAGAACTTGCACCATATGACAGTGTCTGTTATTGTGCTGCATAATGTAGCAAGGCTTCTTTTGGCATTGGTCAAGCTGGCAGTGCTAGTGACAGGCCTCCTCCCTCATTTAAGAGATTTACTTGTACGCTGAGAGTCATAACTTTATTGTTTGATTTTAAGGTCACATGAAATTGTTTGTTCAGTTTAGTGGTTCCAGACTTAGGTAGAAGGGCTATGCAGGTTCTGTCACTGTATGTGATTAAGGAATTAACAAATAAAAAAACAAGACAAGTGCTGAAACTGGTTTTCAGCAATTAAACAACCAAAGTTTACCTTTCAAACACTGCTAATTGCCTCATGTGTTACATGTGTCAATTGATCCAATGTTGAAAATCTTTTTAGTCAGCCTTGCTGGTCAAATGTTATGTTTTTTGTTGTTGTTATTTTCCGTGTCATTGTAATTTCATATTGTTGAAGAATACGAACACTTGAGAAATGTTTACACAGTGTTTGTTAACAGTAAGACCATTATGTTGGCAAATCAATTTATAGTTGTGGTTTGAGGGTGGCTACAAATCACAATCGGTCTCTTTCAGCTCAATTATCTCTGGTAAACAGGAAGCCTATAGGGGCTACTTTTCTTTCCAGTGTTCATTGTGGGATGTTCAGGCAGTCACAAGACTGAACATGGAGTGCCAACAGCCTATAAATCTAGAGAAGGGTGTACTGTACTGAGTTTTCAGCTCTACATGTGTTTTGATTGTGATGTAGATGAAGAGAAGAAGTGACTAAAAAGGAGACCTTTGTGATGTTGAACTCAAGCAGTCACAATGTTCTAAAGTTGAATATGTAATATATGTGTTGCAAAGTGTGCATTTCTCCTAGTTTATTATAGATAGTAAAATCTAATTTGTAGTGCAAGATATTCCAGTTGTCCTTGCTCACAGCAGCGTGGGTCAGGTGTAACGTTTGTGCTCGCTTTCTTTCCTTGTTAGATAACATACTTCAGCCTGTGGTACTTCAACAAGCAGAACCAGCAGAGATGGATTGACTTGGAAAAGCCGCTGAAAAAGCAGCTGGACAAGTATGGGCTGGAGCCCACCGTTTACTTTGGAGTCGTGTTTTACATACCCAGTGTCACCCAACTGCAACAGGAGATCACAAGGTGATGTTCCATCAGTGACACGAGGGGACTTGTCTAAGCCCCTGAGCATTCAAATTGTTAAGCATTTTATTTATGAAATGAGTGCGGTGCAAAAAAATGTTGTTAGTTTTTTTGTTTTTTGTTTCTGTAAGTAATTTTTGGCCAGGTTTATTTGGCCTACATGTCAAGAAGTTGATGAAGCAGCTTAGGTGAACGGTTGTACCTCCCCAAACCAGATACCACTCCATAGAGATGTCTTTTTACTTCTCGATCCCCCTCTTTTAATACTAGAATCCAAGCAAAAAGGTAGCAACCGTTTAAAAATTATTGTTATACTACTGCATCTAAGAATGTGTTGAGTTTTCAGCTGAAAACTTGAACCAAGTTATCATATTTGGTTATCGGCTGCTTGTCTAAGAAACCCTTTCTTTCTCCACAGATATCAGTATTACCTGCAGCTGAAGAAGGATGTTCTCGAGGGCAGGATCTCATGCTCACTAGAACAAGCTATTCGTTTAGCTAGCCTGGCAGTGCAAGGTAATATGAATGAGTGCAACAGAAACTTTAGTTTGATAAGCCTGGTTTCTTGGCATAAATCTTCTGCAGTGACAGCTTTAATCCCCATGCAAAGTAATTACTGGTGCAATTACACAGCAGTTGTCCATAAATCATGATATTGGCTGCTAAAACACTTAACTGCCGCCCACATTTGCAAAACTGAACTGGAAACATTAGAATTATTTTTAATTAATGCTTTCTGGACTTGTGTCGGTACATTGTTTTTCCTCCAAACTTCAACTTTGCAAGGGTTAGGGTGTTAGTAAACTCCGGTAAGCCTATTGATTCTCAAACAGTTACGTTTTAATCTCCATCAGTGCATGAGAAAGATTGTTTTTGCATTCAGAACTTAGTTTTTTCTCAAAGCACAGCTAGAAAAATTGGTCTTTATGTCGGCATTTTATAAATTTTACTTACAAACCACATTTATTGTATTGTTTTAAGTGTCTGCCGCTCACAGTGGTTTGTCTCAAACCTCGGTTCAAGCTGTTATCAAAGAGTTTATAAGGACATTTTCATGTTTATTGTACTATGAAAGACTAAACAGGCAGCATTCAGCCTAAACCAGCCTATTAAATTGGTCAGTGTGGTGTTTGTGTGTGAATGTGAAGTCCCCTTACATGAGCTTTAGCCCTGACACGTCCTCGAACATTTGCCCAGCCAGAAGAATCTCAGACGCTGCTGGCAAAGTTATATCAGGCACTGCAACTTACTGGCCTGGGTGCTAGCATAGCAGAGCAGCTGAGATCACTTACTGCTGCAGCCATGTTTAAATATGTAACCAGCATGCAATACAGAATGTGCATCTGAGGAAAAGCCCTAACAAATGTGTTGAAAGTTCCTTTAAGATCTAGTTACTGCTTACGTTTTCATGCAAACTTTGTGCGGCTGTGTCAATGTGTAGTTCCTATTTTCTGTTCCTGGCTGGGATATTTTGGAGTGAAGTGCTGTTGTTGCTTTTGAGCAGTGCTGATGCCTGGGATACCCAACATAGTTGTGAATGTTGCCAGCAGGCAGCCTAAAGCTGGTAATAGTTTTGGACCTCTACGTTGTCAGACGCTGAAGCAATTCGTTTTTTTAATAAATGGGCCCCTCCTCTAGTAAAATTAGTTCATCTTGTCATCATGCACTACAGCTTTCCAAAAAGGCATTACACCATTCTGCAAACGTATGTTGTCTTGTACTAAATACAGATATTGACATGTAATAGCATTTATTCCGAGAGGTGTGTCATGCAGAGTATGCCTTGCTGTGTTCATTCTTTTAGTGTGTCTGTTTTTTTCCTCAGCTGACTTTGGAGACTTCAATCGATATGATTCACAGGAGTTCCTCCAGAAGTTTGCACTGTTTCCTATTGTAAGCATTTAAGTTTTTTATGGTCAACGTTACAAATGTAGCAGCTGTTATGTGCTGTTTGTGTTTTAAAACCAGCATTATATCAAGCCTGACTCTGTCTCTGCAGGACTGGATCCAGGATGAGCGAGTGCTGGAAGAGGCCACTCAGAAAGTGGCTCTTCATTATCAGTCCTTCAGGTGAGCAGGTGTTCTCAGCATCAGCCTGCCTGTTCTGTGTGAGGATCAATTGACAAACAGCTTTGCATGCTGCACAGAAAACACAGTCCTTGTGCATCTGTTTATTCTTATTATGTATCATTGCATGTTTAGAAATAAAAGAATTTGATGCATTGATTATCAGTCGTGATTGCATCATAGCCCTCTGTATTTGAATCGAATCGTAACATGCCTGGAGATTCCAACCCCTGCTTTTTATTTCCTGCATTAGAATCTCACTGAGACCATATACAGGTCAGCTCCTGTGATTTACACTTGCACAGAATGAATAATTCTAAAACAGCCTGACCTTATACCGGACTCCCTTTTACCCACAAAACATTCCAAAGACTGCTGTTTCTCCATCCATCCCATTTTGATTTATTACTCAACTATTACTATCGTCACAAAGGGGATTGTACAATGACTTTTTTAAATGACTATACCGTAAATGTAGGCAGTGCTGTGCTGTGCTTGTTAGTGTTCATGTCTTGGCGTGTTGTGGAGGTTAAGTGGGTTTTTGATGGCTTTTTTGGTATGTTTGTGCTGGCATTTTTGTCTTTTTCAGGGGTTTATCAGCCCCAGAGGCAGAGATGCTGTACATGCAGGAGGTGGAAAAAATGGAGGGTTACGGCCAGGAAACCTATCAAGCCAAGGTGTGTTTATGAGGTCCAGCCGGTGATTCTCAACAACCACAACACTGAAGAAACATGATGTTGGCTTACCAGAATCTAAACTCATAGGCTGTATATTTTTTCTACAGACCTAAAAGACTGTTTTGATTGATTTATTTTTATCATCTCCTTTCATCTAAACAGGACAGCACAGGCACAGATGTTTCCATGGGATCCTGCCTCGATGGCATCTTTGTCAAGCATAAAAATGGCAGGCCGCTACTCTTATTTAGGTAAGCTTAAAAACAAATGGCAGAATGTTTATTCAGCTATTTCAGCAATGTCTAAAAGTGCTGAATCTAAAAGCTTTGTCTGGTAAATTTATAGAATCAGGAGATTCTGTCAGTATAGATTGAGTTTTTTGGCACAACACGCTGCTATTCTTAGGTGAGGTTGTCTCCTGTAATGTTCCTCAGTGCTTTCTGAGCCTGAATGTGGCCTAAGAGGAAATGAGTCAGGTAGATTGTGATAGTAACTGATAAGTAGTGAGTAATTGTACATTCTTACATTCTTTGGCTGAGCTGTATCTATCTACGTACCATTATGACTTTTAGATACGTTGATGATCGACTTCCGTGTGTACGGTTTTTATTATGCATTGTTAAAGCAGTGCCACAGTCTCTTTAAAAAGGTTGCAAGGTTTTGTGACTGCCATGACATCATGTGTTTTTCTTCCCCCCTCTGTCTCTCTGCCACCGTGCTTTAATTGGCTGTGTAGGTGGAATGAAATTAACAACATGAGTCACAACAGGTCCTTCTTTGTCCTGGAGCTCACCAACAGAGAAGAGACTGTCCAGTTCCAGACCGTAAGTTTCTGCTGCCATTGCACCTTCACTTCTCTACCCATCCCCTGGGACATTTTAGTCCCTTATTTATTCAGTCTCCTATTGGATTTAAGTAAATTGCAAATTGCTGCTGTCGTGGAGCTTACTATCAGCTAGTCCGAACAATGCACCTATGTTTGTGTGTGGGTGTGGCTGTCACCGGGTATGTTATGCATGTGTGGGTCATGAAGTCACATACCATCAGCCGAAACTCTGGAAGTGTTTGAGGGCATACACATGAATGGCTTTGCTTTGAGATAACTAAGCAAACAACACCTCTGTACTACCACCAGCTAATGATTTTTCTTCTACTTTCTTTGTGCAGGAAGACATGGAAACCTCCAAATATGTTTGCCGGATGTGTCTGGCCAGACTCAAGTTTTATAAGATTAACAAGAGTAGCCTGTAAGTGTTTCCTTTTTTTAACATGTCTAGCCCAGTTCCTGTCTCTTTGTTCCTTGTCGTCTGGTGCATGTGTCTCCTCTTTGGTGTAGCCTCACTTCTCCCCTCCTCTCCTCCTCTCTCTTCAGAGAGGAGTGTGACCCCCTGCCTTCTGAGGGCTCCCAGAAGTCCCTTCTCACTCTATCCTTTCCTCGCTTTCCAATGCTCTCTCGTCCCTCTCTGCCTTCTAATAAGGGGTGAGCAACACTATCAGCCACCACCTACAGTATGGCTATCAACCAGGTGCCAACATCCATCCCTTTCTGATTGCTTAGCCAACAGAGCCAAAGCAAACAAGCTCTCTAATGCATATCTGAAATGCGGCTTGGGTTGTTAAGCATGTAGTGGCTTTTAGAGATGGACCGATATGGTGAGGCTGATGCTGATTTTAGAGGGGACAAATTCAGATTACTGATATAGCAGCCAATACATAGTTATAATGAATTTTTGAGATGCAGTGAAAATCAGAAACCTCTTCTGTGTTGATTGTGCAACAATATGAATCTGCAAGGTACTAAGAAGGCTGCTTTCTTAAATGTATTAAATATATATGTTTGGCATTGTTGTTTATGTCGCTTATTTATGTTATTGTTTGTGCAGCTTTTTATATTGTCTTTTTTTTTATTCTAGAGGTGAAAGCTTAAAATAAATCAGACAAAACAAATAAAAATTATATTTTTCTGTAAAACAGATTTTCATATCGATGCATATCACAAAACAAATACACTGATACTGATTGATACCAGTATGTTTGTCATAGACCAATAATATAAAATTGTCTATATAATGAAACAATCAGACTCTTGTGGCTTTTGATCCAAGTAAAAGGAATCACTATAGTTGGTTTATCATTTTTTCATTGGGCCAGAGAAGGTAGTCTAGTCTGCTTTTAGTAAGCTAAAGGTGATCATAACTCTCCACCACACTATGCTTGCAGGTGTTCTTCAGCAAAAAGCATTGTGTACTAAAAAAGGTTTGAGCAATGTGTTTAGGTTTGATGGACCTGACCTGGTCTGCTGTGTGTTTGAAAGTTAAATGACAAAAGGATGAAGTAAGGTATCGGAGGAGGTTTTATTAGTAGTAGTGCTTTTGGATTGTGCTTTTTGACCGCCATTTGTTTTCCCACCAGCCAAACCCAACCTACAGTCGTCAACCCAGTCAGACGGAGATCCTCTACAAGATTGTCTCTGGTAATGTCCGTGTTCACTCAAAACCCACTTTTCACATTTTGTTTGCTTGAATAATTCTTGGATGATTTTCTGGCTTGCATTGCAGCACATGATATGTATTCAAGTCATTATCTTGGGGTGTGTCACCACACAGTTATATTTAAGTCTTTGCACTTGGACAATATTGAGATTATATGATCCGTAACTGAATCAAACTTTTGTGGTTTTACAGCCAAAGCCTCAGGCCTACATGATGCCTCCTCCACAAATGCACTACAATGGTCATTTCACAGAGCCTTACACATCATCACAAGGTGACTACTGTATTAAGAGTGGCTTGCAACTAGTAGCATGTAATAATAAGTATATGGGATTCTGTTCGAAGTTATTACATGATTTTTACTGTGTGTGTGAAATTATAACCCATTGCCCATCTTCTGATGTCTTGTTAATCTGATCTCTCACAGATAACCTGTACATGAACAGTCAGAACGGTTATTACTACCACTCCCAGACCAGCCTGGACTGCTCCCCCATGGAATACAACAGCGGAGGGCGGTTACGTAACGGCAGTGTGTACAGTGCCCACAGTACCAGCTCTCTAACCAATCCTCAGCACTACCATCAGCCCTCACCCATGTCCTCCAACCCCTCTATCACAAGTGACATCACCAGGCCGGACTATGTCCCCACGCATCGCCACAGTGCTCTCATCCCACCTTCCTACCGTGCAACTCCTGATTATGAGACAGTGATGCGTCAGAAGAACCGGGGAGCAGGGGGAGGGATGCTTTTGTCTCAAGAGCACCGGCAGAGCCACTCAATGAGAAACCTGAACATTGGAAACTCGTACGCCTACAGCAGACCGGATCCTCTAGTTTACAGCCAGCCAGAGATCAGAGGAGAGCATGGCGGAGCAGCTCAACACCACCACTATCCCTTCCATCTGGGCTCCAGCTTCCACAGCCCCTCTCCATACCCCTACCCCACAGAGAGGAGGCCCGTAGTGGGGGCGGTTAGTGTCCCAGAGCTCACAAATGTCCAGTTACAACAGGCACAGGAATATCCAGCTCCAAACATCATGAGAACACAGGTGTACCGACCACCTCCACCTTATCCGTACGCCCACCCACGGCCTGCGAACAGCACACCTGACCTGTCGCGTCATTTGTACGTCAGCAGCAGCAACCCGGACCTGATTATTACGCGGCGCGTGCATCACTCAGTCCAGACTTTCCAAGAGGACAGCCTTCCTGTCGCTCACTCTTTACAAGAGGTGTCAGAGCCTCTTTTCAGCGGGCCCCCACAGAGACACCCATACCACGCGCAAAAGCGTAACTCCATTGAGATTGCTGGATTAGCACACAGTCTCGAGGGGATGAGGGTCAAAGAGCGGACTGTGTCTTCTTCAGCAGCTGAAACGGCCACGCCCCCACCGGCCCTGCATGGCGGTCGCTCTCAGGGCTCTCAGCTCAATGTGTATTTGGAACGCGCAAAGACAGAGGACAGGGGTGAAATTAAGGAGGACGTGCAGTATGGACACAAAAAGTCCCTTTCAGACGCCACCATGCTGGTTCACAGCAGTGGTGAAGAAGAGGAGTTTGAGGACGATAGCGGACGTCACACTCCACTTTCTCAGGATGCAATCGCAGCGGCTGTTTCTGACCAGCCACCACAACAGCACCACAGCTTGACATCTCTCTCCTCTCTGACATCTCAGCAGCAGACTCCCAAAGAGCCGCCCCCTGCATATCCCATAGGCTCCTCTCTTGACCCTTCTCTAACCAGCTCGTTGACTTACAAGGTTCACCCCCTGATCCAGGAGGGTGAGCCTCTGTATCTGCTGTCAGATTTACGACAGCCCAGGATTATGCCCTCGGTGTCTGAGGGAGACTTGAGTGGACAGGCCAAGCAGAAGACAAAGAAAGACTTTAAGAAGAGGCCTGTATCTGATGTGCCTCCGGGGAAGAAAACTGTAGAAGGTTTGCCCCCTCCGGTGAGTCCTGTTCCCTATTAAATTACATTAATAGCTGAGTACAGAAATCACATTTGTTCTATCTACAGCTATTAGCCTGTAGGAAAATAAGATGACATTCAGCGATGGCAGTGGCTGCTGTTTATCTAGTGTGTTGCATCATTTTGTGCAGTTTTTAAAAAAAAAAAATCAGACTCCAATATAACAGTCATTTAAAAAAAATTTAATAATGGAGATTTCACAAGATCTAGGACAACAAATAAAAACATTAGCATTAGCTGTCAGATTGTCAAATTGTGATTTTAAATACTGGTCTAGAATTTCATAAAAATTGCTGATATATTGCTAACATTAAATCACACTCCAGCTTTTAATGCTCTGAGCCTTCAGTGTCTTTGGTTTTCTAAAATACTGGGTTCTAGACACTTGTTTTTTTCTTGCATGTCTATGCCTCATGTGAAGATCACATGAGTGTGCATGTACAGCCAGCTATGAATGACGCAAACAGACTCACTTTGACACATATTGAAAAAATGTAGTTGGACTACCTTGGAAAACCGGACAGGTGACATTCACTCAGTAAACACTCAGCGAGGCTGTACTGTTCCTCCCCTCTTGTATACTTACTCCCTCACGACGAGCCTCACACACAGTCATTCTTTTTTTCCTCCGTCTCTACTCTTGATGTCACACCAGGGCATGAAGAAAGGACCGAGGTTAGAGGTGAAGAAGATGGGCCCTCTGAAGATGGCCCATCTCAATGGTCTGTCAGTGTCCAGGCAGCAGCCAATGCACGAAGAGCTCAAGGATGAGCCTGAAAGAGCCTCTAATGACGAGAGGGTAGGATACTTCAAGGTTTTTATTTTGTCAGTGATTCGCGTGTTTGCAAAGCAAGAACAAATGTAAATGTTGAAGTAATGGCAACTTAAGAGATATGTGGTATCTGTGACAATTTGCTTGTCAGTTGTTCATGACTTCAATGGCTAAAAAAAGCTCATAACCAGGAGCTGCTAGTTGTGCTGGTAATATTATATCCTTGTAGGTGTAGGCCTTGTTACACAGGATACGTGACAGAAAGTTAATATTCATGTTCCAGACACAGCTGAACTGGTCAGCCTTGTTGATCTCGATGTGTGTTGCAATTACAGTTAAGGTAAAATCCAGACACATTAAAAAGATTTGGCTCTTCCCCCAATCAAGCTGTCTCTGCTAATGACATGGGTGCATTCCCAAATGTCTCATACACAAAACAAATTCCAGCCAGTGACACAGGGTCAGGGTTCAAGCAAAGTCTGGAAAGTGCTTAATTATTTCTATATATATGTTTTTAAGGTTAGGAATATGATTGGATTGGAATATAGTCTTAAAAAATGCTCAGTTTTCAGTATCATCAGGTGTTGCATCCACACAACCATTCATGTAGACCAAAAATCTAATATTTGAAATAAGCAATCACATTGTTATATTTGTTTGTTGTCTCCTGGCATCGCACAACAAACAAAGCATACATGAATCTAATATAATATAAATTTACAGCTTGTGACAATATACATTCATTGTTGTAGTATACTATTATATATTAGTGTGTTTTATTGTTTTGCCATTGCATTGGTAGTAACAATTTCTATACCTAAATCTTTAGGTTTAGGTACCTTGAAAGTGCTTAAAGCGGGCTTGAATTTTACTTTTAGAAATCTGCATGAACCCTGTACTATAGTATGTATTACAAAGTTGTAGTTTATTGAATGTTTACTTCTACACATAGTAGTTGTTTGCATGCTTCTTTGTTCCAGCAAATTTGGCGTCTTCTTATGGCTAGCACAACACATAATATGTAGTAATAGAAAGTAAAATGACAGTAATAGAAAGTGAAAGTACATTTATAGACAGTAAATCAATACCTAAACCAAATGTAAATCTAATGCTTAATTTATGTAATGATAAAATTCTATTGATTTGGCCTAAAGTTAAAATTGTTTATTGGTCAGCAATGCCTTATCCATGCCAGTGGTTTATTTACAGGTTCCTTGTTTGTGTTTGTGTGTAGTGTAAAGTGCTGGAACAGCACATGGAGAGGGGAGAGCTGCTGAAAGAGTACGAGGGCATCCCAAAGCGACGTCCAGGAGGGGAATGCACCATCGCCCAGCTGCCAGAGAGCAATGACAAAAACAGATTCCAGGACGTCCTGCCTTATGATGACACCCGAGTGGAGCTGGTTCCCACTAAAGAAAACAACACTGGATACATCAATGCATCACATATTAAAGTAAGTGCTGCAGGGATGCATCATAACACTCATCTCCTGGCAAATCACTTGTACATGATTTTGTTTTATAACCAAGATGACAGAACACCTACACACTGGGAAAAAATGTTTGGATGACAATGACGGGACTCATGATGGCTTTGTCATCAGTAAAAACCACGACTCCCTTTTACTGAAAATGCTTTTTTTAATCGTTTATTTCTGTGAATGTAGTGTTGGGTAATGATGGAACAATCTCACATGCACTGCAATGTGAAGACCTACATTTCAAAACTATGTTACAGCCTAGTGAGTAGCTTTCCTTTAGACTTTATAGATTTTTTACCTCCTAGAGGAAGGAAATGTGTATATACAACTGTCTTCTTGACTTCAGATCAAGTCTGGTTAAGTTTGTTTGGATGGGACACCTGTTCATATCAGGCTGCTTCTCAGACATCAGAATCTTAAATATTTTTGAGTTAACACAGAGTTTGCAGCAAAATACTGCTGACGCATGACTGCCATTCCAACAGTGGAAGCACATGGAAATAAGAATGGCCTGCTTTACATGTACATTTAAAGTGGAACCCCAGTTATTTAACATTAAAGACGACAGACATGTAAGTGACTGATCAAAAACGGTTTGGACAATTTTTTGGATGCAGGACGATATCACAGTGTCATTGGAATTGGCAGATAAAGGCTTTTAAATGAAATATTGGCATCGGACAGAAATAAACATTTGTGTTCATTATGTAAAGCACTGGAGTTTAGGTTTATATCTGCCAGTGGGTCGTTATTTAACAGATGGCTTTGTAATACATTAATTCCAACCCAGGAGAGACTTTATGTTCTCTGCAATTTGGTGGAACAAAACAATGGCACTGGCGATCGGCAAAATTAGTTGAAAATGATCAGTTATTGGTATAAAATCAATATTGTGCATCCCTAACACAAATGAGCTGTAACTATTCCAGTGTAACTGAAGTTGTGCATTATGGGAAGCAGCTCATTTTGTTAACACTGACACTGTACAAGTCTCTGACACAACAGAAGAACTCTTCCTCTCACTGTTTTTACTGCAGTAATTACTGATGAGCCCATGAATCTCCTGTCTCATTAGATAACAGTAGGTGGGCAGGAGTGGAGCTACATTGCCACGCAGGGTCCTCTGACGAACACGTGTCTAGACTTCTGGCAGATGGTGTGGGAACAAGGTGTCTCCATCATCGCCATGGTCACTGCTGAAGAGGTACGTTGATTTCATATGCACTGCACCACATTTTCTAAATTCCTCATCATTACCGGGACTTACCTTTTTCACGTCATCTGCTTCCTCCAGGAGAGCGGCCGGGAAAAGAGCTTCCGGTATTGGCCCAGACTTGGCTCACGACACAACACGGTGACGTACGGTCGTTTCAAGATCACAACACGGTTCCGCACAGAGTCCGGCTGCTACGCCACCACAGGGCTGAAGATCAAACACCTCCTGACGGGACAGGATAGGACTGTCTGGCACCTGCAGTACACAGACTGGCCTGACCACGGGTGTCCTGAGGACTTCAAAGGCTTCCTCAGTGAGTGGGATCTGTATCCGTTTGTCCTTTTATGGTCATCGTGCTTTTATGATCAGATATCTACCTGGAAGACTGAAAATATTAGTCATAGCAACATTAAAAAATGTTTCCTTCAAATCAGTTTGAAGGAAAATAAGTAAATACAACTAGTGAGAACGCACCTCTGTCTGTCTGGGACGGAATTGCTACTAAATGTAAAGAATTTAATAAGACTTTTATATTAATGTTGTTATATAATATATATTATAAAGGCTATTAGGCTATACATATCGCAGATGTATAAATTAATTAGTCCAACCTCTCCGGGAGTTTGATTGTCCGCTGCTGCTCTGCTGACCGCTGCACTGATTTCCTTTGATGAAACTTTTTAGGCTGCAAAACAAATCCAGTTGGTTCTGTTGCACCTGTTAGACGTCAGCGTTTCAGTTTCTCTGATAAATTCCTCTTCTTTTGGAAAACTTACTTTAAAACATTGTATAAGTCCTGCAACCAAAAGCTATAAAAGCTTTTAAGTCTACTTTTATTTCATAAACCTCTGTTGCTGCACATGTCTGTACCTGCTTGAAATATATATTTTGATCTTGATTTCGCTCCTATCTGTCGTTATTTGTAACGGTGCACTCTCATTTTGGCTGTAATGCGTCCTTCGGTATCACAAACTCTCGGGGTGAGGCTGTATATATTAGGGCGTGACATTTAAATGATGATTGTTTACAGCCGCCACATTTACTAAGGAACGATCATTCTTGCGCTGTGATTGGCTTGATACGAACGTTTCATGAATCACATGTGAACTCGTATTTACCCCCGAATCTGCGCTAGTTCCTATGCTTGATTGATAAATGAGGGCCAATGTGTTTCAATGGGGACGTTTTTGACCCTCTCTGTCTGTATTTTGGCTGCAAAGTTTATTATAAAAAAACAACAACACTGTATTATTGTATTGTGTACCTAATTCAGTCTCAAGTGAGTGTTCTCATCTTTTTCCAGCCTACCTGGAAGAGATCCAGTCTGTGAGGAGACACACAAACAGCATCAGTGACCCAAAGAACACCAACCTACCGGTGCTGGTCCACTGCAGTGCCGGAGTGGGACGGACTGGTGTGGTCATCCTGTCTGAGATCATGATAGCCTGTCTGGAGCACAATGAGGTAACGTTCTCAAACCGGGTACTAAACCTGATGATCTCATCTGGGGTATATTTTCTGAAAGCGCTGCTTCTTGTCTTCCCCATACTAAAAGTCTTGTTTGGTTTCAGGTGCTGAATGTCCAAAAATTCTTGTCTAAGTTGCGCGAACAGAGAATGATGATGGTTCAGACCTTGTCTCAGTACACGTTCGTCTACAAGGTCATAATCCAGTACCTCCGCAACTCCAGGCTCATATGAGCTCAAGCGTGTCTGTCCGGCTCAACTTCGCCCCCTTCAGCGCACACTGTCATCACACGTTGGTGCCAAACTGCGCTGGAAATGATGCAGCTGTATGAATCTGACCATTGCAGTAGTCGGTATTCGGTCAAGTATTAAATCAGGCAAAGCTGAAGGAATGATGTGTGGATGTACAAGAAAAGAAGAGATACGAAATGAAGGAGCATAAAGACTTGATGATCTGCCTCTAAACAGTATTATATATATTATTTTTTACATACATTATTGCTTAATAAAGCCCAGCACTTTTACAGTACTTTGCTGTACATAATGAATAAATGTTAAGCTGCATTAAATGAAAAAAATCTATTATAGCTATGTATGTATCAAAAACAGTTGTATTTTAATTTGAAGAAGATCACTTTTTAAATAAATATGTTTTGGATTGCTGTTTGGTAACTATTGGTTTGATAATGAAGGATGTTTCTGTAGGAAAGAAGACAGGTTGTCTCATATGAAGGTGTGATCACAGAGTTCAGATGGATTTTAACTTCATGTGGCCTGTGGTGGTTCAGACAAGGGTTTGCCCCTGCATTTAACTTAATAAAAATATAGATTTACGTTCAACAGAATGGTGTTGATGTATGCCGTATCCCCCGTGACTTGGCTGTGTTACTTAGTATGAGCCAATTTTCATGTTAAGAAGCCTGCTAAAAAATGATCATATGATGGATCTGGCTTTGTTTAACACTGGATTAATGGGAAGTATTGTGCAGGTTTTACAAATATATTGTCGATGAGCAAGGAAAAAGAATGAAGAGCAAGTTTTTTTTTTTAAACAAAGTAAAACTGGAAAATTACTTTCATACTTATATTTTTCATCTATTTTTATTATGACAACTCTTGAGTGCTGTATTTGAGCAAGATCAAGATACTTCTATAAATATCTGGTCAAGACAAAGTGCCTAAACATCTGCCTTGGAAAGTAAAAAGACTTTTTTTGCATAACATGAAGGACATTTTGAAGTTTTCTCAATCAGTGTCACTTGATGGTTGTGATTGCAGTGATGTGTGTTTATTAACACCAGTAGATACATTTGAGAAACACCATGCCCGTTTTCACTACAGTGTGAAGTGTCCCCGTGCAGACACTTCCTGCTGTTACAAAAGGGGCGTCCTGACTGACAGTATTTAGAGCCCGATTATGGATTTTACGTGTACAGAAACAGTGCTTACTTTCCATTCAGTCATATCTTTTTAACAATTTGAAATATTCTGCCTTAAAATGTGGCCAAAGTTCAGTAATTATCCCTTTTTTTACTCTTATGTTGTAAGACGCATGGGCCGTGATCCAGCCTAACTGGAGAAAAATCCATCTTAACTGATGTCGAGATGTTTTACCTGGATCTTTTTAAGGCCTGTCTAGATTTGCTTCAGGTTTTGTGTTTTTGGTTTTAAGCTACTGATTGAGTCTTAGCGAGGAGACTGAAAAGAGTGATTTTTGTAGCCAAGGATGTTACTGTTTTGTCCATGTACAGGTATGTTGTCCATAATGTACACAATGTAAAATTCCGCTTTTATGAATATTTGTAATTGTACAAACTATGTATAGACTGTATCTATTGAACAAAAAATGGGATGCCATTTGAAAAAAAATGTGTAGAAAATCTTTTCAGCCAAGAATAAATATTTGGAAATAAAATCTTTCTTTATTCAGTTTCTAAGCTTACACCAACCTATCATGCCATCTGGTGGTAGGAATCATCCTCTCAGTGTCTGGTTGCACTATTTCTGTATGTGTTACATCAACATCAGGGGGAGCTCACGTTATTAGCAGAGATCTTTATTAAATAAATTCAGAGGTGACAAAAGATCACAGCTGGTACAGAATCTTCAAGGAAATGAGGCCAGAGCTTCTTACAGTGTGTTCTCTATCGGGTAGTTTCAGTCTTCAGGGTGCACATAGACACCTCACATCTATCTTTAAATACACTTCAGTTACACAAGCTTATAAAAGCTAAATGTTTATGAAGAAGTCACATTTCATGCTGAGGAAAAATGAATGTAGTGTCTTTGTTCATCTCTTCAGAGTCTGCTCTGTTAATTTCCCTCTGATTTGTTTTTCAGTAGCTGTTTAAAGTGGACACGGACAACATTTCAACTCTCCCCGAGCATTTCCAGGTGGTAGTATTGTTGACACTCCTGTTGTAATCGCTTTCTGTTTTTCTCAGAGCCAAGCAACTACAAACAACACAGCACACAGTGTATTTATGTCCTCAGTCAACAGGTAGAGTTTCTACAGTAATTCAGTTTGTTCCAACAGTCGCTGTTTCTGCTAGCTCGAGATAACTACCAACAGCTACTGGGAAAAACAAAAGCATATCCACTGCATGTTTTGGTTGAGCAATAGTTGATAAACTTCCCTGTAGCTGGTACCTGACGGCAGAGGCTTATGGGTAATCAATCTAAATATGGATTTAAAAAAGTACAGTAAGAAACACTGAGAATATTACAAAAAAAACCACTAAATCAAACACTGATAAAATAAAAAGCATTATAAATCATCCTAAATGAGGAAGATTTTTTCACTGGCATCAGATAAAAGTCTTCTCCCTCCATCTGGATCACTTTAAAAGAATGTCTATGCATAATTAATACTGGTACCGTCCTCTCTTTCCTCCATGTCCGCCTTGGTTCCATCCACCTCCTCTCCAACCTCCACCTCCTCCCCAACCACCTCCTCTTCCTCTACCACCACCACGTCCTCCCCAGCCACCTCCTCCTCCATCTTGTCTTTTCTGCCATGGGGGCATCTCCGGAGGTGGAGCTTCTATCTCGGAGGGACGTCCTCCTCTGTCCGGGACTCTCCCCATCAGGATCTGTGGATAAGAGAGAAAACGAGAGAAATTATTTAAATCAGAAGAAAACATCAGATTTAAGTAAATAATTCAGAAAGAGGGAAAGTTCTTCTGTACCTTGTTGACAGCACAAACCGTCTTCTCCCTGCTGGAGCCGCTGCTGGTCTTGACCACGTTGCAGATGTCCTCTCTGGCAGCCAGCAGCGAGGCCATGTCTAATGTGGACTGCGGCCTCAGAGAGTGTCTCCTAGGCTGGTAGGCCCTCGCCATGCTGTCCACCTTGACCTGAAAAACCACAGGCAAACACAAGATACAATCAGCTTCCCTGCGATGGAGAAAGAGAGCGTGTGATGTGTGGTTATTATAAAACGTGCCTTGGCTCTGTCCGACCACCCAAATGACTGAACAGTGACGTCCAGACGTTTGATCAGCATCCTGCGCCGACACTCGTACTCTGAAGACAGAGCTGTGTTTATGTTGTGCAACTTCTCCTGCGGGGATTAAAACAAAAATCCAAGATGGAAAATTTAATTACACCCATCAACTTATATACAGAACCAACAGTTCATAGGACGATGTTTGCTTCAGAAGCTCATCTACTTACCCACTGTTCACCGCTTAGAGACTTCTTTAACGCTGGGTTTCCAACGGAGCCATTTGGAAGATCTTCAAGTATTGTATTAACCTACAATCACACACAATGCATTTAATGTGTGAGAGCAAAACAAAAGGAAGGAAAAACTATAAAGCTGCAGTAATGGATAACTGATGTACTATGGCGTGGCACAGATAACAATATATATGGCATGAAAGCAACATCTACAACACATGCCATGACCATTGGCCTTGAGTTGTAAATACAGAAGACTACTTAAAAGACATTAATAGTCCCACCTTATCTTGGACTTGGGAGAAAACTCCTGCTGCGTCCTCTCCTCTGGGCTGTGGCAGCTTCAGCGTTTCACAGATCACCAGGAGCTCCTGACACACCGGACTCTCTTCTTGTTGTTTATGAGAGACTCCTCTGCTCCCCACAATCTGAGCCGCCTGGAGCTCAGAGCTCAGAAACACTGAAAGACACAAACGTCATATTCTTGAGTTACTCGCTGAGAGATTGTGGCACAATGACAGGAACAAGGAGCATGATTTGATTACTTACAGACACACTTGAGATGATCTTTTAAATTTTGCACGCTGCCCTTGAGAATCCCTGAAACGACGTTTTGATAAGGACAGTTCAACTCCTTCAGCAGACCACTCAGCTCCACCTGAAGACTGTCCAGGTCATCTGGAGAGAGGAAACAGAAAAGATCTTAATTGTCATCATATTCAAGTACAATTGAATTGTAGCTTGAATTGTAACTATGCAATTAGGAAAAAAATCACAATTTATAAAAAATTATTCTAGAATTTAAATATATTTGCAGGTTATTTCCAGGGAGGTGGTGAATGAAAGAATAATAAATAGTTTTTATATACAGTTTTGTGCATCGATCCTAACTAATATACTCGCGCTGTATGACGGTAAGATGAATGACAACATACTCGCTCACATGTCCTATCGTTATTAGGCAGCTTGCGAGCATCAGCATCAGGTGTGACTGAATGTGGCTCACCTGGACCGGACGTAATGCTCTCCTCCAGACCACACAGCGGCTGTAACCTGGATGCCAGCCACCTACACAGGTCCACATACTCCGCAGAGGACAGGCCTCCCTCTGCGGCTCCGAGCAGCGCCTTCTCCTCCAGCAGAGGACCGTCATAGCTACGGACGGTAAGAGAGGAGGGTCAAATCAGCATCCAGATGTTAAACAGATGTGTTGTTTTAACTAGCTGATTAACGACTAGCTAATACTGCCTCTGTGTCCTATATAAACAAACAAACATAACGGCGACTGAGAAGCTGTAGGAGAAGCTAAACAAACAAACCGTGCTTTGCTAATAGCAGTTAGCTTACCCTAGCTGCTCCAACGAGTCCAAAATATCGCACTCCATCTTTGTATCCTAAAATTATTATTATTATTTTTTTTACATGTGTTACTCTATTGAAAACATGACGAGGTTAAGGCTTCAATAATGTCAACATACACAGGTTTTGCACCCATTCATTTCTACAGCTTTCTCATGCCTCCTCGCTGTACGTTTGGATGTGAGCCGGAGTGAAACGTGCGAATATCAATCTTAGGTTCCGCTGCAATGGTTCCGCTTCAGTACTGGGTGAATGCTTCAATACACAGCAATAGAAAACTAGTACTTAAATGTCAGGATTTGACTACAATTCTGACTTTTAAGTTATAAAAGTTTTTGCTGTTAAGAATGGCTCTTGTCAGATTGTTATATTGTTGAGGCAATAATAAAAAATATATACATTTGGTGTGAGGACATGGGACTTGCATGCTTTCAAAGCATGGAGAAATACATTTGAAAATCTGCCTAGACAGGGATATTTATTTTTTGTAATAAAACTGAAGATTTCTTGCATTGCATCAAATATCTTCAGCATCAAATAAAAAAGAGAAAGAAAAAGAAAGTCAGGTGAACTATTCATTTTCAAGATAAATACATTTTTATGGGTTGTTTTGGTACAGTTGTTTTTTATTATTGGGAGAACTCAACATTTGCAAGAAGAGATGGACAGCCTTGAAACCAAATTTTAATTATTGTCTTTCTTTTTTTATTAAAACTACATCAAAGCCTGAAGAGTGACTCTGATACACTATTTTGAATCTGTATGACTTTTCTTAATATTTTATTTTATTATTATTGAATTCTATGTATCTATTGATATATTTATCTTGTATATGTGCCACTGGTATGAACACATTTGTAAGCACATACAGTTAATGCACATTTTCTAAAATTAATCCATTAAAAAAAAAATCCTTGTAGGCAGTTAAATGATTACTTGTGTATTCTCTAAAATCCTTACTTTTAAACGCATTTGGCGGCAAAGCGTTTTTTCATTTCTGAAAAAGACATTTTGGAGAGTCGTACCAGACATAAGCAGTATTTTATAATCCAGCGTTTTGTTAAACGTAAATAAAATCAGCAAAGTATCAAGTACAGCTATCAGGTACATGTAGTGAAGTAATAAACACTGCTCTGTTAAATGTAGCGGGGTAAAAGCATAAAATCAGAGAATGTAGAATATATCTGCATAGAATAAAAAATAGTGCCAAAATTACGAGAAATTATATAAAATTAGAATTAAGTACATGTATTTACACACTGAGCTACTTTTACCCCATTAAGTTGTAAATGCTTATTTGGTTTATTCAAGGTTAACTGACAATAACCAGTCATTTACACCAAATAACACACTATGTGGGTCAGAAACCTGATAATTATAGTTAATGTTTGTAAATGTTGTTAGGGTGCAAATGGACTTTGGTTAGGCTGAGTCGGTTTACTGTTATTTATGCCAATATAAATGATTCTCCATTGACATAATCAGTACAATGCAGTGTCTTATACTGATTATGTCAACAGCTGTTGTCCCTTATCCTGCTCCTCGGCTCAGGTGTGCTTCATTAACAAACGAGGTGCACCTGGCCTGGAGTAGTGCTTATAACTCCAGTTCATGCAGCGAAGTCAGAGCTGCTGGTGTGGGGATTGTTGGGATTGTTGGGATTGTTGGGATTGTTGGTCTTGTTGGTCTTGCTGGTCTTGCTGGTCTTGCTGCCTCTCAGCTTGGGGTTAGTTTTGGTATTTAGAAATCCAAAAGACTATAAAGATTATAAAGGTGTTTCCTATTTGATTGAGGTCGAAGGAAGAGTGTTGTTTGCCCCAATGTGGCTGCCTAAGTGTGGGGCACAACATTTGTCACCTCCTTAAAACGTTTGGCGTAGGGCTCCAATCAGCAATCCAAAACTCCAGCATATCCATTTTACAAAGGCATAAAATGAGGTTCAACAGCATTTAATCACTTCTGAGAAGCTGGAACCCAAATTTTTTTTGGCATTTTTGCTCAACTATTGTCTTATACCCACACTAATTTATCATCAGAATATCTGCCGATTAATTATCTGTTGATTGAATGAATCATTTCAGCTCTACTGATATTGCTGGTTAAATTTAACCTTCTGGATTTTACTTCATATATATACTAAAGAGCAGGATGGTTATATTTTCCTCATCACAGTAGAGTTGAGCATGTGCGCTCAGTCCGTTTTCCCAACACAACACTTGTTTATGTTCTGTTTACACAGACAAAGGATTTATCAAAAGAAACACAATGAAGCCCACACAGCAAAAGATTAAAACTCACCATTTTATTATGATAATGTTATTTGATATGTCAAATTACAAGTGTATGATGTAACATAAAAACAGTTACAAACATATGTATGCATATTTACATTATATATTTATGAAAAGTAACGAGCTACATCTGTATAAAGAAAATACAACTATGACATGAGTTATTGGGACTATAAATTTTACATCATATACTTGGTATTCTCGAACCATGAGAAGAAATACCTAGACGTGTAGAAACCAATAGAACCAGAACGAGAGATGTTAAATTATAAAATGGAAACTAGGATGGACGTGAGGCACTTTTTTGAGGTTGTCAGGATGTGAAAGCCGATGGCACTAAGAAACTTTGAGGGAAAAAATAGATGCACAGGAAAGAAATATGCACAAAGAGAGAGTGAAAGAAAGAGAAAAAAGAAAGAAAACAGGCAGTGTTTACAGAATAGTTAAGAGTAGTACCATTTATACTGCAAGTTTCAAAACACAAATGTCTTCCACTATTTAGAACTAATCACATAAATGTTACATCAAGCGCTGTAAGATGAAAAAAAGCTTACATATAGTATCATCAGTGCACCAAAGCATCGGAGAATTGAAACATAACCACTCAACTGCTGTGAAAAGTAACCTTTTTAAAACAATACACTGAAGAGAAACAGGTTTATATAGCTTTTTTCTTTTTTTTAATCTACACAATGTCAAGAATGTACACTTGTATGCATTCCCAAAGATATGCACAATTTCCAAGATTGAAAGAGGATAAAAGACTAGCAGCAAAGTGGTTAAACTGAAGTCTTATATAATGCAGGTCAAAAAAATATATATATTAAAGCAGACAGACACATGTTGCATATATAATACAGTACATGACAGGAAGTTGCACTGTGCTGGTTAATGCAGAATGAGAAGTGTTATTTCAGCATTCTCTACACTTTGTATAAATGCACGTCCTACACTTTTGCTTCTCAGCCAGCAAGTTTTAATCAGGTTCGTCAAACCTTGGTTCAGCTTGCAATAATGCAGGGCAATCCAATTACAATGGGAGAATATGACAACCAACCAAACATTTGGTTACACACCAACCCCGCACGCACACCACAGCCAGCACGCTGGAAAACTAACACACATACATACGCACGCGCGCGCGCACAACACACTCGTGGGCGCGACAAGAATGCACGTATATAGTAACACTCGCGCGCCCACACACATGCACAAGTGTCATCACACACAGAGCAATCAAACATTAAAAACTCACTGTCATGGTTATATGCTGTTGGAGAATTAGGGTTTAACAGTCGTTCATAGCTGATTTTCTCTGTCAACACAATAAAATTAGTGATTGTATCTAGCAGCTTTATATGTATGTATGTATATATATATTTATATATCAAACTTTTGAAACAAGTGGACTGCCACTACTGTACCGTGTTAGCACTATCCTTCCTTCTACCGTACAAAACTAGAGAGAAACTCTATTAGAAGCTCAATAGTCATTTCCATCACAAACGCCCTCTACTTTTCAATGTGAAATAATACTAAAAGGTGACCTATGTACATAATGCTGTCAATTGAAGCTACAGTATATGCTGACAGCAACGATAAATACAGCTCTATCTTTAAACTTTCAAAGACAAAAAAAGCTGGGATTATTATCAGAACTTAAATATAGTGTTAAGTATTTACAGGTTGTTTGGAGTTTGGTACCAGGGGTCGGCCGTCTACCTAGATAGCGTTAAAGTGTCCTATCCCGTCACTGACTCAGTCTGCAGAGAGGTCAATGTGTTTCCCACGTTAGAAAGTTTGCATAGAAAGTAAAGGGAGCGTTGGTCGGGCTGGAATTATTAGGAAAATAAATGTTTCTCCTGTAACCCAGTCTCGTCGAGACCGAGGTGCCACTATATTATTTTTAAGCAGGAGTGACAGGAGGTGAGAGGAGATGCATATCTGTTAGCAATTTCAACATGCCAATGCTTTAGTAAGGAATAATTCTTATCAGTTATTGCAGCCAGACGTCCAAACTGAACTGTTGTTACTGTTGGGAGTTTGTTGCTGTTCACACTAGTTTGAGTCAATGGTTTTGTGAGCAAGACAATTTAAAAATGTTTTACTCTTTTGGGTGGGAAATGGGATTCAAACACAACTAGACTTCCTGTTTCTCAAAGGATCTTAAAGGAGTAGAGTGACATTTTGGGAATTTTTGCTGTCTTGTTGAGAGTTAGATGAGACTACTGATAACACTCTCATAGCTAACCCATTAGCTTAGCTTAGCATAAAGACTGGAAACGGGGAAACCGCTAGCCTGGAATCTGTCCAGAATTGACAAATTTCTCTTCCTAAAAACCACTGAAACTCATTAATCATCACATTATACCTTGTTCTGGTTCCTAATAATTTGCATTATTTATGCGTGAATAAACAGCAGGGTTTTCCTTAATATTACAAGACTACAGCGTCTTTGTGAGTTTGTGCACTGCAACATATTCTGTCTAATTTATTTGGTCTAATGTATATTGATAAATATATATATTCTTAAAAGTGTATTTTAATTCAATAAATGCATGATGTTAAAAAAAAGGTTAACTTGCATTATTATGCTATTATTTTTACATTTTATCAGTGGCATGAAATGGCCTGAAAATGACAATAGCATCCTTTATAGAAATATTTTTTGGACAATACTTTACAAGTGCTGCTAGCAGATTGTTACGTATGGACAGAGCCTGGCTCGCCTTTATCCAGATGCAGTTTTAACGCTAAGCTAAGCAGCTGCTAGCTGCAGCTTGACAACAGGCAGTGGAATCGATCTTCTCATCTAACCTTCCCAAAGAAAGCTAATTTCCCAAAATGTCGAACTATTCCTTTTGCAGTCTGATCGTCTCTTTGTTCTAAAGTCAAAGATGCTTCGGGAAACAGGACGCTGTTAGAAGTCGAAGCCTTAATCACATAATCAGTGGTGACGTTACATGACACCAGATCAACAGTGCATACGAAGACCTATGCACACACACACACATACACATACATAACACCTGTATGTTTTTAAATAGCTAAGATACTCAGCATTCCTGAAACAATGCATTCATTCATTCAGGGCCTGTTAAATGAAGACATACGGAAGGAGGAGTGGACTTGAGGAACAAAGAAATACTACATTTACACAGGATATGACAGGAAAATAAAATAAAAAGGAAAAAACTGATTCATGGGACAAACATGAAAATTTGGAGAGGGTGCTGCAACCAAAGCTTGGAGAGCAGTGCTTTCAGGAGGGTTTGAATGGTTAAATGAGTCAAATTTATGTACAGACTATTTTTAAAATCTGGTGGATTCTCAATAAAAGAATAACCTAATTTAAGTGCCTCATCATTTAACCAAGGAGCACTGTAACCCCTTTCATTCACCGAAACAAAACTTGCTGGTTGAGCAACATTTCAGCCTTTGCTTCAAAAATAATTATAAAATGAGCAGGAAAATAACAAATAAGAAACAAAAACACCAATTTCACTACAGCAGTAAAATAACTGGGCTAAAATCCACTGGAGTAAATGAAATTGCCATGTATTGGTTTCAATTTAAATGGTTCAAGAGGTTCTAATGCTATTTTTATGATGTGGAAAAAAACTATTTTGGGGAACTCTGCATGGTAACGTCGTTACCATTTTTTCCCTTCTAATCGTGGAATCGATCCCTTTATTTTGGAATGCAATCAAATGGTCTAGATCGCCTCGGGAAAGCAAGGCAATCATTTAAACATCTCCTTAATGAACGTCAAAAGCTATACCTTCAGAAACAAGCTGTTACCTTTTGATTTTTCTCAACATTCGATGGAAAAGAAAACAAGGAATTGGCCATACATCCACCCCATCAACATCTCTCAAATGTTAAAATTACTCTACATATGGTGGTTAATGTACCACGAGGATTTCAGAGGGTTACCTTTACTCAGGGGGGGAAGGGGGAAATACCATTTCTAGTGCACTTTTCTCTGTCTAGTAATTACATTGTCAGCAAATGCTTAAGCCATGAAGGAAAGGCCACTGTTACCCAACTGTAAATTCACAAAAAAGCAAGAACATATCCCTTTTAGCATACTCAAACAGCAAGTATTTTTTCTGAACGCAGAATAGTTTTGTTTTCTTTTTTTGTCATTAAGTTGTCGCTCTCTGTACAAAAGACAATTTTCCTTCATAAAGTTACACATTTCTTGTAGTAGAGTTCTGACATTGGTGGCCTGGATTTTGCCAATGCATGAGTGTGAATGTGAGAGATAGAGAGGTGTGTGTTTGTGTGTGTGTGTACAGGTGTGTTTAGTAACATCTCCAAGTCTATTAATCTTGACGCTGCCTCCTCCTCTCCTCCTCGGATTAAGCTCCTGAACTTAGCTTGATGCTCAGAGCTCCCACAAAGCATATGGTTTGTCCTCCACTGCTGCTTGTCGGCGACAAACACAAACTGAAATCTCCAAAAGCCCTCAGAGCTGGGGATCAACAACATATCACCCCGTCTGAGAGGGGAATGAAAAAAGGATGCCGGCTTTTTAATTTTCCGCTTTTATCCACTTCCTGTGTTAGCTAGCTTTGAGGGTGTCCCAGAGTCCGTCCTCAGGTCACCCCGCGGCCTTGTGCTTGCCCCCACAGCAGCGGCAGGCCTCGCCACAGTGGTGGCAGGCGCGCAGGGGCAGGTAGCAGCACATGCAGGGCGCGATGAAGGACAGCGCCACCAGGGCCAGCCAGCGCAGGCAGAACTGCTCGTCAGATGTGTCACATGAGCAGGGGTCTGAGAAGTCGCCCTCGGAGTCGGACATGCAGTGGTACAGCATGCTCTCGGCGCACAGCATGCAGCTGACTTTGTAGATGCACTGCTTGATCGGGTCGGGGGCGTCCTGGCACTGCCCCCGCCAGTTGTCTTCGTGGTTGAACATCTCCCGACAGTAGATGCAGCGCGAACGCTCGCCGTCCTCTCGCCGCCGCCGGCCCTTCTTGGACTTGAGCAGGGGCGAGGGCTGAGTCTTGATGGCCGTGTCCTTGCCCAGCCCCAGCCCCATACCTGTTCCAATGCCCATACCAGGGCCAGAGTGGGAGTCCCCACCGGGGCCGTCGGGGAAGAGGTACTCGCACTTCTTACTGTCCAGTTTGTGGAAAGAGGTGGGGAAGTCCAGGTCCTCGCGGTCGGCCTCCTGTTTCCACATGACAGGGTGGCGGTAGTCCTCGTAGCCGCGGATGAGCACGTCTTTGCGTGGGTTAATGCGAACGATCTCCTCTTCGTCCATGTGAAAACTAACATGACGAGTCGACTTAAAGGAGACCTTGAAAAGCGGAGAAAATGAGAATCAGTTGGATTACACAGGAAATAGGAAATATAAATGGTACTTAAGACTTTAATTTTCCAAATAATCAGTTTTCCAGCTTGATTGTTTTGAGTTGTGGCTGGTTATGTGGAGGAGGCAGACCTGTGGAGGCAGGTAACGGCGGTTGCTGGAGGGGAACTCGTCGAACGGTTGGGCGCGGACGTAGCAGCCCCTGAATGGCTCGGTGGAGACGACGTTGTTCAAGGGAGAGAAGGGCTCTTTCATTGGGGTACAGATGGAGGGAGGCTCATCACACACCTGGAGGAATACAGACAAAAAAAACATGTCAGTTTGAAAGATTGTTTGTGGACAATAATTTAAAGAAAAACTCGAAGAAACACAAAACATCTGACTTGATTCCTCAATAAATAGGGTAATTACACCATTTATTATGTACGTAAACAGTAAAGAACAGGCATTATTTTCAACTTTCCAACAGTTCTTGAACGAATCATCTGTGATGATCACATCAGTAAAAAAAAATCAAAGCTAAAATATTTTCATCAAGACCACTTTATTCTACATGCTTCATCAGAAATTGGACCAAAAATAAACCTCACTAACCAGATTCTGTAAAAAACAATAAATGTAATGTTTCTCAGCACAAATGGGGAGCTATTAATGACTGCACTGAGTCCAAGAGTCGTGTAACAAATACTCGATGAAGAGCCGGCCAAACTGCAGCCTAGTAGTGAAGGTTGTAATAAGCTTAATCTAATTAACATGTTGAGCCCCCGTTTTTCCCAATATTAGACACACTTGTGGGCACCTTGATAATTTCTTTCACAAATAACGTAATCTATATATACAACATTTTTCAAAGAAATTTAAATGCATTGAAGTGCAACCACAGGAAGTAAAATGTAAGCAAAAAAGCCCTCAAACATGTGGTTCATTGGGTTAACTTAATAATGAAGATGAGTGTTTGTCTATCATTCTCACTCTGTGTGTTACCATCAACCGTCCAAAGCACTGATGGTCGATCAATTCACTTTTCCTGACCACAACTGTTTTGACTCGGGGTGTGTAGGCAGTGTGTGTTCCTCTTGTAACCACCAGGGGGCATCCTGCGCCCACGCTTGGCCAAATGACTGTGCTGTGTGGTGATGACTCAAGGCCCTTCTGTTAAGAACTCAGAGTTCCCATCAGCCTTGCATGTGTTCCCACAAACATTTTAACTGATGCAAAATCTACAAACACGGGCCTAAAAAAAGAGCCACTTGAAACATGCGAATAAAAAAAAGATCGAGAAATGTTGAAGGCAGAGCGAACCTGAGCGAACATTCCTTCCACCTCACGCCAAACAATCTCATAATTACAAGAAGGAAGCTCGATGTTGACATCAATCAGGAGGAGATGTCTATAAATAACATCCAGTGAATGCCACGGTCGGCATCAAACACATTTTAAAATACAAACGCAGCATTTTCTGGAAATAAAATAAATAGTTCCAATAGAAGTGGTCCGATACTTCAGTACTCATGGCAACAACATCAAAAGTGATGGCTGTTCATGATTCATGCGTGCAGAGGTGATGAGAGATGGGGGAGGATTGTCAGTTATTACATCAAGAGCCGTGTGATGATATTTCATGTCCAGCATTATTTCAGCATAACCATCTGTAGAACTTCCAGCTACATGCTAATGGCATGAAAATAAGCCGAATTAGGAAGGATTCAATTCCAAGCCTTCTTTCTCAATACAGCCTTTATAGATAAACTGTCTGAAAATGATCAAAATAAACTGCAAATAAAGGGGCTTCAAGGTTACATCTCTCTTCAATTCCCACTCAGAGAAACACAAACATGGACACACGCCGAGGTATCTTCGCACGTCCGAGTTCGATCCAACCATATTCGAGCATTGTACACACTGGCTAGCTATCCCTCTTTTCCCACACACACCCCGACCTCATCAGGCAGGGTTAGTCCTCCTCTCTTCTCCTTCTCCCACCCTCTCTCTCTCTCTCTCCCTCTCTCTGCTCTGCTCTGCTCTGCGTGTGGAGGAGGCTGCTGGCTCTGGTTAGTCAGTGCCGTGTGTAAAGTAGCCCACGCCAGTGCTTTAACGCACAGCGGAAATCTGGTTTGCTCCCAGCTGCTGCTACAGTAATTACTGTCCTGTGGTTGCTAAGAGATGCTTCCTTTGACTTCTTTTTTTCCCTCTCTTTCTCTTCTTTTTTTCCCTCTCTCTCTCTCTCCTCCGCTTGCCCCCCTCCTTCCTCTCTAGACTGCTAACACATGGTGTGTGTATGTGTGTGACTTTGCTCCCTCTTTGCCTCCAAACATACCAAGCGGTGTAACGCACATCCACAGCGTCTGCAGGGGAATGTGAGGAATAGGAGACAGTGGAGGGAGAGAAGAGAAAGAACAGAACAGGAAAAAATGACTTTGTGTTGTATTTGTGTGTGTGTGTGAGAGAGAGAGAGAAAAGGAGAGAGAGCGAGAGGCCAAAGAGTCTGCCGAGGGAATGTCATAAACCAGCTCCAGCTGGAGAAATGCAGCACAGAACTTAAAAAGCCAGATGACAGCTGTGTGTGTATGTGAGAGAAAGAAAGAAAGGAGCGAGGGGTGGGGGGGTGAAATGGGAAACAGACTTGGGCTTCCTTTTAAAGCGTTGCCTAAGCCCCACCATTCAAAGGCATGCGTGGGGGCCAATCTGGAGCTGAGCTGACCCTAGAGATGTGGCTGGGTGAGGGAGGAGAGGAGCGGAGAGGAGGGATGGAGGTGGTGGGAGCCAGGGGCAACCTGGCTCCACACCAACATCAGGGATCCATGCACTTCCGCCCTCAAAGGCACAGGGGCTCGGGACAGGGAAGGCCGGGGTCGTCCCACATGCTGAAAGCCTCCAGAACATGTTAGATCTCTGCACCAGACTGACAACAGGAGGAAGAATAGATGATGTGCACGCTCGGACGTTTCATAGCAAAATGGTTTGCGTCTGTATATATGTGTTTCTCACACTCTAAAAATAGGACTTGGCTTAGATGAGGCAAACCATCAGTGGTGCTCATCACTGTGTCTTAAGTTTGAAAACAAAGAAGTACAGCCAAGTTCCAGGCTACTCCCCATGTACCATGTATCCCTTTAACATTAGACATTATTAGCTTTGCTGCAGAGAGATCAATCAATGCCCCTCTTGTTTATAAGCTTAATATGAGGCTCCAGCCAGCAGCCGGTTAGCTTAGCTTTACAAAAAGACTGGAAACGGGGGGAAACAGCTAGCCCGGCTGTGTCTAAATGTAACAACCTGCCTTATTAACATGCTGCATCTTGCTTATTCAATTTGTACAAAAACCAAAGACTTAGTTGTGGTTACTTTCCCCCTTAACGCCTCCAATAAAACCACAGTGTGTCATTTTTATGCTTCAGGTTTTGTACTAATTAAAACAAAGTTGTATAACATGTTAAACAGTGAGCTTTAGAGGTAGGTGTGTAGGTGGACAGAGTCAGGCTAGCTGGTTCTGCTGTTTACAGTCTTTAAGAAGAGCTTCATATTTAACCAGAGTGGCATCAAGAAACAAAGCTAACAAACACATTTCCAAATTTCTGTTTTCTGCCTTACAAATATGGAGATATCCTGCATTTCCATGTTTTGAATCAAATTAAACTACATATCTTTGGATTCTGGTCATTTAAAGACATCACCTTTGCACTGGGATTGACATTTTTGACGCTTCATAGACCAAACGATTAATCAATAAATCCAGTCTGAAAGTTTCAGGCCTGTGAGTGAGGCCGTAAAAGTCAACTGGTGAACAAAACCTCTGTGTACTAAACTGATAAGGGAAAACTTCCTGCCAGCGCTAAATTAGATGCGGATGTTTTCCTGTGGCATTCCAAAAAAACACATTTTTCTTTGTACTAGCGGAAGGACTGTGGTGGTACGGCATAATTCCTGGCAGTGGGTCATCACAGCTGAGTAGGGTGTTGTGCAACCACATTTTTTTTTTTTTTTAGTTTTTCTTTATGGGTAAAATATGTTGCATGTGCATTTAGTGTGTGCATGTGTGTGTGTTTCTGAAAAAGAGAGGAAGAATGCGGTAAGCTTGTGAAGGGCATACAAGTGGGTGCTGAGCCTCAGTGGGCAGGATGTGGGTGGAGGAGACCGAATTGAACGCATGTACGTTGACACACACAAATGCACGGTCAAGCCTGCTCACACATACACAAGTCAGATGCTTTTAACAATGCAAGGCAAGGTTTTTTTTTCCAGATTTTTGAGTCTAACCATGGAACTAAACACGGTCTGATGTTGAACTCCCATGCTGATGAGACTCTGGTGTCTGTTTTCTCAACAAGGTCAAAAAACAGAAAGGAGGCCCGTCATTAACACAAAGTAAAGGCCAGAATGTAGAGTTTTCTATATTTTTTTCCATGCTGTTAAAGACCAGGCTATCT
>CAFUXE010000617.1:261098-284812 GCA_903364295.1 Serranus cabrilla
GGGGGGGTGAGTATGTTTTGGAGCCAGCCAGCCCAAAGTGTGTGGCAGAGAGAGTCTGTGTTTCCAAAGCCTATTATTAATCAGGGCTACTGGGCCGCCTCCCGGCCTTCCTCTAGGCAGATTAAATGAAATGAGAGACGGCCATTACAGTCTTTGAGGTTTTTTACCGACGTGCACGAGAGGTGGCTTAATGGGGTGTGAATGTGTGAGCGTGCGCATGCTGATCTGCGTGAGCACAGGAGCTGGTGTGATGAAAAGCTCAATGACCCGAGCGCTACACCGTGCATCTTTGCAGTGCAAATGCCTTGTCAGAGGATAACAGTCACAAACCAATACCCGTCTAGTGAAAGCAGATGGCGCGGTTCCCCGTCGATCTGGACAACAGTCAACATGCACGCTTTAAGAGGTTGATACGTGGCAGCTGTACGAGACGTTGGTGATATGTGATATGTGTGTCAGAGAGGGTGCACGCAGGTCTACATTTCAACCTGAATGTCTGAGCGAGATATGCTCACTGCAAGTGTACCGCAACATCTTTTTCACTGCACGCGGAAGCTGCGTCTCACAATACCTGTCCTCATGTCACTGTTGCATACATGCCTCCCAAAGAAAACCAGGGGCAAAGGTTAAGCCTGTGTGTTTACCCAGAGCCAGTGGATGAGGGGAGGGAAGAAGAGAGGGATGGATGTGAGGAGGATCGGGTGGGAGGCGTGGGGGGGGGCCTCTGGGGCTGATTGTGGAGGCGAGACTGAATGGAGCCGGAGCAGGTAAGGTGAGCGCGCAGCGAGGCCGACAGAGGAGGAAGTATCACAGTTGCATGGAAGGACGATACTTAACACCGCATTCCACACTGCGCTCAGAGAAAGGAGAGGAGGAGGAGCCACCCCGGTAGAAACGGAAAACAGAGGCTGGAGATGTTAGAGGAGAGGAGAGGAGAGGGACGGAGACAGAGACAGACGGAGGTGAAACGTGCAGAGAGTAGTGAAGAGATAGCGTGAGAGCGGAAATGGGGGAAGATAGAGAGAGACTATGTTTACATGGGAGAAATCAGACTACAATCTATGAATACTGCCTCTGCCATTAAAATTGTAATAATCATTTTGAGACATCGCAATACCAGTACTACTGAAGCTGTATCTATTTATTTATTTATATTTTATCTTAATGGTCAGAAATACGCTGATACTGAACATACATTTTAATCGAGATATTTCTTTTATTTTCTCAGTATTCACTTCTATAGATATAGAAGTACAGACACATGAAACACAGTATGCAATATTATTTAAGCACTGTGTTTTTAAGTCTTAGTAAGAGGCATTGTTTGAGATTAACAAACATTTTTTCCTTCAAAGATTTCCAGCAAATAAAGCATCTTTTGTTAGCAAAGACAGAAACAAAGAACTGTATCACGTGGGCCCTTGTCCCAAGGCAAAGCTTTTTAATTTTTTAGAGTTATCCTGGACTACAGCACATTCACAGCTGCATCAATCAGAGGGAGTCACTGTCTGTGAACGTCAGGCAGCGAGGTGAGAGCTTAGCCAGAGATTTGTCATAATCTGAGAGCCAGTATGGTAAGCAATCATCAACCAATTAGATCTGTAGTTTTTAAGAGAGTCAGAGAACCAGAGTGAAGGAGAGAGAAAGAGAGAGCGAGAGAGGAGGCAGGAGGGAGGGGGCAAGGAGGAGAGTGATTGGTAGCTATATGGAGAGCCAGCTGAGTCATCACCAGTACACTCTGTGCCGCATCACTGCGCTTATAGACAGATCCCCTCCACCTCTTCCGTCTCCCGTCTATCTGGCTCCACCTCTGTTTCCTGCTCTTTGACTACACACATCTCTCTCCCCTGATTCCTCTCATATCTTATGCACCCCAATCACCTCATTTCTACCAGCCACAATCGTGCCTTTGTGAATTCAAAATAACTCCATCTCTGATCCGTTTATTCCTCTATCTAGCTCAAGTTCCTATCAGGGATGAGAGATGTCATTGTGCTTTTTTATTCTGTCCATTTCTGGCTGAATTAGAACACTGAAATAACATCTCCTGAAACAGCAACAAAGAATATATCTAAAAACACGGAACAGCATTTTCCTTCTTGGTGTTTCTAGACATAACAAATCAAACCAAACAGCCTTTTAAACATTCAGAGGCTCTTCCCTCTCTCTTTTTCCTGTTTTCAACATCACTCATACAACATAATTATGGTCTTTCATTTACCTCTGAAATCAAAACACTGACGTTACTGTTTTAGACAATACTGTGGTAACAAGTACTGATATTTCCAACAATGGCTAACATATTCTTATGTGGTTTTCTCTGTTGCTGTTGTTTCTCCTCTTCTGATGCCCTCAGACTGTCGGTAGCGCTGTGGTTGACGCCGACACCACGACACTGGGTGGCATCCCGACAGACCTACATATGGCTGGGTGTTTGTTGTGGTGGCTGGGAGGAGACTCTGGCGGTGATAGGGGTGTTTTTACCACATCCCAGAACAGTTGCCGGGGTCTCTGAGCCATGTCTATACCCCAGTCTGAACAACAGCATTCCCGTCCCACCCTTTCCTGTGCCACACACACACTTGGATAGCAACGCTCAAAACACAAACATGCTGTAAACACAAAACACACATAAAATGTCTTCAGTCAAAGAAGATAAAAAGGTGATTTAGACGCCCTGCTGTAGCCAGCCTCTAATGTCGGATCATCAGGAGCCACCAGACTCTGAGCATCATGGTGGCCTCATCGCTCTCCTGACATCTGACAGACAGTTCTCTCCCTCTCTCTCATACACACACACACATAGATTTACACTCTCATTACCACAGACCAGGATTATCCCAGAGCATCTACTGGATCTGTTTTAGATCTACAACACAGAATGAGTCTGTGACAAGAAGATCATGAGCATGACAGCAACTACAGCAAAAGCCATAAGGATTAGAACGTACAACCTGAGCCTTGGTACTTTATGAGGAAACAGAATGACCATGCACTCTGCAGGTTACATGTTTGTATGTGTTTTCCAAACATTTGCTTGTTCCAAATGATCACATTTCAGGATTTGTTGTCATATATGGAAATTAAGGGAACATCATTTTGGTTTCGATTGATGGTCGAACAAAATGATTTAGCCATGCCACATTTTTTTTTTTTTTATTAAATCATAATCTCTTTCTGCATAGATTTTGTAATGCTTAATTATTGCCTTAAAAGTTGTTTTTTTGGGGCAAATTTTTTTTGTTACTTTAAATTATATTACCCATAGCATACTTTAAACATGTAGACATGTGGAAGTTTTTACCATCAGAATGACCAAGAACATATTTTCCTGGCTTGATTTACCGACACATGCAGTCTTTACATAACACATCAAGGAAAAGGAAATGCTCATAAAAAAGGTAGGCAAACACTTGTGTACTCATGGAAAACCGGAGTGAGTGTGAATTTCCAGCCCCTATTCCATCATTTAGCTCCCTTCCAAGCTCTTTGTGCGTTTCCCACATCCCTCATCCCACATTCTCTGCTCCTGAGTAATCTGCCCTTCTCCCTGATGATATCATCATGCATCACAGCATCACGCAGTTCGCTCCTATTTTCAGATACCTGCGCCATGGAGGAAAGCCAAACAACCACTTCCTGTGTGTGAGTGTATGTGTGTGAGTGAGTGAGACGGAGAGAGGGGAGTCCGAGAAAGGGGGGCTCAGGGTGATCTCATCCTGGAGAATGCACCATCTCTGATTTGTGCACCTGAATGTGCATGAAAGACGGCAAATGACTAACGAACAGAAAATGTTAACACATTAACTAGCAAGTTACATGTATAAAATAGTATGAATGTGTGCAGCAAAGCATACAAGTATACATTTTAGAGGTTCCTTACCAATTTGTCCCTGAGCCGCTCGCCCTTGATGTGAAACTCCACAGCGGTGGGGCTGGGACTGGGGCTGGGGCTGGGACTAGGACTGGAGCTACAGGGGCTGAGGTTGCTGCTGCTTCCTCCGCTGCCTCCACTGTGGACGCTGCCGCTGTCCTCCGCCCGGCTGACCTTATAGACGGTGACACAGCTAAGGCCTCCGCCCCCCAGGGGAAGCCACCCACCACTGGAGTCATCCCGAGTCATGACCACTGCTCTCACACGCGCATAACTGTCACTGTGGAGGAGGAAAGGAAGGAGAGGAAGGGAGGAAGACGTGGAGGGTGAGAGGAATAAGAAGAGCGGGCAAGAGCAGAAGGGGAAAAAATGCTTTTAGTGAACATCATCAGTAGTAATAAGCTTTATAACTTGTCATGGTCTTTTCATTAGACGGTCTTTTCTGGTGACCTGTTATATCACTTGGATCATAAAAACATCATCAAAAGTAGACAGCCTACATGAAATATCAGCCCACATCATTCAGTCGAACCGCAGCATTAACAAGCTGTAGTACAGTACGCATAGCCTACACAGACACACAGACTTAAGATTAAGTAACAATAAATTAAACTACATAACTAAATGATTGGTGTCGGAAGCTATTACAAGCACCAAGCTAGCCTAAAATATGCAACAAAACTAAAAATAGAATGTAAAGGAGCAAAGTCAAGGGTTCAACTTTGGATTATATGTATATCTTGGCTTTTGTTCATGATATTACAGACTGCTGGCAAGGATTTCTAAAGTCTAAAGCTGTCAGTGTATGTTTAACCCCAGCCAGAGGGTGACTGACCATGTGGCCAAGTTCAGGCTCTGGCTGCTGCTGATTTCCAACCTTTCCCCTAAAGCAGGTGGTTTCACACACCACACAACACATGACAGGGGCTCCAGCTCACCAGCTCACATCAGCCTCCTTCCTTCCTTCCTTCCTTCCTTTTTTATTTCCAATGCTGTTACTTGCCATCATTCTCACCTACAACTTATATCAAGCCAAAAAATGTATTTTTCAAATCAGGAATGAAACATGAGGGGATGTCAGTAACTGTAGTATGAGGGCATTACAGTTCAGAGGTTTATATGCAGCTAACATGAGGTTATGTGTACAAAAATGCATCAAGCTTCCGTTTTTTTTTTTAGACATACAGCAACATAAATGCATGAGTCATAATTTAAATGTCAAACAGCCACAGCCACAAACAGGAAATGGGCTGAACTGCCATATTGTATACCGTAATAACCCCAAAAAATGTCAGTAGTAAAGAAAGCACCTCTACCACAGTATCACAACTGAATGTATCCCTATATTAGCCCCAGCATATCAGTAGACCGTATCACGCCACGCTAATACTGACTGTTAATTATACATAATAATTCAACATCTATTTGTACCTCATTCCATTTTTCTCTCTCTCCCTCTTTTGCCTCTCTGTCCCTTCACTTAGAGTCAGTTTCCCTGATTAGATAACACGACTGCAATGGGCCACCGGAAATGACAAAGGTCAGGGTGTGCTGAGGGCAGCATTTTGCAGAAACTCCTGGTAACATATTAAAGACTATGGGAGATCTGAGAGCTGACAGATAGGGGCGAAGACAGTGAAGAATGTGACTGCCGGATGTCTTCCTGTGACACATTGCTCGCTGGCCGACATTTGGGTTCACCAATGAAAAAAACGTCACAGGGTCTGAAGCATTTTCTGATAGTGGCCAAATATGAAACTCACAACATAGTTAACCAGTAGTTCCTGCTCTGAAAGAACAAAGGCTGCTTCCTCCCCCTTACTGCCACTCCACTCTAGATCTTGGCCTACTCCATAAGGATAACCTTTGCCCTCCTACCTTCCACACCCTTGGCAAACCTCAGTGCCCAGGTTATTGGTTAGTAATTAATGCAAGAGCCAGTGAGCATTAAATCTGAAGCTATTTTTTTCCTTCCTGTGAAAGGCTTGATATCCTGGCACCTGGTAATAGTTTACCAAAGTTTCCACAAAGGATTGATGAGCATGATAAATACATCGAACACTTCATTCTGGTCAGTTCTGGTCTGTTCAGACATGCGGACACAAGCACTAGACTAAAGGGAAACATAACAATGTATCCCACCAGCCCGTCCTCTCAGTAACTACAGCAATATTCTCAGAATGACATGACAATGTGAAAGGGGTGCCTGGTAGTGATGAACCTCAGATTTATGGCGTTTTAAAGCAAGTTTCAGCCCACTGTTTAGTGATTAGCCGAGGAACATATTGGCACATTTAGCAGCTCAAGAGGAACATATTTCCCTCAGGGGTTGGTGGGGACCAAAAGTAGAGCTAAAAGAGTGAAAATAATGGACTTGAATTCATCCTGTGGCCAGCAGCATGACTCAAAATGATTCCTGATGTTTCTCCGTAACAAGTCTATGTGAATATAAGCAACTGATACTAGCAAGTTTGCCTTATGAAATCAAAGGGTGACGATATGTCAATGTAGTGTTCTTAACGCAACTTCTTTCCGCTGCCTCTATGTGGCCTTAAAAAAGCCTCTAATATCCAATCACTTCTACAACCCAGAGTCCCAAAAAGTTGGGGCTTTGTCTGAAATGTAAATTAAACCAAATGTTCACATCTGCTAATCTTTTGTGGCATATATTTAACTGAAACCTGTACAAAGACGATCTTTTTAACCACTTAAAGCCCACCAGCCAGCAAACTTCTAATTTAGGAAATATTCTTCACAATACTTCAGTCATATTGAATAGGTGATCAAATCCTTCAGTGATATTTTGGTACAGCTGTGCACTGTACTGCCTGTTTAAAGTTGATGCCTTACCAATCTGTCTACATTCTCAGCAAGCTTCATCAGCCATGGTGTAAACAGAAGTGGACAACAGTGGATGTCTTTTACTTGTTATTGTAGTCTTCATTATTCCAAGGACATTTTCAAATATTATATTGTGATTCTTCTGCCACTTAATGAGTGAACTCAACTACAAACAAGCAACAATTCTGCCAGTCAAATAAACATGGGCGAACCGGGAGGGCTGGACAATGACAGATACAGCATTTATCGAATTACCAACATTATGAATCTCTTATCAACTCAAATGTACTCATATCACAACTGTCTGTTTTCTCTCTCACATGCTGCCCTCAAGCTTAAACAGTAAGTGGTCATGGGAGACAGACAGAAAAACATAACCATGACTTACTTCCCCCTTGCAACCTCCTAGCAACACCCTTTCTGGTTACACCTCATAAGAGCACAGAAGTAGTGCTTAACCTTACACGAGAACCACTGCCGCAGGAGAGAAAAAAATGCATTTTTGAGCTGTATAACAGGCAGTAAAAGAGGGAAATGCTGCTGCTGTTACACCCCTCTATGGCCCCCAATAAAGGATGCGGGTGATGGGTGCAGGAGGGGCTGTCAGTCAGGCAGGGGTCCCTGGGGTGAACAGAAGGCAGGCGGTGGTGTCGCTCAGCCATGACCAGGGCACAATGACCAGGGCCTGACCCTTCAGACCTAGCATCACACACATGCCAGCAACCATGACACTCACAGGGAGGGGGGCTGGGCCCAGAGAGGAAGTTAAGTGGACTGTGTATACGTGTGTGTTTGCATCTAGCTTAAAACATCCACATCAACCTCATTTTCAAAATGAGAGAAACTATCCAAAACTATTCATTACTGTAGTTAAATGGTCAATAATTAAAATAAAGTCTCTATAGTAGACATCTAAAACCTGCAGACCAACAACAAATAAGTGTACTAGATCCATTTAACAAAACCTTTAAAACAGGAGAATAAAAAAGTTCCACCCGCTCCTCCTTTCCCCGCTGATGTACAAAAAAATAATTCTCATAAAAAAATATTCCCTTTCTTATGGTAAAAACTGTTTGTGGTCCGAAAGGATATTTGAGTGCAACCTGCTACAGCACACACACACACACACACACACACACACACACAGTTCAGAGTGGGATGGTGGAGACAAAGGCTGGCCTCCACGCCCCTTGCTGGGAGCACACAGTCGACTGGACACACAATTGAGAGCGGAAGCAGATCAGCTGGCCTGGGCCTGTGAGCAGGGGAAAGAGGAGGGGGGAGGGGGGAGGGAGAGATAGAGAGAAAGGAGCCCCCCATTCCAAATTATTCCAAGTTATTCTGCTGGATGACTGACTTCATTTCCGACCAAAAGCAGGAGAGAAAAACAGAGGGAGGGGTAAGAGTGTAACAGAGGACTGTGGGGAGAGGAGGAGGAGGAGGAAGAGGAGTAGGAGGAGGAGGCTGTGGATGGGAACAGGGTGGAGACCAAGGTGACAGTCAACAGCTCCCACCCGCATTTGAATATAGCTTTCTCTATTCATAAAAAGGATGTGCAAAGCCTTTAATGGCATCTATACAATACGATGCAGTGATAGAATTAACTGTATCTTACTATTTCAAGCTTCATTAAAGTGAGAGCAATGAGCAGACAAAACGCAACGTCTTAAAGTAGAAAACAACTTCCACTTGAAATATGTTGGAAGAGAAGAGAAGAGAAGAGAAGAGAAGGCGTGATGGGGGAGCACGTGCAGACCAGGCAGGCCTGGGCCTCAAGGCCGGCTGCTCCAGTGTGTGGTGGAGAAGGGGGATCCTGGGACAACCATTTCCTAAGTTGACAAAGTGGCCGTTTGTCTGCTGCTCCGGCCCATGGCTCACTGGGCTCCAGCATGCCATCATGCTTTGCTCCTGTCTCAGCCTTGGGCTTCCCACCCCAGAGGGGAGTGGTGGAGGGGAGGGGAGGGCAGGGATATGAGGGGGGTACTGAAAGAAAGACAGGAGGGGGAGAAGAAGGGAAGGAGGAGAAGGAAGAGGAGGAGTGCAGGAGGAGAGGAGAGAGAGAAAGGATGTGGCCTGAGCCCTGGGTGCTCGCCAAGTCACCCTCCCTTTCCTCCGCTCCGTCTCCCCCTTCTACCCAACCCCTCCCCGGCTGCCTCTCTCTACACAATGGCCGCTTCTCTGCTGAAATTTCACGTTATTGGATCCCGGGCCTGGAGTTTTGTCCTCCCACAATGTCCAGGCAGCGGAGCATGCTGCAGGGGAGACACACTCTGCAAGCTAAAAGCTGGAAAACCATTCCTCCTTTCATTAGCATCAGAAAAGGGGAGAAAAGCCCCCACCACCACCACCACCTCTTTTTTTTCCATTGCCCCTTTTCCTCCCCATCTCTCCCCTGTATCAAAACCGGAGGAAGGCTGTCAAGCTCAGTCAAGCTCCACTAGGCCACTTTGGTTTGTAGGACTTCTGAGGGGGGGAAAAATCATTAAAATATCATTGGGAAAATAAACACAAGCTACTTATCCCAATCCGATTCTATAGATTATCCTCCAAAAGGAAAGCAATCGCTAGGAAAGTAGAGGGGGGAATGAAAGATGGCGTGAAAAGCTACAATGGGTGTGATTCATTATCTATTCTTACTCAACTGTGTGGCTATCTTCAACAGCTGTTATCATAGAGAAAATATGCTACTTTTACTTTTCATTAACAGCTTCAGCCTTACCTAAAATGCACAAAGTCTTGAAATCTAGATGAAGATCTACACGAGTCCAACACTTATAGATGTAATGTAGCAAAAATAATATGCAATATTAGAATGTAGTCAAGGATTTATAAAAATGTAATCCACCACAAACAAAAATCTACAACAACTTGGAACTTAAGTTGTAAGAGGATAAAGTGGTGCAGTTTCCTCCACTGCGATCACGCCTCATTGAAGAAATAAATAACATGCAATCTGGGACTCGACCGTCGATTCCAGCAGTGCATCTAATCTGAACGGTGCAAACTAGCTGGCCAATTAGCCACGGTTCAAATCCCCTAAATAACCAGTGGCAAACTCAAGGGCACGAACATACTCAATACAAACACCAACATGACCCAACATGGATGCAGTGCAAATTATGACATGAGGCCAGAACAAGACACTTTTAAAAGGGGCTGTCTGTTAGCCATTAATAAAACTGAACTAATAATGGGACAAAGCCTACAGAGACACCAACAGGCAGCCAGCATCACAAGCCTGCTACATTAGCTGCAGTGAAAACGAATACGTTGGCTATAGAAAGAGAAGTGAAAGAGAAATTTGCCCTATCTCCTCTCAACACCTCAGGCTGCTGGTGAGTCATCTCCCTCACAAGAACATTCAGCTTAGCTACCAACTGACTCAGGAAAAAAAAAAACAGAACAAGCCTACTCTGCTGCTGCACCACACAGCAAATCTACACTTCAAATTTACCACCATCCTTTCACAGAAACACCACCTAATATGACGACAAATGAGCTGATCATAGTCACTTCTGGTAGCATCCGTCACAGAGAGCAGTTAGTGGGTCAAATTAGCCTGTAACCCAAACCAAAGATAGGTCTGAAACAGCGAATGCATGTCAAAACTGCTCACTCAGACAGCGTTTCTAACATTGATTTTCTAACCAACCCCTCTATTACTGGATTGAGCCTGCAACCCCAACAACAATGTTCTAGGTGCCGCTGCGCTGTGGCACTATAAATCACAAGAATCCCATATGTGTATCAAATGCCAAAAAACTATTCTCAAACATCAATCAAAGCCACATATTGAGATGATCTTAATTTGAACCGCAAGCATTTGGAAAATTAAAACCTTGCGCTTGCCATTACCAAAAAGAAAAAAGAGGAACCGCAAATTTCGACTGCTGCGTCTCTGGTCTTCTTTGAAGTAAGAGTAGTCCCCAGGGACCAGAGCGTCTACTCGTCATAGTTACTCTGGAACCAAGGGGGAAGCTGAGGGAACAAGGCAGCCGTCTAGCTGTGGGAGAAACCATCAATACATCTCAGGCGCAACTTGTGAAGGAAAAACCACCAAACCATGATGATGGCCCATGGATGTAAAGAGAAACTGCTTTGACAAGTTGTAAACCATCGCAGCCTGCCCTGTTGTTGGAAATAACATTATTATCATATCAGAAACCAACCTATTACTCCATCTTGAAAATCAATTAGATTCACATTCAATCAGCTTTCCGAAAACCCTCTGCCTCTAAGATTTGAAGTAATAAAGAAACACTTTTACTGAGCAATAAAAGTCTCTTCTAAATATAGCCACTAGACAGGACAAAATCTGATCAAAGGTACTGAGCAGATAAAAATATACATCCTTACAGGCCTCCAAATTTAATCCTATTTGAAAACGTGACTCAATAATTGAATTATTTGATAACATAAAGCTACGATTGCTTAAATTCGCTCATCTAGGATCCAGGCCTATCGCTCCCAGAAACACATACACATGCCAAATGTTCCCAGAGAAATAAACACACAGGCGTGTGTGTGAACAGACGCACACACAGAAACCCCTTCCTGTTTTCAAAGTGTTTGGAAACTCAATCAAAGACACAAGGTTTAGGATTTACATCTGTGCCCTTTTATGTCTGTGGCCTCGCAGGAAAGAACCATCTCAGCCCAGCTGCAGCCAAGAGCTCGCAACAAGGCCCAGCCTTCATGCTCCCGCATGCAGCACAACTGAAAACAATATCCACAATTCAGACACTTAGTGCTAAAAGCACTTCTTAGAGGCATTGAGATATGGTCTGTGAACATCAGAGACCCTCCTTGACAAAGAAATAAAGACAAGCCCTGCTATAAGGATGCTGTAATGGAGGACCACAGAAAGTTTTTCAGTGTAGGCCCACATACACAGCACATGTCCACACCAGGTCTTTGTCTTAAAAATAAGAAATTTGGTTTGAAATATGTTCTAAATACACTGCTGACATTTACGCCAGTTTATGCTTGCTCCTAAAATACTCAAAGAGGAAATGAAAATTATAAGAGGGAAGTGGCTCTGGTTTAAAATACACAGAATCCAGGCCTAAATCTGGCCATGGGAATGGAACAGTCCACCACTATACAAGGCCTGTTCAGTTTGTTGGCTTGTCTCAGTTACAGACAGACGAAGCCCTCTGGTTATACAGAGGATCATTGTCATTAATCACACAAACAATAAGACGGCCTCTAATAGAACAAGCAGACACTGGGACATAAATATTCTGTACGCATATAACTTTCTGGATGGTGCAACTTTTCACTTTGAGCAAATGTGGTGAAACTGAGAGAGATTTGATGTATAAGTTAGACATACACCTAAATCTAATCAACTGTAGACCATGCAACCAGTTGAGCAAAGTGCTTTTACAAGTGCCCTTATGTATATCTGTCAAATACATTTCATTAGTCTCTGTAAACCACCGACGTGGTCACAAGCAACACTTCCCCAAAAGAATACAGAAGCAAAACCAAAGATGTGTTCAGCTCAGCAGACTTTTTCAAAGGAAGATATGTCTGTAGTTAAGACTAGGCTAGCTAGTAAAGCTAAGTGTTCATGGAGCTCATATACAACAACTGGCAATAACCCCCAATAATACTAACTATAAAAAAAGGTCCAGGAAATTATTTAGCTTAACATAAGGGCCACAGGATATAGGCAATTACCCAGGCCATAAAGCACTAGCCCTAACAGCTGAAGTAGCTGTCTCCCTTTGTCGTCTCAGGACATGATGGGGGTTGTTCAGGAGGAATGTGTTTGGAAAGCTCTGCAACAGGAATGGGAGTGCAAAACAGCCCTCAGGTGATAAGATCACGACACCCACATTGGCAGATAAAACGCAGAGCTGTCAAATCAATCACTAAGATAGGAAGAGGACACAGAGAGAGGAATCACCTGACTGGCAACAGACAATACCACAGAACTGCAGGAATCTAAAACAATGAGGCCATGCCCGAGTCATGTTCAGAGGAATATAGAGGCAGCTGACCTTCACTGATAAACATGGATGATGGATTCATCTGATTTTATTTGGTAAAAGTAGTCTGTATGCCAATATGAGCTAAACTTATCCCTTGTTTTATTTTTTAATCTTCTTAAAGAATGGATTGATGAGGACAGGTGAGCCTCTATTTGTCAAACTCAAACCTACCTATGTTTTGAAAAGAAAACTTTAGAACTTTAGAACCAAGAAATGTGAATGTGTGATATAATGTGTAAAAACAAGCTATCGCATGTATACAATGAGTATTAGAGCCTGATCAATATGGGAATATCGCTTTAAGAGGGGAAAACAAAATCACCATTCATCAATATGGTGGATGTTAGAGTGAATTTTTTGAGCTGGAATGAAAAATGAACCAACATATAAAGGTACTCAGAAGGCTACCTTATTAAACAAATGTAGCAATATTATACAATTACACCTACAAGGCATTACTGTCAACCTATTATAGAAACAAAAATAAGAGGGAAGAAAGAAAAAATAAAAATAATTAGCCATATTAGGGTAATATGTATACTATACATATTGTTAAAGCGATATATACATGTCAATCCTATATATTTTTCTGTATGATTTCCATTGTGATGTTGAAAACCAGTGGTGAACCTGAGTGAACTATACTGGCGCTGTTTTGCTAACATGTAGTAAAGAGTGTACAAAAACAGGCTTAACCATGTGGTATTTCAGTATTTATTTATTGAATTAAAGGAGAACATGGTATATTGTGATATAGTAATTGAGATTTGAAATTACCAATACGGTGACACTCTGATACTGAGAGGTACCGATATGACTTTCATAGGCTGATATTGTTCCGGCCAACGGATAAATCGGTCAGGCTCTAATGACGATGTAAAGAGAGTATCTACAGTACACAGATAAAAGCTACCAGCACAGTGCACCTCAACAGGCTACTGCCTTGGTTGAGATAAATATTTTAGATAAGCGTGACATTCAGCAGAGAGGCAGCTTGCACATACTTTCATAAATCTCCCATTTCTCCCAGCATGACCATAGTCCTTGTCTGAAAAAATCCTCATTGGCGTTACATCACGCCAACAAACACACCCCAGAGCAGACACAAACCAAAATCTGACAAGGCTTTATGCGCCTTCTTGTCATTTCAGCCTTGTGAACATAGTTGCACCAAGGCCAAGTAACATGTTCTCAGCGAAGGGTGTGCTTTACTGTACACCAGCTCGGCTTACCACCCATCATTCAGACAAAACCACTTCAGGACTATCTCTTCACACATTTTGTGGGGATTTTCAAATTAAAAGTTCCAGAGGCAAGCTACAGGAGAACAAACACATTTTTGCTTTGTTACGGTTGTGCACCGAAGCATAAAGTCAGAAACATAACCAGGAGTATTGCAAACTATTTTCATCTATTAAAGAAAAGGCAGATTTCTTTTTTAGGATTTAGCAAGTGACTCATCAGAGATCTGAATATATCTTATCAATGGAAGTGAACACAATGCCACAATGTAAAAAGGGACATACAACGGTGAAAAAGATTTTGATTATTATTACGGATGCTAAAAAAAATTAAACCAAAAATATCCTATTTTTTTTATGAATAGCTGTGTCATTGGAAAGAGCATATTAAGGAGCCTCTCTTCAGCAAAAACGAACGGCTCAAGCAACGCTCTGTATTCTGTTCACTCCAATACTATGAATCATACAACAGCCAGAAAGGTGGTGGAATCATAGCAACAATGTTTGGATCACTTCGCCATCTTAGCTGCTGCCATCATGCAGTGTGGAACAAACCCAGCATATACTGTAGATTGCACATCATGGATGATCTGTAGCCTATGGCATTACTTCCCAAAGCAGGGCCTCGAGGAATCCCTGAGGTATTGCATCCATGCAAATTCTGTAATGGCTTAATTTCACTGTAATTTCTCTCACTATAGGTTAACAGGAAAAGAAAATGCATTCAGATGAGAGGCTTCACCCTTCCCACTAGCATCAGAAATGCTAGGTTATTACACAATGTAAGCTAAAAAATCATGATTAAAAGCAAAAATCAGCTCTGATAAATATCCTGAAAACAATATCTAGTTAACTGATACTGAGTGGTTTCATTGTAATCTATTTGGTGTGGTTTGATATGAGAGGAAAACACTCCATGCAATATGTTACATAAAACAAGTGTAGTTCAAGGACAAAGCCTCCACACATTAAATCAATCAACCTCATTTAGGCCAGATAGATGGAAAGGGGAAAAAACATGGGTGTGTTTCACACATTAAACCATGACAGAGTAAATGGCTGAAAAGGGGCATATGACTTCCTCTGTGACAAATACATTATCAGAGAAAATCCAAAGAGACAGTGAAGAAACGTCGGTTAAATAAAGCACGTATGTGAAACGAACAGCTAAGAGAAAAGAGCTAGCGTTAATGTGTTATGTATTGTACAGTAAATGCAGGAAATGTGATCATTGTGTGATCGTCGGTGCAATGCGAAACAGTGTACAGTGCTGTGAATGGGCAGGCAGGTACTTTATGAATGGAGGGGATCATGTGACCGCAGCACCTCCCGGAGCAGATATTTCTCACTGACTGTCAACAAGCGCACACAAGGGATCAGCCCATTAAAACAATACTAAAATGCGACTTGAAATGGGCGCGACGTGCACAAAAATACTTCACGCACAGATTACAATTGATCTCTGTGTGTTGTGGGGATTCGGGTGTGAATGTGACGCCTTTTTAACGCGTTTTTATGAATGGAGATTGTGATATGTAAATGAGTGTGATTGAGAAAAAAATGGCATCTTCAGCTTTTCAACGTTGACATTGCCGCAATCGACTCGAAGGGTTTTCATTAAAGAAAAGGCTGGACTTAAATACAAAACATGATCCGCACGATTTTTATCGATGATTATGTTACGAAATCATGGCGGACCACAGTTACATCTACATTGTCAATATAACGCTTTTGGCTCGTGATGTAATGGTCAGACGTGTATTGAAAGTCATATTTTGACTGGATTATTGCTGGGTATAAAGAGTGTTCCCTCATAACCTGTCTTATAACTGCCCATCTATAAAGCAATAATAAACATCCTTGGCATATGATGATCCTTAAATAGATTATGTGCAGGCAACCATTAATATACCTATATATGTGGCCTATTGTGAATCCTCACATCATTCGCGCTAGATAGTTGAAATATAAAATTATTAAGAATGAGATATTTTTTACTATGGGCCTATGCCACTGCTTGTCAGACACCGTGCTTGTTAAATGCATAACGTAATCCACAGCATGCCTTTCTATTAGCCTACAAAACTATCCAAACAAAAAAGATGATAAGTGTTTGCTTCTTATTGTTGATATTAATAAAGTGAGATGATGAAATACCAGCGTTGCTCGGCTAGAAATGCCATTGGTAACTGGTAGCTCATTGAGTAAAGCGTGTGTTAATATCTATAGATATGTTATTATTGCCGTTGTATATGTAAGTGGGGGAAACATTAATAAAGAGTACTCACTCGTTGTTTGGATTTGTTGAATCTTCACTCATTTTTTTCCTCACGGGGATCCAAATCCTAGCAATAGCATCGACGACGCAGTGACGGCGGGATAAAATACCACAAATATCACCATTTTCCTTCACATATAGAAATTACCCCTATTTTGAATAGTAAGTAAACGGTGTATAATGGGGCATGCCTAACTAAGCGTCCCTGTGAAGACCCAAGTGAAGCTAGCTTAACGTTAGCCTTGCTGCCTGGAACTAACGTTAAATCGCGAGGAGGAATGACAATCGTTGATTCATTTTATCCTCCCTGGAAGTAAAATCCGACCACAACAAATGGGCCATCGGCATCATCTTCTTCAACAAACACAGATCCCCCGCTTTGCAAAAAAAATGTGAATAGATCCTCAAAAAATGTAGAGATTGTAGACTGTAACGTTTGGCAGGTTATTTATGGCTGGCTGTCGAGCATCCATTCGCCAACTTCAGGTCCTGGACAACACTTGAAAAAGCGCTGTGGAGCGTTGCTCCGTCAACGTGTCCGAGTAATTTGCAGTAAAGGCATCCAATGCCAAAAATGGCTCTATTGTTTTCGATAGTAACACTGACGCGTAAAGTAAAAGCATCTAGACTTGAAATTTCCTTGAGAAGTTGGTGGACATCTGCTTTAATCGAACTCCATTTTCAACTCGGGGGGAATGAAACATCGGAAAACTGGGCGGATGTGTCGACCCTCGCTTGAGAAAATTAGATCCTTCCGCGACGTAGTAAAAACATAACACTCTTGCGATAAAATACGCTCAACCAGTACGCGATTTATCGTATCTTGCTTAAGAGCGACACATGCAGTAGCAAAATATTTCCCCTTATAGACGTATGCAATGAATTAGACCCGTTTCTATCCAAAGTTGACCTAAAGTAGTCCCCGCACTTCCCAAAAGAAGTTTCCCTTCAATCACGCATTGATACAAGAGGGAAGCGTCTGTGTGATAGCACGCAAAGTAGAAAATAATCTGGAGGAAGGACTTGGGCTGACACACAGACTCGGCCATTAACAATTTCTGCTGTTTTCTTTCATTATAAAGCAGCTTCACCATGATAGACCGCCCCCGAACCATTTAAAAAAAATCTTCATGTGAAATTGTGGGAACATGCTATAAATGCATAATGACTGCTGCAGCACGTGGAATTATATTAGATCCCATTACCGATGAAAGCCAAGACATTTTTTTTTATATAAAAAAGAATCTCCTTGCGGTTTCTTATTATTATTATCTTTATTTGTATTATCCAGTTTTAATACATACAGGCAGGGCTTCAAATCAAATGGTCAAATGAAAAAAAAGGGAATTCACAAATTGAGGATATTTTAGGAAACACACATGTAATCTATTCCGAGCGCGAATTTGAAATTAAAGGGTGGTTTCAACAATGCAATAGCATATAATGGTAAATTAAAAAAAATGAGGCATAAAATCAACCTGTATCAAACACAAACAGGGGTTTAGATAGAAGTATTCATATAGTTAAAGCTACCCCACCTTGCACCCCAAACTCTCCAGTCAGCTGGAGCACCCTCCAAAATAAAACACCCACTGAGGCAACCCAGAAAAATCCATGTATGCACCTATGAATCTTATTTGCAAATGTGTTTAAAGCCTTGCAGAGCGAATCGTTGGCCTGGTTGCGTAACACTTAAATGCTATTGGATTTCTGTGCTGTGTGGAATGGCAAGAGATCAGGCTAAATGATTCTGCCTGGTTGTCATAGTGACAGCATGTTGTGTGAGAAGTTTCTTTGTATTTCTCTGGCTTTCATACAGCTTGTGCCACAGCCTTATGTTGCAGCCATATAAAACATCCCTCTGTGACACTGTATATAGATAGCCCATGCATACAACAGGACCCCCACATGTGCAGCCCTGACTCATGCTGTACACTTCCTTATCTGATTAGATTTCCTGTCTGAGGTGTGTGCAGCTATCCTGGTGAATGCATGAGAGCAAAGGTGAATTGTCTATTGGGATTGTTTTCTCACCCAAACTACAGATTTTCACTTGATATGAATGTTATGTGAGCTTACTTACATAAAAAAAAGAGTGTTCCTTAAAAGTCTTACATTGGTTAATCAACGTACAGAAGGCCGCCTTTCTTCATTTTACTAAATGTGGCCACTTGTCTTGACTTTTTCCTTTTTGAATTGGGTTAACATGATCAAACTCACAAGTCCAAATAAAGTGCCCCTTGTTTCAAATAGAGCAGAAAAACCAATGACCATGAATTTTCCCACTTGCATGCTTGTATCCTTTAGAGTATTCAGAGTTCAGGAAGTCAGCCTTTTTTCTCATCTCACAAATGTGGATGGCCCCAGTGTGCATTTCCTGTGTTTTTCACACACTGAACACAGCACACTGTAGTGTACTTAAACAAGGCAACAGGATGTTTAGCTAACAGAGGCATCCCTTGACTTCCCTCACTAAGTGCAATCAGGGTCATCACAATTCTCTTTAAGACGGTAAACAAGCTAACATTCCTGTATTGCCAACAAGCGACCGCAGCATAAAGGATGTGTTTAGCTCAACACAAACCTCATTCAGCAGAGTCCAACACAAACAGAGCCTTACTTGACTTTCAGGAAGATGGCTGAAATGATTTGCAGATCATAATCTGTTATGATTCATGTTTGGTAGTGTTAATTAGTTGTAGTAATTGTTTCCTGACACTTATATTACAAACTTATTCTGCTTTTTCTTGGATTTGACTTGTTGTTATGAACTTCAGAGCTTTAATTTCAGCCTTGAAATAGAATTTAATACTTGAAATGCATAATTTAAAGCTTACTTGTGACTTTGTTATGTTGACATGATCCCTAATTAGCCTGTTTAGACTTGTAGGTGTGTAGATTTGGAGAGAATTGTAATGCTTCTTTAGATTGCTGCATGCAGATGATAGTGATTAAATTGAATTAACAAATTCAAAATTCACCAATAAAGTTGTTAACTTGACAGTATGAAGCGTGAGATATTTTTCAAAACTCGGCATGTGCCATGAATTGTGATCAGGCACTAACCAAGGTAGCTAACGTCACAAACCTCTCTCCATGGCAACTTTTATTGAGATAGCATGGGAGAGTCATTCCTGTATTGGATCATTATGACTGGAATCAGATGACGACCTCTAAACACAGGTGATGTGGTCACCAGCTCCTTGCAGCACCATCAGCCTGGTCACAAGAGAGGAGAAGTGAAGGACTCTCTTTGTATAGCAACGATGGAAAGGAAATTCAGTCTGTGTAGTTGCCGCCATACAGTCTGCAGAGACCTCAGGGCAACAAGTGAGAAAGATGGCTGATGACAGCTCTTTGTAAATAACCTCATCTCAGGATCCTCTGCCTTATATTTGTTTTACCTCCCTCCTTTTTGTTGACACATTTAGGTTAATGTGACTTTTGAGTTTTTTTGGAATCTTTAAAGTGTTCTTTCCATTCTTAAAAGTGCACACCTGTAGCGTCCCACTCCAGTTTGTCTGTGGGACGCCTCAGACAACGACAGTGGACTCACAGCATTCTGGGTCAAGAGGTGTGGCTTAAACAAGAGGTGCTGATTTTTAAAGGCCTGGCAGCTGAACACAACAATGCATACCTATGATTAGTGTGGGCCTGGCCTCGGAAGCCTGCAACTTTTAGGCACGCTAATTGTAGGGTGGTGTGTAGAAAAGGTGTAGCGGCTAGAGGGGAAGGAAGTGTGAGGGCCTTCAGGCATGTTTGACTATGTGCTGTGTAGTCTCTCCTTTTGACTGTGTGTATATGCATATGACCAGAGTGGAAGTGAAGATGCAAACATTTACTATAGCCCTCAGAATACTGGCTAAGGAATCTTTGATGTTATTTAAGCAGCGTGAGGGGATTTTCTTTTTCAAGATTTTGTTTCAAGAATGTCTCAGAAGACGGATGGATGTGGATAACTAGATGAGTAAAGTGTGTCAAGCTGGTCTTGTGACTGTGCACAAGGATGTTGGTTCAGATGGAGGGTCATTATGGCTGCAAAGCCCTGGGATTGTTTAAGTTGTGTAAATGGTATTTTGAACTATGTGAGCATTAAAAACCACACTGAAGTGTGTTTTAGGGGGGTTAATACATTGTGTGCCATGCCGCGAATGAATAGAAACCAAAAGTGTAGCACTACAGTTTATAGTAAATCTTGTTTTATACTGTACAGCTTTCATACAGTATACATAACATATGTCATGAGGGTAGGACAGTTTGTCACTACACTTTAGATTTGCTGTTAGGTTTAAAACTACACTTGATTACAGCTAACACTCAAGATCTGCTGCCAGTAAATTTGTACCAGTCGCTAATGTCTCAACTTTAAAAATGGGAAACTAAATTGGTTTCAGCCGCAGTTAGCTTTTTCAGCGCTTGAGACTCTGTTACTTCCTATTGTTTGCATGTTGTGCGTGGGCTTGATTGAAACCTGATCTAGCTGGGGAAGCTGTGTTTAGGGTGAGGTGGACAGGCCTTTGTTGCTGCCTGAGGGGTGTTTATTTGGGCGGCTTCAGTTGGCTTCCCTGTAATCATCATCCAGCCCCACAGGATAGAAGGGATTAATGAATATGTTGGAGGGGAAGTTACAGATGACTATTTACCATTCTCATGGGGATGAGTAGGAACAGCATGAGAGATGCGGGAGAAGTTTGTGTGCATGTGTGGGCACATGCATGCTTGTGTGGCTGTGTGTGTGTGTACATTTATGTACATAACAAAGAAGAGCAAGAAAAAAGAGCTCAAATTACTTTTCTATTTTCAACATTTCATATATTGGTATTTAAAGGAATAGTAGACATTTATATATAAACATGCTAAATTATAAACTCCATAGCTTATAGTTATAGTTAGATGAGAAGGTTGACACCATTCCTTTTGATCTGCCTCTTAAATAACAAATAAGAACGAGGAGGTTGTTAGCTTAGCTTAGCACAAAGACTGAAGGCAGTGGGAAACTGCTAGCTCTGTCTGAAGGAAGCAGCATCCTTCAAGTATGAAAAGTGGAGCCAATGTGGGTGTGCATTGAATCTGCATGTCCTCAATCAACCAAGAATTAGTCCACTCTTTTATTCTTAATGCAAAGCGAAGCTGAGTAACTTCTGGGTGTAGCTATATCTAATGTACATGTTTGCAGCCTTTTAGCTTAGCAAAGAAACTAGTAACAAAGGGAAGCAGGACAGCCAAGATATACTATGGCACATAATCCCCCATAAAGCTTTGTATATATTAGACAAATGTGATATGATATGTTTATACGTAAGCTTTTGTGATGCTTGTAGGCAGATTTCACAGTTTTCACTTTATGTGCAAAACTAGTGGTTGCTAACAATGCAACTATGATTTGAACATAGGGGCTTGAATGTTTTTTATTTTAAAATATTAAGATGAAAAGACAAAGATTCATTTTCACTGTGTTGTTTTCACTGCTATGTTTCCATTCTGCATCAAACGAGAAGGAATCAATGACTGTAAAACCTCTGAGTCAGACATGACTCCTCATATTACTCTTTGGAAGAGTGTTCAGATGTCTTCCCTGTTCCCATAACATCCCTTCATGCAAAACTACCTACACACATACACATAAATTGCTATGAAAATCTAGTAACAATAAGTTGTCCCCCCTCCTCAGCTGTGTAGCCCCCATCCCCATCCCTCTCTTTCTCTCCCCTATGGCCTCCTCCACTTAATCCTCCCGCTCATCTGGGAACCACCAGCACCCCTCCATGAAGAGACGCATTGTGCCCAGATTATTTGATTGTTTTCAGATGTTGAAGCTTTCCTACACAAAAGGGGAAGAACAGGGTTTGTCCAAAAGCCCTAGGCCACTTGGCCAATAGATGGACACACAGGGAGGAGGGGGGGTGGGAAGGGATCGGCGCGGGGCTTAGGGAGCGGACACACGAGTCAGGAAGTGACCCCTGCAATGCCAGATTACAAACAATGTGCTCTCTCAACTTCTGCAGTCCTTGCTGTGGAACATACCACTTCTGCGACAGCCAAAGGGGTGGCGCTTGTAGGAGGAAGGAAGGACGGTTTCAGCCCTCTCTCTCCCTCTCTCTTTAATGCTGCATCCATTCAGTGAGTGGCGGAGGGAGTAGGTGGGGTGGGGGTAGTCGGGCCAGGAAGGCACTTCACTGATGAAAAGTCGCCACATGGAAATGGATGAGAAGTGGGCTGAGGGGGGTGGGAGGTTGAGTGGGAGAAGGGCGGGAATTGGCTCGCGCTACCAGCAGACATGAACTGGGATGTAAAGGGGAAGAAAGGGAGGGAGGTGAAGGATGAGAGACAAGGAAGGAGAAAAAGGATAAGGATAGCCATGGGGAATGCAAGAATAGGGGAAGTAAGCGTAACGGTGAGGGAGGAATGCCAAAGAGTAATGGTCTGATTCAGGGCTTGTCAAGCATGGAGTCCCGTGCCTGTCCAATAGCATGTAACCAACAACCTTTTTCTCTGTCTGATGGTGGAATACTGTGGAAGGGAAGCAGCGCGTTAACACTGAATAGAGCTTTTGTTCTGGGGTTGTTGTGCCTTTACATTTGACCAAGCCTGCAGATTAAACTGCCTTGCATGGGACGAGCATCCCATTCTTTCTCACATCAAACCATCCGTCTCTCCATCACATTTTCCTGCAGTTTTCATCCCTTTTATCCCCTTTGCTTGCCTATTCCTCACCCTTGAGAGGAGGTGATTATTGTCACGTTCTTCCACCCTGCGCGGTGTGTGTTCACATAAAGACAACCTGGCATTTTCTGTTTTATTCTTGTCAAGTGCAGAGAGAAAAGAACCTAAGCAAATCTCCTGATAAATGAAAGAAAAAGACCCGGATGGGGACACGCACACACCACACACACACACACACACACACATACTCCACCCCCGTCTGCACTGTCATGTGTGACTCACAGTGCATCGCAGCACCGTATGAACTTCAAAAAGAGGCTGGCTGTACATTCACAGTGTATTCAACCCCTGCTCTTTAAATAGCTCAGCCTCCTCCAAACAGAAAAGTCCATGCATTAAAAATGACTGAATCATACAAGAATTAAAGAGGCAGAGGACATCTTTTCACATTATCTAGCAGCACAACAGCAGCACTGCACAGACAATGCTAGCTTGTCTTGGTTTAAGCCTACATATATTCATGAGAGCGAGGTTGCACATGTATGTATGTATGTACACACGTATGAGAACACAGATTTATGTGGGTGTGTGTGTTTAGAACAATCTTGATGAAGTTAATTCATACGTTTTTTTTTTTTAAATGTCCAAATACAGTGTACACTGTACTGTATGACCACCTATACGTGCTTGTATGCACTCATAGGAACCAATGTACATGCCAACACATGTTCTAATTGAGATTCAGCAGAAATAGGTGTCCTAACATATGTGTTTAATGTCTCTTAATGTGTGTGTGTGTGTGTGTGTGTGTGTGTGTG
>CAFUXE010000617.1:284966-322095 GCA_903364295.1 Serranus cabrilla
TTGGAGGGGGATGTAAAAGTGCTTTCCTGCCTGTGTGTGTGTGTGTGTGTGCATGCACGTGCTCCAATGAACAAACTTCTCTAGAGTGCAACCTGAGAGCAATTAATTTTTCCTTTCGAGCAGGAGCTGTGTAATTTTCATTGCTTCACGCATTGTTATTAAGTCGTTCCATGGTGCTGCAAATTCCAAGCAACAAAGTGAGCTTACTGCTCCTTTTAAAACTTGCCAGATCCACTGTCCCCTTCACTTCAACCCCCTCAAATCCAGATACACTCCACTGGCGGTCAAGTTCTCAACAGCATCTGAGTAACCCAGTCTGTGAGTTGTAATTTTTATTTGTGTGTCCTTAATATCTAGACTTTAGATGCAACCACAATATAGATTTTAGAGTATAGATAAACTAATGCATTATATGTTGTGACCACATGTATAAAGCTGACCTTAAGTGCCACCCACAGTATAGTAATGAGTGTAAATCCTTTAAAGTTATCCTGGATTTACACAATATAAAACTAGAAACAGAGTAAACAACAATATAAACTTTAATTTGGATCCAAACAGAAGTGTGTCAGCATTTCCTCTCTTCCTGCTGTGGTGTGCTGTATATGAAATGCTATCCATTCTCTCCTTGGCCCTCCGAGCTGCCTCTGGCCTGAGCTCACTGCATAGCACTCAGATCAAAGAGTTAATTAAAGAGCCTAGGAAGTATGGGGGAAGTTGGCCTCTATGTTTTATATGTCTGTCACCCGCCAGCACACATGCAGACCGGAAAACTAGGTTTCTTAATTGATCGGGAGTAATTAGTCTGTTTCCTACAGCGAGCAGGCTTTCATGGTCCTGACAAATTTGACTATCATGACGAAGTTCAGCTCTCTTAGGAGCCAAATGCATGAAATTATGGTTGGATGTATTTGTACAGAAAATGGAGTCGATTTAACACAACTATTATTCATTCCCGTAAGCATCGTTGAAAACCACAGAAGCTTGGTTTCTGTAAGTTTGGCCACTTGGGAATGACAATACCACAAAACTAATCACATGCTTTCAGTCAAAAGTCCCTTGACATGATTTTTAGAGAAAGAAAGACAGTTGGTCACTCTAAATTTGCCCGAGTTTGCTTTTATTTTTTTTAAAAAGAGGAACTAAAAAAAAAAAACGGTCCACATAGTGCCGTCATTCAGAGCCAATTTACTGCATGGCAGTCTTGAGACTTGCAGAGCCAATTGATTTTTGCATTGCTTTTTTGATCTCTTACACAGCGCCAGGATCTCTGGACTGTTTTCTCAAATGGGGCAAATAAACAGGGTTTGTATGTTTATTTGAATGGGGATAGGGAAGGAGAATACAAAGGGGAAGGGAGGAGAGAGAAAAAAGGGACGTGGCTGAGGGTGAATGGAGGGAAGTGGGAGACGAAGGGGTAAAAGTGGTGGGAGTAATTCTACTATTAGAGCCTTGCATTGACTCTAACCGTGGCCTGAAAGCCAAATCAAAGCGTTTCCATTCACACTGAAAGTGGCTTTATGTGGGCTGACAGTAGCACTGGGCTGTATGACAGAGCTCTGGTGTCACATGGACACAGCTTCTTCCTAGCACTGCTGCCCATCATATGTATCTATAATGATTTTCACTTGTTTAAACACCATTACTTATTATTTATATATGCAGAGGTCCATTGTTTATCTGCATATACATCTTAACATTAACAGATGAATACGGTTTTATGTCCCAGCCTATATGTAATTGTGCCTGAGCTGGTGTGCTTGCATGTACTTGTGATGGATTGTTTGTACATGTGAAAGTGGAAGGGCATCACGTGTAACCATGTAGGTGTGTGAATGAACAAGCAGCAGCCCTGTTGCTAGGTGAAATTTGAACCGCTTCATTGTCAGCGCTTTCTTTTGGTCTATGCTGCCATCAAGTGGGTGAAGGTAGGAAATCTTGTTTCTCATGTGCATCAAAGTTAAAATATCTTGTAATGCTCACAGTGGTTATACATTTGAACAGCTATTACTGTTTGTGCAATCATGCAGGTATGGACAGGGGCACTCTATTTTTTGGGGGGGATTTGCTTATTGCTTAAGAATGCAGATTTGTGATTATAAAAATTTGTCAAAATAATGAGCAAATTTATGTGTCTTATTTTGTTAAATGCCTGTTTCCTTGACTCCTCTTCCTCATCTCCTCTGATCACATCTTCTTTTGGGTGGAACTTACAATCTGGTACAATCTGGGACTTGGGACAGGTCTTGATTCATGTTCCAGACCACAGTGAAGACTCAGGTGTTGCAATATATTGTTAAACTGTAGTGTCATTATAATTTCTAGTCATCAAATTATTTTGCATTGGTATGAGGTTGAAGTGCATAATTTAACAAAAGAAAATCAGTCTAACTCATGGTGAAACATTGCTCAAGCATCAAGTCCAAATTTAACTAAATGTTTTTATTCTTCTTATTCAAAAACAAGACCAAGCTGACAGTCTTGTGAAATGGGTGTTTTAGCTCCCCCTGGTGGTTAATGAATGATAGAGCGTTCAACTGCTCTCAGCTCAAAGTATGAGTGAAGTCTTTCTCACAAATCAGCCTGCACCTTCAGCAGAAGTTTGATGATAATCTTGCCAGATCATTTCTTATGTTAAACATGAAATACGCATGTTTTTCATTTTGAAACCACCAAGGCAATTTGGAAATAGGACATCCAACCCTCTAATTCTGTAAGTTCAGATGGCTCTTCTGTTAAAACAAACAAAGCAAAACTGTATGGAAAATTTTACTCCAAAACACTGCAGTGCTTTTTTAATGGTATGCAAATAGGTTGAAGACTTTACAGAGACACTATAATAATTTCCATATTCTGGTTTTATCATCTAACAAGATGTAAAATATGCTGACCATAATTGATTCTTGAATTTAATTATTGCACCTGTGTGCATGAGAGTATGTCACACAAAACACATAGTTTCACATATGTTTGAGCTCATTATATATGTTTATGTATGTATGAACTATAGAACTTGCTCAGGGCAGATATTTTGACTTATGGAGGAAAGCCACAGGTGCGACTAATAACATTAATGATACCTAAAGTGCTGGGCCCTGGCATTGATTTATTTAAATGGAATGCACCCATTATGTTTATTATTTACACCTGTGTACCCATCGGGAAAAACACAAACACAAAAAGGCCATTCCTAGAATGCCCACCATTAGGCAGTATGTTCTACCTCGGGCCCTAGTTGTAACACATGTCCTCTATGTCTTTCTTAAAATCAGGGTTTTTTTTTTTTTTTTACAACACGATTGCAACTTAGGATGTTGGTAATAGACAGTTACAGATTAATACAACAGTCTGCTTATAGCAACTACAAACAACTTTCGGTTTGTGATGATTTTGGCAATCCCTGCCGACAAAAGTGGCAGTGTTCTCTGAGCACCACCAGTGTTGCAGAGATATTGCATGTTTTTATTTTGCTATAGAAGTGAGTGAAATAGAGATGCATGTTTTCTAGGTTACTTATACACAGCTGTTTGCAGCATGCTGAGCAGTGATATAATGTGGCCTGCATATTAGTGACTATATGGGATTAACTGTAATATAATAATGGTGAAACAAAGTTAACTTTGTTTTAGGTGCCAAAATAAATTCATGATGTAATATATTTTATGAATGAAAAGGGAATATTGTGAATTAGATTGGTGATGCTAAGCTTTTTTTCTGTTTGTTCTTTGGCCAGTTATTTTCTTTTGTTTGGCTGATCCCCAGAATTAACTTGCTATGGTTGTCTACTAAGCACCTATTAGGCACCTACTGCTCACAGAAATGTGTTGCCCACTGCTCCTAAGCATGGTGTGTTCACTGGTGTGTAAAGGATGGGTTAAATGCAGAGGCCAAAGTCACTGCTAGCTGTTTCAGTGTGTGTGTGTGTGTGTGTGTGTGTTTATTTTACTCACAGTGAAACTTTGTCTGGAAAGATGTAAACATGTAAACAACAACACAACTCCTTTGGTCTAGGCTAACTTGCTGTAGTGTGATTTTGCAGTGAATTTGCCATGGAGACAGAATAATTAGACTATAGAAACAACAATTTTCTCTCTGATGGTCATGTGGGTCATATAGAGGCGTCAGTGTTAAAATGAGACTGTTTCATAATCAGTTTATAACATCTTGTAGCTGCTTTAAATACTTTGACCAAAGATGCCTGCAAGCGCTAAAATATTAAAACATCCTTGTATCATATGATAAAATATGGCGTGTTTATGAAAAACAAAGAGGTTGCATTTTTTTTGCATTAATATTTTTATGATAGCTACATTTTTATTCACAAATGTAGATTTTTACAAGTTGCTCTGAACGTTGTGTCTGTTTTTTTCAGTCTTTAAGAAAAGTGGAAAAAAGAGGTGGCTTGAGACTTACTAAGTTACTTGAGTAAAATTTATCAAAAGACCCATTCCCTGCTTACTTAAATATGTATTTATCTATTTATTTTTCTCTAACTTCAATTAATTTTAGGTTATGATGATTTATGATTTACTAGTGTATTAGTTGGGTTGTTAATCTGGTTTTTGGATGCTGTTTGGAAAGTTCTGTGTTAAAGTCTGTGACCAATGTTTGTATCTGGAAAGCGCTGAATAAAGAGAAAAAAATCATACGACTTCCGCGTCACGTGCAAAGATTTCTTTTTTGTTTTGTTAGGTAAATGCAACAATAAGGTCTACGTGTTTACATCAAATTCTGGACCTTGCAGCCAAGGTGACAATGTACAGGTTTTGCATAACGTTTAAGATGAGCTTTTATTGTATTGATATTGTACCTCGACATTAGTTATAAAAACTGCGTTATTCCTCACAGATTCACTGCACCGCTCGACGGGCACGTTAAGTGACGCGAATCAAACGCCCACAGGTGATCCCCGCCTCTATAAACTGCATCCAATGAAACTATTTCTTAAAAAGTATGGAGGATATTTGTCAAAATACAGAAGCGCTATTGGAGTTAAAGTGAGGTTCAAAACAAGAGAATAAAGACCTTTTGGAATAAGAAGTTTCCAACACAAGTTTCCACAACAGAAGAAGTCGTGCTACCGTGAGCGGATGCTAGCGAGCAAGACGAATCTCCGGCCAAACGGTAAGTTTAAATGACTTCACCTGCTTTTCTGTTTGTTATGTTTGGCCTAATGTGTTGTTGTGATAATATTACTCTACTGTTGAGTGCATAAGATGTGTTTGTTGTGCATTTATACACACAACACCCGCCGTGGTGTCCACTTTGCTGGCTTTTATGAAACGTTTAATTTTGGTTCAGTTTTTAGGCTAACTGAAGTCAGGCTCTTATCCAAAGTAACTGAACTAGGAAGTCTGCAGGCTAACTGTCAAGCTTAACTTAGCATGTATAATTAAGGGAAGAAAAGTGTGCCAAGTTTGTGTTTAATTAATTTATTAGTTAACTTATTTTGGTCAAGCTGTGAAGACAAAACAGAACATTAAATACAATATATGACCTTCTGCCTTGTTAGAATGAGTAGCCTGCAACCTTCTTCAGTTTCTTTCTCTCCAACAAGAGAAAATGTGTCAAAGAGTAGCTGATTGTATAGTTTGCCATAGTTACTTATGTCAAGATTTACTTACATTCCTGATGATGTACGTCTTGCTGCCATCATGGCCTGCAGCATGGTGCATGGGTATACATAATTTGTAGAATGCAGACACATCCAAGCATTTCATATTTGCTTTTAGTTTGACTTCTGGCATTTCTGTGACTGCAGACATTGTCTTCTCATTAAGGTCCCCAGACATGCTGGCACCATCTTCCTGCAAATAGAACACTAACACTGATGGTAAAGCAAAAGAAGAATTGTGTAAGATGTAGTGTTTTTTGTTTTGCAAAATAATACTCACACATGGGTTTGGTATGCCTGCCATCTTGAGCTGGGGGATTTAACATGTAATAGTGTCTCTCCGAGTGGTGGAAAAGTATTCAGATCCCTTACTTAAGTAAAAGTCCTGCATTTGAAACTTACTTACATAAAAGACCAAAAGTATCAGTATGAAAAATAAAGATATATTTTTTTCCACAAGGTAGTGTTAGGAGGTTTAATTAAAAATGTTTAATCACTTTAAATTGATCATGTTTTGTATGTTAACTCTTGCCCCGAAAAAGCAACTAAATGTCATGTAGTAGAAAGTACAGTATTCGCCTCAAAATGTAGTGGAGTAGAAGTATAAAGTTACATAAAAAGAAAATACTCAAGTAAAGTACAATTACCTTAAAAAATGTACTTAAGTACATACTTAATTCCATTCCACTGCTGGCCTCGACTCACTGAAATATATAGGCCCACCATTAGTTTTTACCATTGAGAAGCTAATACCTGTTGAGGAAAAGTAGTACACAATACCTATAAATATCGCTCCTTAAAACCTGATGTCAGATACACATAAATTGGTGACAATTAGAGCTGCAACTAACGATTTTTTATTTTGTTTTGGTGAAACTTATACCAGAGAATGTTTGGCATTTTTGCTTAAAGAATACAAAATATTAACCGATTATGCTAATTGTTGCTGATCAATTCTCTGTTGACCGATAGATCAACAGACTTGCTGCAGTGTAGCTGCTTGATCAATTTCAATTTTCAACATTTGTGCTCGAACTATGCCAGCGCCAAACCAGAAGAATGAAAATAATTGTGTCAGAACCGGAGTAAAAAAAAAGGTGGGACAACAAAAGGTGAATGTACTAAATGACCATAGACAATAAAATTAACAATTACAATCAAATTGAAATTTGAGTATTAAAACAATCATTCATCTGCTGTCCTCCTGGAACAAGCAAGATACAAACATTTCAAAGCCACTTAGTATACTCACCCCCTCAAAAGATATGCCTTTGTGTTCCTTTTAAAGCCATGGTGAAGTTAATGCATCTCATTACTGTATGCTTACATTCTGAAAATCAAACACCTACATCATTTGTGTAGGATGACATTTTTACAGCAGCTTTGTTGTGGCATTATGCTGTTATAAATAAACGTAAATAATTTGATATTCATCCCTGCCTTAATGATCTTAATGACAGTTATAAGCTCAGGCTGGTGGTGTATCTTTCTGCTTCTATTTATGTGCCTGGAGCTGACCTGCACTTTTAGTGCGCATGCTGTGTCTTGTGTTTCGCAAACAACGTTTAAAGCACAAAAGTATCCTTTAAACTAATGCTTTGGCACTTTTTCTACCTTTGCCTTTCCTGTCTGCTTTTGTCTGATGGTTGTACCTTTTTATAGGCCTTCATAACTGTTTTATTATTTTGGAGTGGTTACATAAATTAACAACAAAAAACATATTAGACTTGTTTGAGTGGTGGTGCTTCATAGTTTCAGCATTGATGGATGAGATTTAAGTTGAGTTGTGCAGCTTTATGTGAAAACATACCGTACAGATTTAAAAAAAGACAGGAGAGTGTGTGAGAGAGATGACCTTATCAGAGACAAACACATGTTTATTGATGGGGAAACTTTAATTGAATTGTTTTCTGGATACCGAACCCCCACCCGAACACGTGAAGCACACGTCTGTCTCCTCAGGGCGTGTCACCAGCGCTTTGATCATTGTGATGCGTTCATCCCGTCACAACGAAGGGATGAGTGTCACTGTCATTTAACACACCACCTCGGAAACCAACCCGACAGTGTGTAGCCCAGAAATTTACATGTGCAACCGCACATATGTAGAGGAACTATGATTCCACCATCAGTTCTGTCAGGATGTGGCATCTTGGCAAAGCATTTGTCCATCGCATCAACATCTGTTGTCAAAACGATGCCAAACAAGCACTTGGTAATAAAATCCCAACTTCTCTGGTAGTGTTATGGATGTTTGTTCTGAGTATATTTTGTCAGCTTGATGAGTGATGAGTGAGTCTTGGTTTAAACTTGATAACCCTGGTGTTAAGCAGGGCGAGGAGCAACACGTCAGATGCAGAGTAACCTATCATTGCCATTCAGTAAGATGAAGGGAAAAATGTAAGCAGGTGAACTATTTATAGAGGAGGTGCAGAAAAGACCTTTTAAATGCTGCCTGTTATCTGTGAGTGCACTATGATGTTTGAGTCATCCCACATCAACATCATTCTGTTTTTATCCTCAGGTTTCCTTTTGGTCTTTGCTTGAGCTGGAGGTTACTGAGGTTACTGCAGAATGCTGCTCCTCAGTTGTTTCGTAGTATAAGAAAGCATCGCGCCACCAGTATGTTCATTCACACAGGAAATACAACTGGTATTTAATTATGCATAAAATGCTGAATAATCTTTACACTTAAAATACTTTCTAGTAGTAGAAGAAACTAAATAAGCACAATTTTTTACTTGCATCAATAAATAGACTTCAAGGATAAATCAGCCTGATAGTAGCTTTTTGCAGATATATTGAAATCAGTGTGTATGTTGCCCAATATGTAATAATTGTTTTTTCCTGCTTTAAGCTCTGTGCTTATGCGTTTAGCTTTTAAAACTTTTTACAATCAGCCAATATGTCATCAACAAATATTTAAAGTCACATAAATTCCTCAAAACTGCAGTATCAATTTCTTGCTAAATAGATTTTCACATACAAGGAATTTGGCTTGGTTTTTTGCTGCACAGCACTCTTGAGAATTATAGTAAGAGAAAAGATAAAAAAGTATTGCAAAAATCAAGAACAATGAGAAAAAATAAGGTAGGAATGCCAAGTCATTTTAAAATATAAAGACTGTCCACAGGGGTTATCCTACCAGTTGTGCTTGAACTTATTTGGGTCGGACACGTTTTTTATTAGTACACTGAAATTGGTGACAATTAGGGCTGAAACTAACAGTTAATTGTGTTTTTTTTTTTATTAATCTGCAGATTGTTTTCTTGATTAATCATTGAATCTGGTGGTCTAAAAGGTCCTTGGTGACGTCACCAATATCTTGTTTTTCACCGACCAACAGTCGAAAATCACATAGCACCTAGAGAGGCAAGCTCTACACAACTTTTCCTAATCAGCCACAACAGTTTTAAAAACCCTCTGTGTGTCTGATAGGCTTTTTAAAATGAAGGACAGTTGAGAAAGTGGCTATTGTTGTTGTGGGTGGAATCACCAGAGGACTAAATGCTACAAGAGTCTGCAGTTTATTTTGAAAAACCAACTGCATTCAGTATTGCTGACACCATTAATGACTGATGCAAAGCAAATGTGATGTCACTTTAAACACAACAATAAAACTGTAATCACAAGTAGGAGGGATTCAATTCCTTCAGCTTCACCAGTAGGAGTTGTTGATTTATTTTAATTGTGGTGGAGAATTTGGTTGCCAAAAAAATATGCAAATATGCAACTTGGGTGGCAGTAGCTTGGCTTCATTGTTAGGATAGCTTCTCTGTATGGATTTGTTTACTGAAAGAGAGCTGTAGACTTTTATGACTCCTAGATGTTGTTTTGTTTACCCCTGTGGCATCTAAACTCAGAAGCTGACATGTGTTGGTACAGTGGATCTGCGGTTTAGTACTGATCACTCATTTTGTGTTTAATTTTTACGCTTTTCAAATAAGACTGGCAAAGTTTTTGTAACATTTTTCGTTCGTTTTAAACTTTTGTTTGTGAAACCACGTGTTTCTGCATAAAATATCAACATTTCATATGCAAACCTTTTCTGTTAGGGTTGGGCAGTGTCACTGAATTGGAATATTACGTTTTCCACAGCGAAACATAATGACGGACGATGATATTTTCAATGCAAAAGTCATTCAAACTGATCAAATCTCATGGGCACAAAACCCAAAAGTAGCTATAGCCGCTAACTTTACAGGTAGGAGGATGTTTGTCATCTGATTAATACTGAGGTTCGTTTACCAGAAATGAGTGTCTTCCATGGACTGTATGTTTTTGGTTCAGTACTTTTGTTTGTCTGCTTGTGGGCAGGAATAGAGAAAAACTACTGACCTGATTTACATGAAACTTGGTAGAAGATTGTAGCGAGGACAGAATGAGAATCCATAACAGTTTGGAGCAGACTGGAGTCATTTGGCAGCCTCACTTTCCCTAACTTACATAGATCATGGCCTTCAGGGAGGTCTGTGGTCTCCAGGTGTCCTTCAATATTTAGATTACGTTTATGCTCAGTTTGTGTTCTAAAATATTTTATTGATTCCTTTGGAGGAATGTGTCGTCAGTGTTAGACCTACCTAAACTAATGGGAGGACACAGTGCAGCATCCAGGGATGAACTATTGTTCTGAACCAGTAAAGTGATTTTGAACAATATCAATATTTGATATCAATATTGAAATTGCGTGTGTTTGGCAGTTTTCTAATTGACAAGCCTGTTAAGCAGCTTTTTAGAAGAGGGAATTTGGAAGAAGTTTGTCATCCTCTGATGCATTTGTTCCTCAGAAATATTTTGTGCACCCTTTACCCAGCAGTTGCTGTACTCAGGTGCTCCATGACTGTTTACTTTTATGTAATTTACTTGTAACCAGCTTCATGAGATGAATATATGCTAGTTAATCTGTGATAGTATTTTATGGAACATAACCAATAAGGCAGCAGGGGAGTTCATTTGTTCATAAAGGCCACAATCTTTACATGTAGTGGTAATATCCTAGAGAGTTTTTGAAGCCGATCCGGTATTATTTCTGACGCGTCTACACTGTTTATCAGTATGAAATGAATCACAACTTTACTCTAGGATCCACTGATTTTCTTTTCATTTATTCCAGTGATCAGTGAGATCCACAATATCTGTGCCAACTTATTAAATGTCCAAAAACGAATTACAAAGCACATTCAAAGCACAGTCAAAAAAGCATTCACCGTGACACCCGTCATCACTTCCAACAGACAAAGAAAAACTCCCACCACCACCTTTGCATCCTGCCCTATATAATTACAAAACTCCACCCATAACCAAAATATTTCTCAATTATATATAAACAATAGATACATTTATCTAACAAATAAATAATTTAGTTATTTCAATTTATACATTATACAAATGATAATTGAACTTATATTTACCATTACATTTAAGTTCTTATCCATTAAAAAGACCATGATAAAAACTGCCTCTGTACTGCAGTTGGTTCTTGAAACAAACATGCCCGAAAGAACTTCTGTAGCTTCTGAACTTTGTAGTTGTAGAACTTTGAATGTATTGTGAACACACTGTGGCAGTGATGCAAACTGTCCACTAGAGGGTGCTGTTGCTACTAGATTTAATTGCTCTATTATTTAGACTCATCCTCTGAAGAGGACAGTTGTTGAAGCTCAGCACTGTTTACAACCCTGGTTCCAAATAAGTTTGTACACTGTAAAAAACTTTAATATAGGGAAATGCAATGATTTGCTAATGCTATAATAAACAATCTGCTGTTTTAATTATACACATAATTTGATGCATTCTCTTTTTATTTACATTTTATACAGTATCCCAACTTATTTGGAATCAGGGTTGTACATACAGTATAATCAGATGTTATATTCTGTGATTAAAACACTTTATCTGTTGATATAGAGCTGATATGTTTTACCTATTGGGTGATCACATAAAAAAGTGGAGAAGCAATAACTAAGATTGCATTACATTTTAACTGTGTAAGAGCAATGAATTAAAAATGATGTTTTATAGAAGTGTAAAACATACTCGCAGCACCTGTTATTTCGTGGTATGCTGTTACTTAAACCAGCTTACATGGTCTTTAACCACAGTGATACAGAAAAATAATACAAAAAAATAACCATAACCCATTGCTGGCTCATATCATTTTATGCTTTTTTGCAGCAGTGAAGCATGCAGCTTAGAGAGAATTATTTTATCAGGACATTATGACACACTATTAGCTGATTATGCTGTGTGTAAGATTACGCTTATTAGATTGTAGCAAGGTATTCATGCCAACTGTCATATTTTTATGTTCATGTTCGCGGCCCTTTAGAGTTTCATCATTAATTATTTCATTTCCCTGGTGAAAATAATCAAGGTGGTTTTTAAGTTGCCAACATGATGTTCTGTAGTAAAGTTCCCAAACAGAGATACTATGTAGGTCACGCTCATATAAACCCTATATTATAAAGCATCATACATTTTCTCTACTGTAAGTGTGCCACAGCGTCTGCACAGGGACAAAACCCTGAGCTCCCAAAGAGCAGAGCTCTGTGTGACTCAGGCGACGGCTGATCCTTTTGCTCTCTGAACTCGGGTGCTTCACCTTCAACTACAGTCTGAGAGGAGAGGGGGGGGAGGGAGGTAGAGGGGGAGAGGGGAGAGGAAGGAATAGGGAAAGGGGGGAGGAGAGAACGGGGGAAAACGTGCCACATTAAAAGAGGAAGTTCATCCTCTGATAAACACATAGCTACACATCCCACTGGACCCACTGTCTGAGATGGCAGCCGGTGCTAAATGTGAGCTTGTCTGAGCTGCACCACTACAAGGGGAGAAACCGCATGGAATTCATGTTTTGTCCCTAGGTTGTTCGTTTGAGAGCTTTAGAGGATTTTAATGTGCCTCTCTGTACCTCACAGTTTCCATTCAAGGGGCTCTCCAGACGCAGTGCAGCTCTTCACAGAAGACATGCATAATCATGGCAGAGGGGAGGGGATGAAACAAAGAGACGTGTAAAGCATCATATACATATGGCACTTTATATTGTACCCCTTTCAGGTATTCTTATGGGTGTTTTGGTTTTAGGTTTGATTTTTTGCGTTGTTACACACAAAGGAAACAGCCGCAGCTCAGTACTTCAAAGGGGCCCCGGCAATCCCACATAGACAGACCACATTTCAGTGGAGCATGCTGTGCTGTGCTGCACTGTGCTACAGACAGACAAGAGCTGTTATGAAGAAGAGGAGACCATGCCTTCTCATTAAAAAACACCACTGTTTCCTCCATAGATTAGTCTGCTACGGGAAAACTACACAGGGAAGACACCCTTGCCACATCTACAGCTGAAAGATGCAGTGTTACATGATTGAAACTGTCAAATAAAGCATACAGTTGGAGAAGTCTCAAAACAAGTGTTCACAAAAAAAATGACAAAACATTTTTAATGGAAATGATTGACAGGTTGTTTACAGAGAAATCTCAGTTTTGTTGATGTTTAGAAATGTCTAGGCTTTTGTGAGGGCTTCTTACTTTCAGCTTGTTGTTGCGCCTTACACTTGGTCAAGGCCTCGTGACGATCCTAATGGTTAAAAGGCTAGAAATCAGTCCACAGCATATGCACGTACCTGGCAACCTCAGGGCTACAAGACAGAACATGTGTAGCGAGGTCATCTTCGGAAACTCATTGGGATTCTGGGCCCCTTTCAGTAGCTCTCGATGTTCAACGAAATGTGATTTCATACACATATTTGGTTACTACCATAATATTTACTGAAGGTCACAGAAATTATGGGTAACTAGGGATGCAATTTTATTTTTCTGACCGATATCAGACCCTTGTTAAGTGAACCTTAACTGTTGACGGACTAGCAGGCAACTGAGTTCTAGTTTACCCATCAGGGAGAGTTAAAGCTCAGAAATTATTACCAGGTATGCGCTGACAGCTGCAGACTTGTACCTGTCACGCAGCCATGACGTTACGTACATTGTCGTGGACACATGCAGTCTCTACCGCTAGCTTAGCTGCATGGTCTTCAGTTGTGCAGACACAACAAATGAACAACAAATTGACAACAGAATTGAGCTTGCGGCACGTTGATGCCCGTACAGAGACCCTATGTCTACCCTATGTTTGGCCTTTGAAGGACTGCCCATTTTACCCGCCACTCCTTGATATAGTGGTATTTGTCACATAGCTTTCTGTTATGAGCATTCTGCAGCATTTGGTCAAGAGGGCCACACATTCAGCAAAAAAAGAGCTTAAAACTTAACCTGCTAGTTGTATTTACTTAAATATATATGTGTTTAGAAATATTATTTTATATATACTTTCTTTAAAAATATGTTTACAAAATTCTTCAAATGATAGCAATGATTGGCTGGAATTCTTATTGTCAGTTAATGGTTAAACGGTTAATTATTAACATCCCTGTTGGTGACCTCTGACCTTAAAATCAGCAGGCTCTGTGCCCCATAGAGCACCCCTTCTTGTTTTAAGGCCTATGCCTCTGCTTTGGCCCAGTCTAGTCTTGAAGCTGATGAAGCTTGAAGTAGTTAAATAGTTGCAAGTTTTGTCACATAAATTCAACCCAGGGAATAATTTATTGATGTAGATATTGAAGTAGCAAGAGTGTTAGTAGTCTTGCATGTATATAAGCTCTCTCAGTCACATTTTACTTAACACAGAATTTTTTTCCCCCGTATATCACACGAGGGGGTACATCAGACCTCCGATGGCTAGGGTGTATATTGAACCTCCAGCAAGGCGTTTTTTGGAAAGTGTAGAGACATTTATTAGTGAAGCCAGGGGTGGTATACTTTCATTTCCTGCTTTTAATGGAGAGAGTCTCTGGGTCCTCACATGGGTCAAAATGAGACTTTATTTAATGTTTTTTTCAGCAGATTTTGAGGACAGTGAAAACTAGGGGGCTCAAATTCTGTTTTTCATGTTTTATTTGGAGTTGTTTGTAGCTGTAGTTTAAAGGTGTAAATGGTATTTTCAGTAATATTTTTGTTGTTGTCATTTTTCACTGTCATCTGATGAAGCCTAGCACAAAACAAGAATAAGAGGACTGTGTCCTACATTCAGTCTTTGTTGAAAGGCACACATATGAGACAGCGTCTAATCCCTTTGGTCATAATGCAGGTTCTCTGTATGTGAGCAGGTTACCAATCACTGTTTTCCCTTCTACTCAGATAAATGAGCGAGTAAAGGTTGTCTCCTGCGACTCAGGGCTGAGTCGTGTGCATAAATAAAATGCTGTACCATTCCGTGACATTATCTAGGGCAGCTCTGCACTACAGCCAATGTCTTCTTACAGTTACTGTGGCGCCTGCAACTCGTCACACAGTGACCTGAATTAGAGGGCTGTGTGTAAGAATGAGGTTGGCACACACAGGAATAAAATCACTGTTGCAGTTCAGATCACACTTGTAAACACATACGCACACCTCAGAGCCCACATGCACAATACTATAACTGCCATGTCACTGGCCTTTTGTATTGAAGACATTAAAAGAAAAAATATTATACAGAAACCATTAACTTTTAAAGTGCAGTCTTACTGATAATCTATGAGCAGCACAATTTAGTACACCATCAAAGAATCACAGAGGTGGAACAAGTGTAAACATGGTAATTGACCACCATACCTATAGGCAGCAATACCCAGAGTATCCTCTGGATGGCAGTGTCAGGCTGTGCTACCCGCCGTCAGCCTCAGCTCTCTCATTAGTGAGGTCTAGCAGGCCCCCTCCGACATGTCTCATAAATGTCAACACCAATACAGCAGGGGACAGTGGGCCTGGATGTAACAAACACAGACGCCATGAAAGTCCACTCTGTCTGTCAAATCAATCACGGAGGCAAGCCACAAGCTGCATGTTCACACCTCACATGGAAACTACCTGCAAGTTGGCATTTGGTTAGTTTAAAGACACAAAGAATAAATCCCCATGGGGTTGTTGGGGAATTAGTTTGATCTTGAATCTAAGATGAAATGTGTAGCATAAAGTCTACAGACTTTGGCATTTGTCTTTTAAAATTCCTATATGTGCGGATGTGTGTTCCTGTAGTGTGTCTCTTGAAGTTATTGTCACCTTGCTGTGGTCAGTAAGTCCCCTTCACTATACCCTCCATCCCACCCTCTCCCCTTTCCTTGTCCCCTCTTCATTCTCCTTTCTATTCTCCTCTCTTTCCCATTATCAAGCCATGTGCTGCCTGCACTCTTTTCCATTCTCTTCCAATCGGGCCACAGGAGCAGGTGGATTGGAGATAACTTGCGCTGTGCTTTGTTTTCGCCCTGACACTGTCATTAATCATTGCCCAAGCCACACTTCAACATATAATAATAAGGACTGGCTGCTGTGTGGGGGCTGCCGCCCAATTGCCTTTCATTGCGCGGATGCCAAATTGGAGGTGAACGGCCATAGCCAGACACTACTCCCCTGTCCCCAGACTGTCTCATCATTTAGGTATTTATCCATCTCAGCCTTGTCTGTGGAGCTTCTCCCTGCCCTCCCAAGAGGCCCAAGATTGTTAGGGGGAGGATCAGATTTGTTGCCCAGGCTTTTTGGCTTTGATTCTGTGCCTATAAGTTAGGGATTAGAAGCAAATTTCCCACAGGGCAGTGCTGGATTTGCTGGTGTTTAACTGTTTAACCTGTCTTAGTCTTGTGTGGCAAAGGGGTTGCGGGGGTGGCGCTGGAGGGGAGAGGAAGCAGGGTTTGGAGAGAGACTGGTCAACAGGCCCAGAGAGACCCAGGTGGACTAAGCCAGAGCCAGGCCAGCATTGATAAGAGAGGCCTCCTTATCCATCACATCTGCAGTGGAGTTGTTAGGGTACTAAAGTGTGTGTGTGCGAAGCAGAGACTGAAAATGCATAAGAGGTTGTGTGTGTCTGTGAGTGGCTTCCCCAGGGTACCTCAGACTAATAAATCAGAATCCTGTTGGTCCTCCTTTGGTTAAAACCCTCATGTATTGCCTACAACACACAACATGAATAGGTAGCTACAGTGTATTTTGCGAATGGGCCAGTGAGTTATCCATTATATGAGAGCCCCAGACATATTCTGTGATCTTTGGATCAAGTGTCACCTTTGTATTTATACTTAAAATAAAATGAAAATAAACACCTTGTAAAAAATGTTCACATATTTACAATTATTTTGTGTTGCAGATCAGAATCAGAAATACTTTATAATATAATAGATTATAATATTCTGTGTTTACATGCTATATAATGCTAAATTTAAAATGTTGGTCTATGTACAAACCTATTTCCAAACAAGTTAGGATCCTGTGTTAACATAAATAAACACAGAAGGCATGAAATTCAGAATTAAAAGTGCAAATTTATAAAAACAAATGTTTTTCAGTTTAACATAAAATATAATATTGGCAACCACTTATTACAGTATAAAAATAGGGACAGCAAACAGCAAAACATGCACCCTAAAATGAACAACAGCTGTTGCATTAGTGAAGTTTGAATACTGCTGTTACAGTGTAGTGAACTTAACTAAGCATTCGATAAACTACAAACTACAAAGAAACATAAAGCCAACATAAAACTGCATAGTATCTTAATTAGACAATTTTTAGTGTGACTAAAAAATGGCAACCATATTTTAAGTTTCAGCAACCAAAAGCTGATCCCTGGTTGCTCGGTCTGGCAAAAAAGCAGCCCCGATAAAACAAAAACTCAGATCATAAAAAATATAGTTTTTTTCCCTGCTAAGATAGTTGAAAGTGGAATTTGAAAAATCAAGAATGTCAGTAAATGAATACACAAGTTTAAAAGTTCGTGTTCACAAGCATCTTATGGCTGGAGGCAGGTTGGTGCTTGGTTTGGGTCTGGGGGTTAGGGGTTTGGCTGTAGCCACCCTTTGTGGGCTGTACTCCGGAACGGACAGGGGTGCAGACCAGCAGGAGGATCTCTGTCCTGTCAAACATAATCCAGGCGGATTACGGTGATCTGAGGGGAACTTTGGAGCCTTGAGCGTGAAGGTGTGCTCTTTGGGCCCTGCCATCTTTACTTCTACAAACAAGGACTAAATCGTAAGGTGTGCACATCTGGATGGCAGTTGAGAGAGTGGTCTTGGCTTTGATCTCAGCCATCACCATTGCTGCTCGCCTCCTTTGCACAGAGCACAGGTGTATTAGTAAGTGATGTTAGACAGGCGAATGTCAACAAAGACTGGGAGATTGGCTGGACATTGTTGCTGCACCCATTAGCTCTGATCTTAATGGGTTTGTGTGTTTGGGATCGAGCTCAGACCTGCAGAAAGGTGAACTCACATTATGGCTACAACCATAACTCAATCCATAAAGACGGTGTTAATACATCTTTCACACCATCACTTCAGCAGTTTGACGTATATCAGCTCACAGTTCTGTACTTGCAAATGTTCTCATTTTGCACTTTGAATCTCTGTCCATACATATCTTGTGAACTTCTATATCATTCTGACATGTAGACAGTAAAGAGCTCCATGTCTCCTTTGGTGCTGTAGAAATATACTGCAAAACCGTATTGATCTTTAATTAAAGAAGCTCTTAACCTTGGCTGGGCAGAGGACCCCCAGGCCAGTGAGTTAATTAATGTACTAATAGTCATAATATTTGTGCTGTGCACGGGAGGTACATAAAAGATTATCTATTGTATGAGCAGTTTATCAGCCCAATGATGCTGGAGCCCCGTGCTGTGCGTATATCAATATTATGGGCAAAAATCTGCAATACAGACAGAAGACGAGGGAGAGTCGGTCTTTTAATATCTCCCTCGGTTCATCAGCAGTTTAGCAAGGCCCCGTTTTACCTCCTGGGATTCTCCTCTGATCGTAACCAGGCGGTGTCGATGGGCCTTTACAGGCACTAATGCTTCGCTACCTTGACAACACACAGCAGCTCTAAGCCCTCGAAAAGATCCACTTCTTCTCCAGATGAGTCAGAGGTCCCACTCCACCGTTTACCCCACGCTCCCAAGGAGGGCGTCTCATCCCTGGATCAAAACCTCATACAACTGACCTTTCAGTTGCTCCCACCAGCCAGCAGACCCCCTCATAAACAGGTCCCACTGAGAGAGGGAGTGAGAGGGGGAGAATGTGTGCGCGGGGGCCCAGACGCACTGTGATATCACCCTTTATAGCTTTATTGATTTCCTCTCAGGATGCAACTATTAACATTGAGCCGCTACGGTGGCTGCTGCTGTGTTGTTCTCTGCAGGTAAGAACGCTGCCTCACACCCCCGGCCTTGTGGATCGTATATAGGGGGTGGGGGTGGGCTGGGGGGGAGAGCACTGGGGAGGCACATGCTTTTATAATTAAGGTCAGCTGGGATGCATTACAGCATTTGGAGGTGTTAAAACGGGCCCTCCTCAGAGAGTATGTTGGCATTGCCCACGCTCGTAAATTAGCCACGCTCCCCGCTGATGTTAGGAACAGGAGATGGGGGGGTGAGGGGTGGAGGGAGGTATAAGGGGGGAATTAGGTAGATGACTGCATGTAGACAGACATGAGGCTGGATTTGATTGTATTGTGTTTTTATTTGATGTCTTGTTTCCCAAAACCACAGATTTTTATGTGTTTGTAAAATGGAACCATAACGAACATGTTGCAATTAAAACAAGTGAAGTCCGATGAGGTCTTGTCTGCTGTATGCAGCCTATAAATTCCAATTAATTATGCACAAGGTGTTTTATTATGCTTTGTGGTTTACTCAGAAAATACCGAACCAATTGTACAGTGTATATATATTATGAGTTTTCATATATAAAAGATCAAAAATCCCACATGTTCAAACTACAGAAAAGATGACATATACATATATATTGTGTTAGTAAAGTAATACATTTAAACCAGTGATGCCATCGATTGGACAGATGTAACCAGACAAACAGGATTAACAAATCAAACGCACAATATTTTTTGCCGTTAGCAGTTTCTAAATCAAAGCAATAACAAAGGAGGAGTCCACAAGCTGGGGCCTGTAGCACCAGCAGTCAGCTCCTCCACGGTTAGGATTCCTTCAGTGTTCATCGTTCAGGAGGTTTACCTGCTGCTCTCTAAAACACACAGACCCAGTGATTAAAACAGGTAAAAACACTAAATTAAGCAGTTTCATGGTAAAAAAAATCAGTGTTTATACAGTGCTGTTCAGCGGGCAGCTGTCACTGTTGTTTGCTCAGCTTGTTTCTCTGATAACTTAAGATCCAGACTTCTGACCAAAATCCTTCATCCGGTTATAAAAAGTCAGTTTATGACAATAGTAAAGCATGCATAACAGGTGTAGCTGTTTTTATAACATTGCATATTAAACCTTTTATTATTATAATGTTGTTTCCCTAATAAGTGACAAAATCATATTTTACTGAAGCATGAACAAAATATTTTTCATTAAATATAAAATATAACATTTCAGGTGGAAGCAAAATGAAAGGCACTGCACACTAAGCCCCAAGCAACCTTCCCAGAAAAGTAAATTCATAGACAGGAAAAGTGAAATAATAATGTGCAGGTAAGTCAACCGATGCTCTCCCAGAATGAGCAGAGGTGTGTGTGAGCTCTCTTTGGACCAACACTGGCTCCAATGAGGCGGGCAAAACAAAGCAGGCTCTTCAGATTCACAATGGGGACACTGTCAGCAAGGACAGGGGAGGGGAGAGGGAACAAACAGAACACAAGAGTTTCACAAACAACCTGTCATAAGGCATTCAGTAGGACAGGTCTGACTGGGACACCCAGCTCACACCCTGCGCCAGGGGTGAGACAGGGGTCACCTCTCTGATGCATAGTGGAGACGAGGAGGACATATCAGGGCTTGGTTACATGGCATCTTCATATTGCTGACTTGTGACATTTCAGTCTATTGTCTGAGGTCGGTTTATGTAAGGTCTTATTATGTCATAGTCAGAGAACATGTTTTGTAACATCAGTGTTTACCTGAAAGACACAGCACATATATGGTTTCAAGGTGGAGCTAATGGATTTATTGTGATTATTAAATAAGTGAGTAATGCTTTTAAATGTGTAGTCAGACATTAATAAGGACCACTTTTACTTGGATGTGAAAACTGCTTTGGATTGGTGTATATCCTGTGCAAACATAATTAACTTTTTCTCTGTATTTAGCTTTTTATTTAATCTGTAAGACCTCTCGAGCTGCAACCAGTGATTATTTTTTTTAAATTCTTGATTAATTTCATAATTTACTTGTTTTATTAAAAGGGACTATGTACAGTTTAAAACCTAGATGTTCTAAATGTAAAGCTTTGGCAGGTCAAAAGAAATAAAACAGCACAACAATCAGTACAAAGTGAAGGAAAGCTCTCAATTTTCTTCGGTTGAAAAAAAAATTCCAAAAGTATTTGTTAATGTCTTCAAATGTCTTGTTCTGTTTCACACATAAAGATGTGTCAGCAAATATTCAGATTTAAGAAGCTGAAACCAGAGAATTTAGGCCAGTTTTAATAAAAAATCAACAACCAATTTCCACTGATCCTTAGAGTATTAATAGATTATATATTGATGCTTGAAGAAGTATTCCTTATTTGATGTTATTATTAAGACAAAGCAGGATTTGAAATACTGCTGGACAATTTAATTATCTTTAAAAAGTTCACTGTAACCTCCATATATGATACATATAGATATAAATAGTTTGTGTCAATAGTTAAGTGGAAAAGAGTGTGCAGATGCTAAATCTCTGCTTTAATGACACAGCCATTATTGTCGTTTTGATTTTGTGGTATTGGTTTCAGTTTTTAGTTGATAATTCTGGCCTACTTTGACAGCTTGTAGATACCCAGTCATCACTGTGGCCCTCCTGAGACTAAGCTGAGTGCCAAAAACCTGACAGAAACAGAGTAATCAGAGCCTGTGCCACTGACCGTTGTTTATGTGTGATAACCAGAACTGACCTAGTCTCTTTTTATAAACCTCTCACATCTCTCTGTGGATGCCAAAAGGAAACGTCATTAAAAAAAAAAATTCACCTTTGATGTCACAGTGATTATTAACTACTTAAAAAAACATGGATTTTAATTTAGTTCTAAAATGTTTGATTTAAACTGATCAACATGCCTTCCTGTAAAGGAAGTAAGAGCAAATCCACTCTGAATCACACAGGGCACTGTGCCAAATTCACCTCCTGACAGTTACCATAATTACCATCTTCCAACTAGTACATACCATTCACTTTGTACTTCAGACTTTGGTATTTTTATAATAGCCGTGATGTCGTGTAATGGGGTTTGGCTTGAACTTTTGAACCAACAGAGAACAATGCAACAGCAGCAGCAGAATGATTTAGCAGAATTTGCATCTTCTCATCATATTTTCCTATTTTCAAATGCATGTTTCATATTGAACACAAATAGCTAGGTGTTGTTTTTCTCTTACTTGACTCTAAAATTGAGACTTTGCTGAGAATCATCAAGTGTTAATAGATATTTCTCTAGAGAGTAATGAGTATGCGAATGATTAGAGAGTATAATGAGGATCTAAGAGTAGAGTTTCTCATTATTTTCCCAGATCATTGCATTTCCCGTAGCATCCTTACCTTGCCAGGTTCACTGAGCTGTACTTGCACTGCATCTCCGATTCCAGCATATAAAACCAGAATGCAGCCCTCTGCTTTAGCAAAATGGAATGAAATCTGTTGTACACCGCTGAACTGTCACACAAAAAATATAGTAATGGGCCTCAACCTGCCACCGCTGTTCACAGGTGTTTTTTTACAACAGTATTTATTTGACCATTATGTTAAATTGTCCCCATAAAGCCGCACTTGGCAGCGCCATCCTCTGAATCTCTTTGTGAGCCACTTAAGTATACCACTGAGGGTTAGTGTGTTCCATGGACCCAATATGGTCGCTTTAAACTGAATAAATAAAGGCACTTTACTAAGGCTGTGCCCCCTTTTTGGGGAAGCAGTGTTGAGGAAACGGCTCTCAAATTTTGTGGGTTTTCATGCGTGTTGTAAGTGTTGCTATAAAGTTGTGGGATGTAGACATGGTTAAGTTAAATGCAGTATTTATCTGTCTCCCTGCTTTCTTATAAGTGGATAAAATTGATTACATCTGTAAGGTCAAGTTTTGAGATTTAGCATTTAAAGTGCAAGTACTGCATCTTATCGGAACTTTTTGATATAGATTTCTAGTATGTTATGTTACATGGGAAGCACAGAGCATAATGAACCAGTGTATCACAAGATATGAGTATATATCTCCTTAAGTTTATGCTATAAGTTGCAGAGTTCAGACTTTCTCTCCTTTTGTGGTGCCGTTGTGATCTAGAGGACTGTTGACCACAGGCAGGCAGCCATAAAATGAGGGGGCCTGACTCTGTTGAGACCACCTCTATTCATGGCCCCGGAGCCACTGGATGCTAAGTGGCAGCCGGAAAATCACAGCTGTGGGATCAAGCACGCCACATTAGGAAAGAGAGTCCGGCCCCAAACGAGGGTACAGTACAGCACGAATAGAATACTGAAGGCAAGTTGATCTTCTCACTGATGCTGGGTCTGTTTGCTCCTGCTGAGGCACTGGCACTCTCACAGCTGAAAACCTCAGGACTTACCTCAGGAGATACTTAGAGCAGTAGAGTGACATCTGTGACTTCTTGTAGTTTTGGCAAATTCTACACCTTCACAACTTCTTTTCTGTTCTTTCACAATACAGGCTTAGCGGACAGAAATTTGAAAGAAACTCACAGCTCATGAACATTTCTTACAGCAGCTATCCTCGGGTAGTAGAAATGGCAAACGATACAGTCAAAGCACTGAGATCGGGGTTCATATTTGGATTATTGCGGTTGTTTCTTGCTCTGGGTGGTAACCAGTCTCTTCACGAAAGATGAGCCAAACAACTAAACCAGGAGCTAATCTTACTAATTATCAGCTTAGCGTCTTATATTTCTCAAAGTGCTCAAGAAACAAAGCCGAGATTTATTCTTGCCCAGCAGCCTCTTGCTCGGTCACTCTGCCTCTTCTTTTTCCGTTCTTAGCTTCCACCGTCAGTCTATACAGTCTATACGCCTCATGCCATGAAGGTCTGTTGAGGCTGCTGAACCCAATTTTATTTTTAGTATTGTAAATATTTAGTATTTTTAGTATTTAGGTATGCTATTATTGGGCAGGTAATGCCAATTTCTTAAATGTAGAAGGGGAAATTAGGCTGGAATATTGTGTTATATTTACTTTCTTTAAATCTGTTTATTTCATAGCGTAAAACATGCCAAATAAGTTTCTCAAGTCTTACTTTTCTGCTTACACAAAGAGAGTCTTGGTCCTTCATTATACCCTCTGGACAGAGCCTCACCATGCGCTTTCGCTGAATTTCAGAGACAGGGCATTTTTCTCCAGCAATTTACACTCCTACAATTAAAGCGTTCTGGTGCAGATATGGTGTCGGCCCCTCCTCCTTGACCTCTGCCCTTTGCGAAGCAGGCGAAAGTGTGTTTCCTGATTAACGACTGGCTGAGGTACATGGCTCCAGCTCCAGCGCCTTGTCCTCCCAAACTGAGGTGACAGTCTCCTAGGCTCTTTATGGAAATTAACTGCAAAACATAGCCAATTAGACCTGCGTTATTTAGAACGACTCAGCTTTTCACCCTGAATAAAAGCAGGCCCAGATAAGAACGGTACACTCAGACACTGCAGCAAATTAATGTGAAGTTGGTGGCCTGCCAGTAAGCCAGTCCATCTAAAATGGGGACATTAAAAGCATGAAGGCAAGTTTTTGTATAGCTCTAAATTATTACTGGATAGAACACACGATGATTAAAGAGTGGGGTTTGTGAATAATTTTAGATACAATTATAAATTAAACCCATTACAAGTTGGAGTGATGTAAGTTGTTTTATTCTGATGAAACACCATACAATAATTCCTCGGTTTCTAGATTTTGTTTACAGCAGAGCTCCTGGACAAAATTTTCCCAGGTTCGGCACCTTTTTTATTCCAAATGTGTAACTGGGAATTAAGCATCTGTATAACGTCTTTTCACTCCACCAGCTAAAGATAGGGCTCTTAGCCTGATACGCTGTCTTAATTTTCCCTTTCTCAGGTCACTGCAGAGAGCGACGGCATTAGAGTGAGGAGGAGGGTCCTTACTCTATGTGCAAGAATACACTGTGGAAGCTGCAAAGGGCAGAGTCTCTAGGAAATCTACTCTTTCTTTGAAAAAATGTCACGGGAGAGATAGGAGATTGGCACCACAAAGAGCCCAAAATAGCACGGGCTGCTACGGATTGTCAGACAAGATTTGGGCTGAGACATTGACTTTTGTTCTGCAAAGTACTGGCCCCTGAAAGGGAGATGGGAGGTGTAAAAATTGTGATTTCTCCTCTTCCCCTGGTTATGTGCAATACATTACCCTGTTGATAATGCATGCTGCTAGGACGGAGGTTTGTAACGTCACAATTATTTCGTGTGTGGAACAAAAGCAGCGTACGATAGAGTTAGGAAATAGGTAAATATGGACGCTAGTTCTTTTATATTAGGTGAGCGGAATCAGTGGTTACAGAGGCACTTATTTATCAAAGGCATCGGGCCTAGTCCAGAAGATTAGGACAGATCCCTAACCCTTCTGCTTTCCCATAACTCCTGCACATTCAACATTTCTTCCTTCTGCCGTCCCCATGATAACAAAGGCCTCATATATTTTGGCAGGTTTGCCCCTTGGCCACATAATAGGATTATGAATAATTTCTACAAATTTACAAAAACAAATCACATGGCACGGCTTAGAGTTTGCTAATAATTTCTCCATAGCTGATAGATCAAAGCAAGGCGCAGGGACTGCAGAGCCAGGCAGTAGATTGACCCTGGTCAGGCATTTTTAATGAAAGGGTTAATCTCCTCAGAGGTGACTATTCAGGAGCAAGCAGTGTGACCAAATGAAGAATTCAGGTCTGGGATAAGAGGGAGAATAGTAGTCTTGAGGGTGCTGTTGGGTGACAGCGAGGAAGCCCCGAGGTAAAACTGTGATGCTGTATTTGAGCGCATCTGACCAGACCTCCTCCCCAATCTGCAACAAAAAGAAAGAGAAAGGTGGGAAATAAGTCAGGCTGTTTGAAGAACCTATGGCATGTAGGCCCAAGGCTATTTCATGGATGACCACAAACAAACCTGCTCTGTTGGCTCTGAAAGCACATGAAAAGAAATGGACAAAAACACACACAGGCATGATGGCGGCTGTGCGCATACTCATACATAGAGACCAATGGGGACACGTGCACACGCACACACATAGAAATCCCCATTAGGACTGCTGTTCCTCTCAAAAAGTACCTGAATGTACTTAGAGTCCTGGCTGTTTGGGATAAACTTTGTTGTCAAGCACCTCTTGTGCTACTGTAAGCACACATGCCCTCTTGTGAGTAATTAGACTTGAATACCTTCCAAAAGGAGAGCGGTAGAGAGAGGGTAAGAAAAAAAAGAGATGCTTTTATAAATGTATAAGCCTTGGCTGGTTAAGGAGGTTTAGAAATCTCATCATGACAGTGGCAAAATGGGCCTCTTAGTAATTAGGAACAAATGAAATTGCTTATCACTTATCGAGTTACTGTGCCAGCCGTTTGGCTGTGTTCAGAGGGATTAATCAGAAGGCTATTGACATTACATTGTTCCACAATTATCATTCATACGTTTTATGGTAATTGGGCATTTTTTCACGGAGGAATTAAGGTGCCTACGTAATTCAAGACAAAATGAACATACGCAAATACAAACATTAATCAAATCCCTGAAATAACGCTGCAACATTTCAGCCGCTGATAATCACGCAACAAAGTACTGAAATGAAACGTTAAAAAGAGGGATATCCGTCTTCTCTTTGAGAGAAACTGAAATGCCATTTTAATAATTCATTCATATGAATGATACTTAGTTATATGGAATTATATTTGTGCATAAATTACTCAGCGATTAAAAGAAGGTTTATACACCACCATCTGAATATTTGTGAAGTGGAAGTGTGAGGTGTTAAACTGATTTATTGCATCTTTTGCTCTAGGTATTGCAATAAAAACAACAGTTTATTTAAGATTTCTTCGTAAACCTGGCTGCTGTGTTGCATTACGCCCTCTTATTAGGACAACAAAAAACCCACAATGTGACATCGACCTAATAAAAGCAATAAAAAACACTTTGTTCTGAATGCAATCAAAACTTAGACATGTTACCTCCTCCCGTGTGCTCTTTTTCCAATACCTTTCCACCAGCACCTACATGTGAAAATTACATGTCATTGTCCTAATGGCCTGGGGAGGGGGGTTGATAAAGGAAGACTTTGCCTAATGCTTCCATAAACGTGTTAGGCAAAGTCCAGCAGGATGTAATTGCATCTAATATATTTACAGAGGATTGATTTTCCCTCCCACGACCCACCCACCAGGCAGCAACAAGCTGCGGTCAGTTCACCCAGGTCACTGCGGATGAGTTCTGGGTCCACTCTGTCCTCTTTGCAACAAGGCCGAGCCACAGAGACCATGGAAAGTATTGGAGTGCAGCTTAATGAGGTAATTAGTCAAAGGCCATGACGATCCTGGGAGGCTAATACCTGTGACCTCTTGATCCTGGATTCCTGACACATGTCTCTGGAGACTGTACAGGAAAGACTGCGGCAAAATCCAATCACTGTCGCCTCAACCAGACACTCCAGCCAATTTTTAAGAATGTGTGATATCACACTTCAAGAACTTGGGATTCAAGCTGACCAACCCCTCCATTTCTCTTCTTTTTTTTGTTTAATTACTCCCACAATGCAGTAATGGGCCTGCCCCCTTTCCTTCCCTGAAGAAAAATAAACCTTAGCAAACTTAAACTACTTCACCTGTTTACTTAGAGAAAGAAGTTCTGGAGAATTGACAAAGGCAGTGAAAAAGCACAAGAAAGGAAAAAGGATGAAGAACACAAAGCAGGTTGATATTTTTTTCCCTCTCCCATCCCTTTCTTTTCTTTTTATCAGGTTACGTGACTGGAGGCTTCATTAATCACCACCTCGACAGCCTCTGCCAGGGGGAACTAACTGCATTTGGCCCAATTAGGCGCTGTAGAGACAATAGGAACAGCACAAGTTGTGCCTCTATGCCAGGAGCCAAGCGTTGCCTCCCTGTCATTACCTACAGAAAGGGAAAAATTAACCCCTACCAGCTTCCCTGCTTTCCTCCATTGATCCGAGGCTTTTGTGGTGTCCCTGGAGCGTGGCAGACAATTACAGATATTATTACATCTGCATTGATTTTTTTTAAAGAGAGCAGAGTGTCTCCAAGCAATTAAAAAAAATTACAGTTCGGAAGTGGGCCAATTAAAATGCCCCCAGCCCTGGAGGGTGGCAGCAGTGTTGGTGGGAATGGAGGGACAAGCTTGACTGTCAGAATGTTGCAGATTTTTTAGAGACAATAATGTGCAAATTGCATCGCACTTGCATTGCATTCAGAAACCTGGTCTTTGTTAGGTCCAAAAAAAACTCTTGAAAGTTTGTTTTTACAACAAAAAAATAATGAGTGACTTTTGAAACATAGTGAAAAGTGTCTCCATGAATAAAAATGCTCATACACTCATTAGCCTGTACTAGGGCTGAGAAACAAACGTTGATACTTTGGGAACATTGTATTGAGTCATTTAATGCAGCATGCTTGTTACAAGATTAAATTGGCCAAACCTTACATACCATATAGGCATGTAGGAAAAATACTATTTTATGCACAGAAATGCGGATTGTGTGTGTGTGTATTCATTTGTTGGTGTAAGCTGAAAAGTATCATAGTAGAGGTATCAGTACTGGTATCAGTATCGGACACTTCTAAATGACACCCCGCCCTAGCCTGCCCTGTCCATCCAGATTAACCCAAAAATAGTTGATGAAAATTTGACTATTCCATCCGTTTTATTTGGTCTGTTTTACTCGCTGTAGCTATTTATACTTTCACTCTCAGTCAGAGCTACACTGCTTAATTTAAGTTCTCATTTCAGTGTCTTATTCAGGGTATTTCTAGGGGCACATGGAACTTAGAATTTAGAAGAGTGGCTGTATTTCTGTCCTGATAAACTGACTCTTTCCTTTGGTTGTATGAATGCGTCTCCACACAGCTGCCTCATAAATATTCATCTGAAGTCTATTCTGACTCATTTGTTAAAGTATCATACCTCTGGTTATCAGCTCCTCTGTCATCTTTTATCTGCCCGACCGAACGCTGAAACTTATGCAAGCTTTCTTGTGCTTCCATTCTCTTCTCTCATTGTTTCTTTTACTTTCTCGTTCACTCATTCTGTCACGCATTTCCTTCTTTCCATCTTTCACTTGGACCTTGGTGTTGATTTCCCCCATGGAGCAAAGCTGGCCTTTACTGTGGCCATCTGACTAAACTTCCTGAAACCACAAAGAAAGGGAGAGTGCTAATTGGAATTACGGGTAGATGGAAGACTGGCAGTGTAGAGATAAGAGATCAATGTGATGCAAATACAGCCTGCATCCAGTGGCTGCACAGCCTCCTAAGGGCCCATTGTTTTCTTGCTCTGCAATTAGAGCAAAGGAGGGAATGACTGTGTATTATTGCTATCTTTGGTGGTTCACAAAGCACACATACTTACACACAAACACCTACCTGGCCCGTTTTTTTGGAGTGGTTTGAGTGGAGCAGGTGGGCTCTGGGATTATTCAAACCAGCTTTTGACTAAGAAGGTAAACAATACCTCCAAATAAGCAAAAAGACATCTATAGAGAGACACCCAGACACTTGGAAACCAAAAAAGAAAGGGTACAGTTTAAATAAACAGCATTTGGCGCAGGAGGAAAAAGGACAATGAAACTCTGGTTCTGAGCTGCAGTCGTTTTATCACCCGACACGCTGCATGTGTTTGAAGTGGAAAATCGCAGTTTCTTTAATCCATGGAGCATTCAAATAAGTTTATTTCTCCAGGATTAAAAACAGTAACAATAGCAGGCAGTTAAAAACAAACAGCTCCAAACAAATGGCAACGAGGCTCAGGCGCTCGGCACGGGTAAGCTCTCCATACATCGTGGTCTGTTTCATTAGCTGAAATGTATTATTATTGTTTATCTATTGAGCTTCCTGATAAAAACCAGCCATGCTTCCCCTTTTTGGATTACAGAGTTAGAAAGGTTCAGGGGTGGCTTGCCGGTGTAATCCACAGAATTCTGTTCCAACAACAACAACCTCCGGAAGATGGGAGAAAAAAGGAGAGTTTTCAACACCTCAACACTGAGGCGCATTTGATTAAAGAGGGCTAATTTCAGAATATCATCAAAGGGGAAAGAAGCTTGGAGTGTGTGTATGTGTTAATGTGTGTGTGTTTGTAACGGTCCTGTTCATTGTAAAGTTCTAGCAGCTGTTTAAAGAAAAATAGGAGAAGTCTCATGCAACATGAAATTAGGGTTAAAAAGGAAATGGACAGCACACACTGTGTCAAACCACCAGAACTTTTTAATATTCAGAAAAATATTTTGATGGCTAATGCTGTTCCACCACACATCTAGTACAATAAAAACAATTTCTTACAAGTGCTATGCAAAAGTGCACTGCAGGAATACAAAAAGAAATTCAATTTTCCACTTTTTTGCTCCACTTTCTGCTCCACACAACAACAATCTGCTATGCTGGGTAGTGTTTGCTAACGTTGTATGCTGCTCATGGAACAAGGCTAGCCACAACTGCCAGCATCACAATTGGTGTTCAATTAGTTTCTGTATGTTTAAAGTTAGCATAAGCCTCATTACCATTTCTGTCCTGTATTCAGCTGTTGAAGTAATCCTAGTGGTGTTTGTCTTACAATACAGAGAGAAGAGTAACCAAGCTAGCTATGACCCGGAGGAAAGACATCAGTTGGAACAAAGCTGAAATTAAGGTTTGTCCAAATGTTTTTGCTCACGATCTGCAGGGATGTGCAAGCATTCATTCAAGAAACCAAATTTTGTGCTTGATGTCATATGGCTTTAACTGCCGATTTACAGTTATTGGTGTTAAAATTATCACCTGTAAAAATTCTATAAGGCCATAAAATATACTTGAGTCTCATGATGCCCAAAGTTTCCCCTCACTTTAGTTTTTCTTGATGTACTTTTGCAGAGAAAGCACACTTTCTAGTTTCCCTCAACTGTTCCTGCAATCTGAGATCTACACAAATGTTTAATAATGTTGTCTAGCTGTCAGAGTTGCAATTCATCAGCGGTAGTAAATATGAAATACACATCAGAAAGACAGATATAGCGGATGATAACCAGATGAGCCGGGGCTGGGTCCAAGCAGATCAGACAAGCCTCACATTCCACCAGGGGCGATGCAGAGATGGGGAGGGCTGCAATGATTTTGGCAGAGTGAATACTCTGAGATATAGATGAGACAGTTGGCTCGTTTCATAATGAAATATCAAAAATTCACCTGGAATAGTCGCGTTGGGTCCTTTTTAGGTGGCCGACTATGAAAGCTATCGGTTACAATTCAGCAGTTATAAATTTATGATGAAGGAAGTGATTTTTAGAGGAGCCTAACTAAAAGTGTGCAGAATATTCCTTTGGGTTTTATTCGGACTATAAGCTGTTATCAGACAGCTATGATTCACATTTACACTTTGAGCCCACAATCATTCAAAACAGTCACCTCTGAGAAAGCCCCCCACTGAACTGCAACGCCCAAAAAAACATGAAAATTTAAATGAAATTATGGGACCTGCCTCTCCTGACAGTCAGCGTGATGACACGCTTTCAGATCCTATTTGGAAGGGTTTGAATGTGCTGAAATGTAAATGACTGGACGCATGGAGGCCCAAATGGGAAGCCAGATTCTACATGGGTCAAAGACAGGAAGACTATAGAACTAAGATAAACGGAGGGGAGAGGGAGGGAGAGATTCTCATGCGAATCGTTTAACAGCGGACACACCGTGCCACTTGCATTATGGTAACTGTTGCATCAAGGGGCAACGCAAAGGGGCCCCTTTTTATGCAGTGCACCCCAGGGTTTTTGGTCTTCTCTGGAAAAAGGAACCAACCAGATTTAAGATTGAGCTGCTAACTCATGTTATGGAATCAGATTTCAGATTTGCCTTGCAAAAATCTTGGGTAAAACCTTAAGCAAAAACCAAATACCATGTTCCATGCATGAAAATGAGCTGAATTACTAACATTTCCAGACATTCTAAAGACTATATTTAAGGATTGCTTGAATGTTAAAATAGAAAAATGTGAAAATCTGCTCGTATATTAAGCATTAGTATTAAAGTTGGGTGCTATACAAAGTATCTGATTAATGCCTGAAGCTCATGTTTATGTCATGCACCTCACCATTTTACTGCCTGTCAATGTCATTATATCTTCCTGTGCAGTTCATTCATGGTGTCTGACATGCCTGACTCTATCAGTCTTGTGAAATACATACTGCATCCTCCCTGGAAGCTCAAAGCAGCCTTTTAATAGCAGCGATGCCTTCTTGTTAGCCAGAAAAAAAAGGTCACGCAATTGGATTTCCGAGTTCTGGAAATCCCAAGATATTTACCTCAAACATGGTGCGCGCCTTGCCCTCTCTGCTCACCCTTCATTTTCTTCTAACTGCTCTCACGCTGACATGTCAACCATAGATAGGATCAATTAATCTATTGAGTCTGAACAGCATGGAAGATTTAAATTGTCCATACACACACCCATGTGGCCAGCAAGCCCATTTTGTCTATTTATAGTTCTCATCAGTTAGTGGTGCAAGTGCCATAGACAAAAGGCTGTCAATTAAAAATAAATCCCCCCGTTGTCTTTTTGGAGTCTCTGGGAGAAATGCATATCATTTACCTTGAATCTCACAGTAGCTGTTTTTCACAAGGGAATGCAATTAATGTTTTTTTGTCTTTCACAAAAACAGAGATGTACCTTAATCTTACAAAGAAACTCATTTAACTCGGCATACGTTTCAAAAATCATTCCATTTTTTTCACCTCGGCAATAAACAACTCACATTGTACATTGTGACGGCTTTGAATGTTCAGCACTAAGACTGTGTTGTTTCTTTCAATCTTAGAGGAGAAGATGAAGATGAAAAGGAAAGCAGTGATTTCGACTCGTTCCTTTCTTCCGCCAAGAAACAGGCAGGTACTGCAGCAAGAGATTCATGTAGAAGTTTCCCCTGCAGCCAGTAAGTGCCAAGCTGTGTCAAAAATGACATGCATCTCTTGTTTCCATGTCATGCCATGCATGTGATGTGATGGGCGAATGAAGGCAGTTCCTGCATAGAGTAGTAGGGGGTCATTATTAAGCCTCTTAAATTAGCGCCCCCCCGTTCGACACAGCCCTTGCAATTTTCCAAGACCCACAACTGCACACACACCCGCTGAACTCAACACATTAGACTTGACAAAGAAAATCATTTCTAAAGTTTACTTCCTGCAAACTCATTTCATATATGATTGAATTGTACCTGTATGGTATGACCCATTTAAACTCAGAGTCACACTTGGACAATTTGGGAAGCTATTTGAGCAGAACCATGCTGTTAGTTAGCTATAGTGTGTGCCAATTGCATGTCCTATGCAATGCAATTTACATGTCTCTCCATCACACTCACTTATATGGTTCAACTCACAAGAGCTACCATTTAGATCGCTCATGGGGGAGGGGAGAGGGAGCCGACTACATGCACAGCACTGATATAATACCATATGTATGTAGCGTGGTGCTATAGAGTGGGTGGCAACAACAGCAGAAAGCTTAACCTCTGCTGCCCCTGAACTCCATCCTCAGTGAAACACAAATGACACCATGACAAACCCGGCTCGTGCCTCAGCCATGGAAATAGACTGTTTCTGCTGCTTCTCCAGTTTGATAGGCAGGCCCCACCACTCCAGCATCTGCCTGGCCCATCTAAAGGCTCTTAATATCCCCAGATTAAAGAGACCCCAGCCCCAAGGTCAGCCTCTGAGGAAATGACTGCCTCTCCTCGAGAACCGTTTTTTACCGCACCCTTTGTCTCACTTTTATTCCACTCCCTTTCACTCGTTCTCTCCCGCTTCTTTTTCCGTCTTCCGATCCGCGCTTCGCAGCCTTTCCCCTCTTTCTCTCCCGCTATCGTGTATATGTATATTTACAAGAGTGCACATAACTGGTGTCTGGGGAAGGGTAAGGAGCAGTGGGGAAGGGAAGCCATTAGGGGAATAAAGAGAGGTGCTGCCTCACAGCCGAGCTTCACAGGCCAGTGGAGCAAATCAAATTGGGTCTTGTTCTGCGGCAGGACACACACGCACACACACACACAGGCACACATACATACATACAGTACACTCAGTGACAGTGGTGGAGGCACACAGCTGACAGGAGGGCCTTTGGGACATAGCAGGGCTGGGCATGTCTAGGGCTGGCCCCACTAAGGGATGCATTCATGACCCCCAACTCTCCTGAGCAAACCAATTTTAAGAAGAGTTTATGATTAGTTAATATTGCTATTATATGCAAAAGAATAGTGTTTTTTCATATCATTTCACAGCTGCAGTCAATTTTAAATTTATGTGATTGTGAATAATAGAGAAAGTTGCATAAAAACACAGTAAATCCTCTTGTTCTGGGTTATATTTATGGGATTTGTTAACAATAATATAGAATATCTCCGGCCCTATCCGTTAAGTGTTAGAGAAAATATTTGGAAAGAAAGGCAAACAAACAGGCTCTAATATCATAAAAAACACTCATTTATTGTTGATGACATGCCCTGTGACAGTTTTTATGGGACGTAGCAATATCCACCCCCCCTCTCTTCACTAATACCTCATTTATAACTGCTCAAATCCTCTGTTCCCATAATGTTCTGAATGAGATTTAAGTTATTAGCAGGCTCACAGCAAAGCTGAAGAATTGGCAGAGGACTCCAGGTAAAGGGCACTAAAGCTAATGAAAAATGAGACAGAGAGTCATTCTTAAGGCTTTAGTTTTATTAGAAATACATGGTAATAGCCACCAAAACCTTAGTCAACATAATGTTCGCTGCCATCTATACGATACCAATGCCTATAGGGAACTATTCATCCACTGAGAAATAAAGGGAGATGGGTAAAAAATACATGCAATGCTTACACTTCATTCAGTTTCTCGAAAGGATTACCACCACAAATCACTTTTGCTCAATTCATTACATGCCTGCAGAGAGGGGGCAGATGTGTGATGGATGCTTGTCTGCAAATGGACTTGTCGGTAACAGAAAAATGCACACGCTTTAATTAAAGAGGGCTGGACAAGTGTTTCCAGAGTGGATTTGGGTGTCTCTCCACATCTGTACAGGCAGGGTCATATATCAGAGGGTTCTCCAGGCATAGGGCAGTAAGCACAAGCTGTATATGCTCATTCTGAACGCTGGCATGAAAAGAAAATATACGTCACACTATAGTTCAGTAATCACAAAGACAAGAGTGAGAACCAGATTGATACAGTATATAAAGAAGTGAATAATGGACTGGATATAACAGGCGCTCCCTTTGAGAGGAGTAAAGGCAATTCTTTGTGATGCTTCTGTCAATACTGTACATTGTGCTTGTAGTGTGGTTTTGCTTGTGTGTCTACCTTTTAAAAACCTTGCCATAATTAAGATTTTGGGTTTTGGAGGCACGCCCAGAGTCGGTTGGGTATAAAGTCTTACTTAAATACTTACTTTAAGGTGCCCAGTGGAGTTTTTGACCACCAGTGGCACCAATAAGGATTTTTTTTACGATTGAGGCCCCATTTCCTTTGTTTCTTGCTTCACAAGGACGCTTAAATACACCAACACATATGTATGCTTAAGGTCTAACAGTATAATGGCTAATTGTCATAACCTAAAGCATCTAGTAGGGCTCTTGGAGAGTGCACATCTCCTCCGAGGTCATGCGCTATCTGGCAGTGTTGATTTAAATCTATTCTGAAATTTAGTGGGTTCATGCAACACTCTTCAGCAAAACAATGCAAGTATTTTTTCTGTAATACTGCTGACAAACAAACAAAAGGAGCCAAACATGTTACCTCCTAAGCGGAGGTAATAATATCAACATGGATCCCTCAGAGCAGGTCTATGTGAAATATAATGCTTACATTTTTTTGAATTAGCTCTGCAAAAGGAATGTTTGTATCGATGAAGCTCAATGAGAGAAAAGCAGTGTGTGAATATAACTTTTGATTGTTTATGACTTTTGCGTGATGTTCATTCCACAAGGATCCTTTAACTTTATTCTTTTAAACATTATTTTAAAAGTGAGCCATTCTCAAGTATTTTATTTTTTGTATTGTTTGTGCGAGTTTGCCTCTGCAATAATTTCAGAATACTTTCCGAATTTTAAGTCATACATTTGGCAGTAAAATGGCGTAGAGGTGAAACTACAAACAGAAAGTCCCTTTATGTTCTCACCATGCCTCCTTCTATCACTCACTTGCATTTCACTCCAATGACACAAATCCTATGCAGCTACTTTTGTTTAAAGCAGGCCATTAATGAAGAGCTCTCCAGCTAAATACATCTTTATTCTGCGATTAACGATGGTGCTTGAAGTAAGCACTGGTGTGAAAGGAGGCTGAGGCCCTTCAGCGTCCAAGCCTTTACAGCCACTCTGCCATCAATCAGGCCTTGTGTCCAGTAAGTGCTGCTAACATTTATGAAATATTCATCAGCCATTCACTTTTGCTTTCCACTCACCCTAATCATTGCGTTTAGGCAGCATTGTGTCACCTCTCCTCTTTAAAAAAAAAAAAGAAGAAAAAAGGCTACAATCATCTTGCTGAGGGGAGGTGAAATAGGGAATGCGTTCTTGCTTTTATGCCAGGCTTTCCATGGGTGGACATTTTCACTCTGGAATAAAAGTGTCAGTCAAAGGTTTTCCCCTCCCTCCTATAATGTTGCCTTATGTTTTCAAGCACAGTATGCATCCATGCTTTAATTAACCTACTGTGTTGACACTTGCATGTTTAAAAGACTTCAAATATGCAAATTTTGTGAAAATATAAGTTGTGTCTGGGTGCAAATCAATAAATAAACAAGGCAATGGCAGATGGCAGACTTCACCCCACAGCGCCCTCTGTTGGCCAGAGGATGTATATGCAGCTGAAGCACAGACAGAACGACAGACAGACAGACAGACAGACACTGCCGCCCAAAACAATAATAAGAATTCATGCATTTTGCCGTTGACACAGTAGCCCATATATGTCAGTTTGATATCTTAAAAATAAAAAGAAAGAAACCTGTTATGATACATAGCCTATTAATAGCCTATTTCATCTACTAAAAAATCAGCATGTAATTCAAACAGTTCCTTATTTTCTGTGAAGTTAAAAAAAAGAGACTAATTAGCTCTCTGTCCATGGTACTGAAATATTCACCAAAATAGATATGACTAAATGTGATTTCACTGGGCATAAAGTAGGCATTGTGAATGTGAGACAGAACTACACTATTGGACTGTTTAAACAGTTTTTAATAGCATAGTAGGTCCTCATGGCCATTACCTTGGTTTTTGCTGAAATTAAGCACTGGTAGTTTCATTTTTATGTGCATTAAAAGTATC
>CAFUXE010000617.1:333069-363139 GCA_903364295.1 Serranus cabrilla
TCCTCATCTTTTTTGTTTTTGTGTTTTAATGAAACCAGCACAAGTGCATGGCAGCAGCACTGAGGTCTGGAATCAGATGGATCAGACGATACTTTCCTGTGTGACACATTTAATGCATAACATGCTTCCAGTGAGAGCTCTTGAATTGGTAGATTTTTGAAATGTGCCAGAGTGGCTCCCCACTGAGCAGTAAGCTAGGTCTTTGATGTATCGCGCTGTAATGTGGTTGTTATCCATAATCGGCTTGAATTCAGGAGGGCCACGGCTGAAAGAGGTACACATCGGTAACATGTTCTTGTGGTACATTAAAATGAGACTGTCTTCCCATTAAAAATCCTCCACCCTTGCCCACCGTGACCAGAACTAAACACCCTGAAAATCCCAATTGCTTAATATGCATTCACAAAAACACTAAGATTTAGTAAAAGCCAAAATACTGGTGTTTTTACAGTTTCCGACAGGATAAAGTATAATATTAGTAACAGAACATTGTATATCATTTAAATCCTGTGAACCCGTAAGATGATGCGCAAATGGAGTTTCTTGATGCTTATGCAAATTTCCCGCTTCTGCACGTTTGTGATACCATAAGTTTAAACAAGAAATAATCCTGACGCTATCACATTAAGCTGCTCTGTGAAAGGTGGGAGGCAGACAAGAGTTTGTGATACGCATCAGTGTAGGGCTTGCAGGGAATATGAAGATGATATTTTGCATTGCATGAATAACAATCAACAGTTAAGGGAACAAAGAAGTGTTTTGAAATATGAACCCTATTACGCACTAAAATGAGACCCCTAGTAATGGAGTTTTAATGTTGCACCACGGAGCAGTGAATTTTGTGAAAAACAACCATGGAAAGTGACTTGGACCATAGAAATCTTAACATATAATAATCATGAGTTGTTTTGCTGTCATACATTTAGCAAATAATATGGGTGCTCTCCGAAATCAAAACACCGCTCCTCAACAGATAGTAATCTACATTACCTGTAATATGTATGCTGCAATAAAGATATTTTGATGATGCAGTTAGAGCTCCTAAAAACAGTCTGATAGCCTGCCTAGTAAAAAATAAATAAAGTTAAGCACCCAGGTTGTGATTGTTGCTTCGGTGATCTACAATATTATTACCATCTAGCCTGTGCTTAGGGTTTTAATTTAGCGGTGATAATTTGCTTATGCAGGCCTCCACTGATTAGAGTTCTTTGTTGCACCAACTGTTTTTAATATAATGTGAATTACCCACTGTGCTTGTTTATGCCACCCGAACAGGACTGAAAATCAGCAAGCGAGCCTCGTTGAAATTAAAGATGGAACCAGAGAGACAGACTGAAAGAGAGAAAGAGGTGGAAACGGACAGCCAGACGGAGGGGAATGGATGAGATTGTGGGTGTGGTTGTGGGGGGTGTTGAGTGTTTGTAAAGGAGAGTAATCAAACTGCAAAAAAGACCAAAATATAATATTGAATGCGGCTGACTCTCTGACATTAGCTAGACTATAATAGTTAGGTTTGAGAGGCCATCCTCATTGAGGCTCGCAAGAGTGAATGGAAGTGTACTAGTTATGCATCATTACAGGGGGAAGAGCTGTCCACTTCCTGCTGGGAAGAGATGCCCTCTGCTTTCACACTAAGCGGAGTAGTTCACAAAATAACAGCATACCAAGTGTCTGTCCCCCCCCTCTCTTTGACAGAGGGCTCATATGAAGAGCCAGTGGAAAAGGATACGCCTCCATTTAAACTTAAAAGCAGGCATCTAATTCACAGCTTACAAGAGAGAAGTCATAATAGCGCGCGGTTAAAAGATGGCAGAGGAGGAAAGGGTGGCAACAGTACATAAAAATGCACAATTACAATAGTAAAACATGCAATTTGAGGTTTTTTTATCTGAAAAAATTGCACAAATGCAAGATTTTAAATTCAATTATATAACCCAGATAAAAAAAAGAAGGCGTTTTTTCTTTTGACTCTGTGTGAGCAGGCACAAGGTTACCCTACGCATCATCAATCTGTATTGTGAAGAGCTCCTGAGGTTTTTTTCATCAAGGTCTTATCCACTTCAGAGGTTCAACAGATTAGCGATCCACTGGGGTGCAATGGCTTTTCAGCGCCGTGCTTTACGTCCAATTTGAAGTGTCTAAGAGCATTCTTGTCATTAGTGTTTACTCGAGACTGTTTTTTAGAGAGCCCAGACTGAGTGTGACATTAAAGACAAATAAAACCACATCAGCCGTGTTGATCTTTTTCGAAGGCTCCGGAGAAACAGGCCCAACATTTTATCTTTGCAGACAGCAGTTTCAGAGGTTATAGATAGGCCAGCTAGCCGACGCTATTATTTACCAATGGAGCAGAATGTCAACCCTCCTATATACCTCTTTGCTTTTCTCTCTGTATTGTTTGCTCCCTGCCTTTGTGAAAGGGGGCACTTTATGGAGGTGAGCGGTGAGAGAAAATATTTCTATCTTGCCATCAATGGATCAATGGAGATGTGTTTACCTGTCTAGGGGCACAATGTTCACTCCATAATAATGGATATTAAACAGCTTGTTGACTGAGTGCTTTTGTCCCGGTCACTTGTCAATCCCTTTAACACTGCTGGCCAGTGGAGGGACACGCTACCGCTGTGGGGTTACCACAGACACCTCCAGCCACCAGCATCTGCCGTGAACCCCCCCTCTCTCTCTTCCCCTTGCTGGACAAAAAAGGACATGTCGGGTCAATGAGATTCTCAGTAATTAAACTGAAAGGGGTCATTTTCAGTGCAAACTCTGAAGCCCTTTAGCTTTAAGTGGTTGGTTGGAAGGTGCTGGCCTCTGCACACACTCCCTTATAACTGAATAAGCAGACTTGCTCAAGTTTCTGAAAGGAGAGATTGATCGGCGCAGAATGTATATTTAAAACAATATATAATCCTCGCCACAGAAGACGCACATCTCTTTAGATTAGAACTTTTGATTCATGGTGCTAGAATGGTGATCAAACCATTAAGATTTCAGTAGCCACCAATTATACCTCACATAAACTCAACTTTACAAATGTTAAGCTGTAGGGAAAGTATTAATATGTTGCCAGAATCATGATCAATGACAGATACCTGCTGAATATTAGCGCAGTCAGCTAAATCCTCCACCCCCCTCCAGTTAGACGGAACTCAGAATGAACCACCCCTTTGTTTTTAATCATGACTCCTTGCCTTCTCCATAATCCAAACTGTTCTTCACTGTGTAATAACTGTCTCTCATGTGGAGCCGATTTTTACCTCATACCTCAATAAAACAGAAACCCATGGTCATTTTGTGGTTGTTGGGCTACTTTGGGGAATGCAGAGTCTGGATTTCTAGCCGTTGCGAAGTGGTGTGATGGGAGCAGCAGAATGAAAAGGCTGGGTTTGTTTTACATAAAGGCTGCAGCCATCAGGACTCAGCAGGACAGGCGGAGAGTGGCTCTCTGGGCCCGATAAATCATGACCTGCATTCATTCATTCAGCACATTCAGACCCAGACACACATTTCTCTCCCAGCCATCTCTGCTGACTCCTCATTTCTGCTCCTGTTTAATATGTGACCTTATGCTAGGATTTTAGTTTCACTGTTCAGGCGGAGAAAAAGTGAGACGGCTGACAGTACAGCAGATGTAGGGCTGCTCGGTTATGGCAAAAAGCATAATCACACTTATTTTGGTCAATACTGAAACCACAATTATTTAACACACTAAATCCTTTACTTAGGAATCATCATAAATTTGCTGAATTTTATTTAGAAAAAATGTTTTTTTAAACAATTTTATTAAATATAATTAAACTGAAAAACAAACAGAAAATAAATGTAAAAAATAGATAAATAATATGTAGAATATTGGAATATATATACATTTAGATAAATAATAAAATAAATAAATAAATAATTGACCAAAATAAATAAATCAACTATATACAGAAAACTACTTAACAAATATTTAATAAATCAAAATGAATTAGACAAAAATAAATTTAATCAAAATAGTGTATTGTCACAGTCTATTGAAAACTCAAACATTTTGGTAAACTATCTCCAACATGTCCCAGTCAGCAACTGATCAAAAACAGACGAAAACACACTGAAGAGTGCACTGGACTTATAACACAGGACAAAATGAAAGCTTCATTGTTCAACATAATATAGATGATCTTGTTTTTAAAATAGTTCTAAGTCAAAATCTTAGATAAATATAAAATTCCAGTAATTCCCCAGCCCTTTTAAGATGCTAGTTTCAGATTTGCAGTACTTCCAGAAAGAAAACATGAGCTGAGAAAACATCTTCACTTTTATTTTTAAAGAGGACAAACAACACATTTAAACTTATGTGTGTCACAAATGCTCTCCAACTACTGGTGTATATTTTTCCATTCTTTCAGGTGAATGCACAGCGCTCTTTAGGTTAAATGGAATTCATAGCGGTGAGTGACAGGGTTTGAATAGGCTGGAGAAAATGGGGAGGTAAAAGGGGCATTCGGAGCCGCTAAAGAGGTGGGGGTTGGCTAAGGACTGACACCATCTTCTGCCTGTGACACAAGCACACACACACACAAACACACACTCACGCAGATATTCAATAAAGGGTCAAGGTAGGATAATTTGAATACGCTTGTGGTGTGTGTGCACTTGCGCGTGCATGTATATGCATGTAATGTGCAAAAAAAACCTTTTCACTCTTTGTTTCAATTCCTGAAAAGATCTGCAAGGCTGAAGACGCAAAGCTATTTTAGCTACTGGTTACACACAAGACATCAACACAATTTGGTGTGACTACCGGAAAAAGAAAAAAAAGGGAAATGCAGAAAATAAACTTGGAAAAACAGTCGACTTAGAAATATTCTAGTGGCTAGTGTCAGCATAAGAGCTCGCTAGTTTTCTTTCTCTGTATTGATGGGACATGGGTAAAGGGGTCAGGGCAGAGGTTGGTGATGGTAATTGTTTGTTGGTTTAATGCTGGGTGAGCTGTGTTTACTTCTCATACAACATGGGCTAATTATGTCCTCCGACTGAAGGCAGAGCTGATTACCACATGACAACCAGACTTCCTCACTTGTCATTAGCGCCGTGTGATGGCGGAGAACATGTGAATGCACTTGCCTTTGTCTGACTTTGGCCAGGGATAATTGTGTCTTGTGCCACGGAAATCACCCCAGCAGTATTCTTAGTAGATTAATGATGCCAATGAGACAAACAGAGGGAGGAATAAGAAAAATGCCGTAGTCAGTAACTCCTGACAGACTTTTAAAAAAATGCTCGGAAGAAGGAAACATTTCCTTGGATGGAGCTTATTGGTTCGCTCTTAAATAAGCATGTTCCATTGTACTGGAAGTGTTTAGGACTGGCAGACGTCTGGATTCCTCACACACTAAACAGACAGCGGCGTGTGATAAGCAAAGGCTTCCATTGTTATTAATTTGTTATTTCTCCTCTGTTTGGTTTCTGGCTGGATTATCGTGTTGAACACACAGTCCAAATACCACTGTAAACATTCACAATTAATCTTCTCACCGGCTCTCCCCCAGCAAATGACTGTTTTACATAAAGCTGATCAAATTAAGTTGTTTGCAGTGACCAAATTCTGTTGTCAATTTGTCTGGAATTGATACAACATTCATTTGCTGATGGTCGCTGGTGCAGCTCTTTGTTACAGTAACTAACCGTCATCAGAATGTGTTTTTTTTTTCCTCTTCTCGCATGTGTCATGTGTAGTCGACATTCTCAGTTGGAGCTCTGAACCAAAATGGTGTGTGCACAACAGAAAAGAGCCAGTGCGATTTATATTAGAGTAATCCTTTAATTGCTTCATGGCAAAATGTCTATACCATATTAAGTAATTCAATACAGCCAGTTAATGGAAAGGCAGGGAGAGATATCATGTTTTGCATAAAACCTTTAAAGCCACTGCCTCACGACGTGGTCTGCCTTTCTCATTTTGATCACATTGACATATTCACATCCGAGGTAATCCCCAATCTATTTTGGGGTTAGGACTGAAGATGATCAGACTCTTTGAGAAGGCTAGTGCATGTTACTATACAAAACCACATCATGTTTATAAAAATACTACTTTTGTCGGATGGGGTGGATCAAAATTAAGGATACAATAATTCCTTGTTAAAGACCAGGGAAATGTAAACAACCAGTAACCAATTTACACATAATCTCCATGAATTGATTCTGCATATTAACGGAGAAACTGTAAGCAACAGCGCCATATTTTGGTTTTAGAATCGTTCTGGTTTCCATTTTCTGTCTGTTTGATTAGTCCTGACTAAGAACCTTTGAGTGGGATTTGGTTTACTGCAGTTAGATACTCAATGTGGAGAGCAATGAGGCCAAATGCATTGGTCAGTTGCAATTTTGGAACCCAACAGCTATTAGATGACAATTTAGTTTTAGCGAAATTGGCTACTTGTAAAACAACCAAGCTCTCCCAGATAATGCTAATTGGACAGTAAACAATGAACGCCTCTCAGAGGAGGAAGTCTGGGCCCGGATATCCGATGGCTTCACTGAAAACCCAGAAAATAGCTGATGAGTTCCGAGTTTGATGTCCATCGCATATTTGTCATGATTTATCAAAAGTAAAATCTAACAAGTATTTAAAATGATTCTGCTGAAATTTTTCAGTGCACAGTTCCTTTAATTTCATGCTACATCCCGTTTCACAATCTTTGACATGGGCTTGGTCAGAACAAATAACTAATGCATACATAAGTAAAATAATAACAATTTCAAGGATTGATTTTTGTGACACCATTGGGATTATTGTGACAGTCATTAAAGAACAGTGAATATTCTATATCTTTAATATTCCTATATGTTTTGAAAAATCTGTCAGTCTGTCATGTGCAGGCCCCTCGTGATGGCCTGAGGGACATTTAGAATACATGAAGACATCAGGAAACCTATTGACTAATGCCTGGAGTAGTATCTTTACCTAGCAGCCAGTTTCTGAGGATGACTGACAAAAACAAAGACTCTATGGGCGGAGTGTCTTAAAAAGCATCTGACCTGCATCTGCATAGCAAACCCTGTCATGTCATAATGAAAGTTTTGACAATATTCAAAGAGGACATGATGGAAAGCAGTAAACCATGAATGCTGTTTGAAGATGTGTAATGCTCTCCTGGGAGAAGGCTGTCTTAGTGGTGGACCTTTTCTTTGCTAACATCATTCAGAGGGATTGGTGGGCCTGAATGTTTTTGGAATCATCAGCTTTTCAAATATATGCGCGTGTAGTGCATAATGAGCTCCAATTAAATCATTCCTTCTTCAGTTAACATAGAGAGCTCAGTTTCTCTTGTTGTATCGTGGGAGGATGAATTAAGTGTTGTGGAACATGTTTTTTTTCTCTAAATGTGTCCGTGTATTTATATGCTATAAGTATATCTGTATATAGAACTCCACCAGGAAGATATGCCCATATTTGCTGAATTTAGCAACGATCATTCAAACGTGAGACAATGGCATGTTTGATCAAGGCTTTAAGCGAAAAAACTAAAACAGAAAAGGCTGACAATGGACACTGTGAGAGCAATGGCTTGTTGACACCGTTTGACTGCTGCCACATAAACCGTCCATTGTCAAGGCCAACAGGCGGCCATTGGTTGCCCCGATCACCATGTGAAACAAGCTTAGAGTGAAGGTCCAACCAAGCTTTCTCATCAATGGAACTCCTCCGGGCCCTGCAAGACTCAGGGTCTCAGGGGTCGCAGCTACGGGCGCCCCGGTCCAAAGCTAAGGTCAGTAGGGCTGACTCAGGTTCATACTCTAACAAAAGGATGCGGACACAGAGAGGGAGACTTGCGGGTCAGATGGATTACTAAAGAGTTCAGTCCGTTTGTTGTTTGGTGTCTAATCCTCTGGGAACAAAAACTGGTCAGTGTTGCCCTCTATACAAAAAAGAAACAAGTAAGTATGCCATGCAACTGAGTTAGAAGTGATTTATGTGGGAATCAAATCTGTCAAACTGTCTGGAGGAGTTAAGATACTTGAGCTTTATTATTATTATAGGTATTCCAACCTTTGATAGCACCACCGCAACACCAGGCAGATCGCTCTGTATCTTGTGCTTGTATGCTGTAATTATTTTCCCAAGACTAACTGTGTTTACAGTCTCTCATTAATGTTATGATGTAGATTGACTCTGGCTACACTCACCCAGCCTAAGCTGACCGATTGCAGTATTTGCAGTTTCCACATGGCGTCTCCGTAATTGCCGTAAACTGTATGTTTGGTTACATTTTTAAGCCGACTGGCAACAATAAGGACTGCGCTATTACCTGTGGCAAGTAATAACGTTGGGGCTAGCAAATCTTACTGGTAAAAAAAGAATTAAGCACATCTTTTTTTTTTTTTTTGCGAGTTGCACATGCCCAGTACCTCACTCACAAAAAAATGGTGGCAAGTAAAGACAAATTTTATGAGCTGAAGTGCAAGTGCACATCTGATTATCCAGATGCGGGCGAAATTCTAACTATGTATTGCACAGGTTGCCGCAAGTTTGAGAGCCATGCATTTTTTGTTTTTTTGCATCTGTGACTCTCTGTCCTTATACCAATTCATTTACGCAATCGAGTAAATCATGACAATTACTTTAGTAGACTATTGCTGTTATTTGATAACCGCTAATAAATGAAATCATTAACATGGAATTTTGGCATGGTAGCTTGAACGCTAACCCCGTAATGCTGTTTCAATGCCCCTCTGATTATGTAGGCTGTGTTTCTGGATGCAGAGGTGACATATTCTATATCTCTTCATAGTAAGAGTACCAAATGCTTACCCAAGAGCTTTGTGGATTTCTCTGGCTTGCACAATTTTTGTAGCTTAAAGGTAAAGATCTCAATCTGCAGTGGATGAGTAAGGACAGGGAAGGCCAAGAAGACAATGGATACAGGCCAGGGGACAGGGATCTCATATTTAGCTCGTGATTGCACTCAGGGTAGACAATAAGTAAGATTCATTAGGTCATTTTTTACTTGCGTCTGCCAAGATCTGGAATGAAATGTTAAATGTTTCATGGGCTAAGAAAAGGGCAGAATTTGTCTTTGTGTTTGCCATCAGAGAGAGGGAGAGAGGGAAAAGCGAAGAAAATAAGGAACGATGGGATGAGACAGAATGTGAGGGGAATACTGCGGAAGCAAGAGTCGGGGAAGAAAGAAAGTGGGATGGGAGGGCAAAAAAAGAAGGGAAGGAGTGAAAAAGGGAGAGTAAGTGGGTGAGGGAGTCAGGGGGAGCAAGGAAAGGAGGGAGCATGGCTGGGTGTTTTGGGCTGTCTGATGGATGAGGGTGTAGTGGGGTTGGTGGGGGCGGTGTCTCCTGAATGATGATGGCCTAATATCATCATCCCCCTGTCAGGCCTAATAGGCTTTCCTTGGTAGAAATCACTCACACAGAGCCGCCATAATGCCCAGGCCCCTGACAGCATCATCCATCCACTCAAGCCAAGCGAACGTCTCCAAACTAATAAGGAAATATATGGTTCAAGGAGATCTGAAAAATTAAACAGGTAGCTTATGAACAATTTGTTTCACAGGGATGTTTATTATATTTATCGAATGTTGTAGCGGTTGAGGTGTCTCTCTCGCTGCGGCTTCATGTTTGAGACATTGGCTCGGAGCATGATATGCTGACAAGGCAGGTCTGTAAAGCAGGAAATAAACACCCTCTCCTACACCTCCTCTACCTCAGGGCTGGCCTTGTCCTCCAGTGTTGCCTGGCCTTACTTGTTGTCATTTCTAAGCAAGACCGAACAGCTCCTTCATCTTGGTAAAGCTATATTTTCCACTGTTGTTGGATTAACAATATGCGCAGGCAGGGAGGGTCATTATCAGTTGGAATAAAAATACTTTTTTTGAATCCTTAATCCCCTGATCTAACAGTCCATTGTTCACATCTTCTAAAATATTCTAATTTTAGCGGCAGAGCTTTGGAGGAGTCACCCATTCTTGTTTTCCTCGCAGCAAGCCTATCTACAGTACACCTGTCATTGCTTTCCCTCATGCAATGGCTGATCACAGCACACTTTAAACATGGTTACTCTCCTCTTATCTCTTCCCATACCCTACCGATCCTGCTATCTCCGATCGCTGCTTTAATCATGTGGCACCTTCTCAGCAGCCCCCCCTCCCCGTCCTGCATCCACAAGAGAAAACTGCCGCCATCAATAACGACGAGAACTTTTTCAAAGTCTGCTCTTAAAAGCCCCCTTCCCATCAAAATGGTCATTTTTCATTATCCACTGCGCGCTATGAAAAAGAGGCTCTCTCTGGCACACCAGGCAATCATTGTTTTGGCTTCACTTTGAGAAGCGATACCTACATCCCTAACATGGCGATAATACATGTACATCACAAGTCCACCACTGTCTTCCTTATGCATATAAACTAATGACTTGAACACTCTTCACTCTTTCTGACAGTCAATATTTGAAGTTGGAAAGGATACGTTGGCCCTTATACACATTCACAAACATACACATATTCTTTGAGTTATATTTTACATATATTGATACTCTGCAGTGCTACGACTAAGATATCTTGTGGACGAGGCTATCTTTACTGCTGTTCATGCTGTAATTCTTGATTTTTCTCCATTTTTGGGGGAACCTGGTTCTAAATGTGGTTTTTGTAGGTAAACATGGCAACTAAAGGTGCTAATTACTATTAACAACTAATTCCCAGTCAACCGGTCCAGGAGATGAAAGGGTGTTACTTTACATACTGTTAGATGCAGATGTGCAGTTACACATTGCCCCCATGATTTGTATTTACTAAAAAAAAGTATAATCTATATTCCACTGTTTTGTATGTATTTTGGCATAATTCTTTATTGTAGGTTAACAGTTAATTTCTAACATCCCTTATGGCAACTGATGCTACAAAGACATGGCTAAAGGCTCATCAGTACTGTGCTTTTTGGTTAACATCTCATTTAAAATGAACCTCTGTGTACTCAGCTGCATCTCAATTGTGGTCAGCTTTAATGCTGACATACACACATCTGCAGCCATGTTATCATTGTGCACATGGCACACAGTCCACCCTCCTTACGCCCCTCTCCAGTTGTAGGTTGAACCTGCAGCACGAAGGGTGTGTGTTAATAAGAGAGGGCTTGGTGAGGTGCGTTGAGAGGCCATTGTGGTCTCCACGCTCGCTGGTTTTCTTTGTGCCATGAAAGCCTGGCGATACAGTAACAGCCAGAGGCAGAAAGGAGCTGTCTGTCGTCGAGACGGCTGGTAACACTTGTTTCACCCACCCTTCCAGGGGGCCGTGGAGAATAGAGGAGAGGCAGCTGGTAGGCTTAACAGGAAATGCAATGGTAACAGTGTCAACAGCTGCCCCCATGGCCACGCAAGCCAAACGGCCGGCAACAACAGGCCATATGAAAAGCTACGTGTTTGGATAGCTGGGGGGATTTTGTTCATACTGTATCTCTGTGTAATGCTGCAATGCCAAATGAGCCCCTTTGTGTGTTTTCTCATTAGAGCTTTATACTCTGAGCTTAGTCATTTCACAGGTGATGACAACATGGACGCCAGTGAATGTTGAGTAAACAAGACAAAAACAACAGCTGAAGGGGAGCAGACCTCTGCTGAAGTGAGAGGCACTGCAGCTTTGTAGCCTTTTAAACACAAGCTCGGTACACTGTTTACTCACACAAGCCTGTTTTAATTTTTCTTTTGAGAAAAGACATAAAATGTAGTGTAAAAGTGGAACATATTTAAGTAGTGGCCATGATTGTCCTGATATGTATTTGCATAACACATGCTGCATAGTTTGTATAAAGTGAAGTTAAGGGCATGAAAATTCCCATTACCCCTGGCTGTTACAGTGACCTCAAACTCAGGTCAAGATGACCCCCCCTGAGGAGTCAATAAATCACGATGTCACCTCTGCTGCCCAAACCCTGCTTGCTATCACTAACTTTGAGTGTCCTTAGCATTCTTTCACTTCCCCTGCTCCTTGCTTGACCCCCCCGTCCAAACAAACCGCCTGTCAGCGCCGCAGCGACAGGTACGACAGCTCCAGCTCAACGTGAGGAGTGATCTCCCCCAAAAAGTAACACTCTCCCCGTCCTCGACTTTCTGTCTCCAGCACTCTGTCTCTCCTTCCCTCTTCCTCCCCCATCTCTCAGGAACAACTCAAGCCCCACTTTTGATGTCTTTTCCCTTTCTCTAAATCATAGTTGAGCTGTGAAAATATGTAATTATCACATGCACACTAAGCTATTTGAAGATGGAATTTGTTTTTGGTCTATATCTAAATTCCATGTGAGAGTTTTCAAATAAGGAACATGAGGAATCGCAGTATAATATTCAGTCTACAATATCAGAGTCTTTATTTAAGTCTTAGTTACATCCAATTTGCCAGGAGCTTTAATTCACCCTTACAGGATCATTGTTGGACATACATCTTTGAATCTTGTGGTATTATCTACCATTTGCTAACTTTAATACCTTGCTGGGATTGCTCTGCATTAGAGCTTATTCTATGTCTGACTTGAAGATTTGGAGCTCCTTTTATGTACAATTCATTACTTTAATATGAAAGACTCATTGGGGTCATCTTGGAATGAATGTAGCCATCAGTTTACATTCTTAGTCATCATTAGACGAATAAATATCAATGAGATTACCTCATAAGCCTTGGGAAGTTCTCCCCGCGACCCCACCGCTACCAAGTCTTCTCAGACATGGGGGAAGTATTAAAGGGCTATTTCAGTCGGCGTGTAAAATCTCAGCTCTGAAATAGCCTCCATTTTTGAGCTATGGGTGAATTATCCGAGATCTTTTTCATGTTGGGAGAGAGACCAGGGTGCTTTTTTCAAAACATGGGTCTGATAATAGTAAAGAGGAAGGCCAACAGACAGTGGAAGCTGCTTTCAATGACCTTAAATACCTTATCTGCACCTTTGAAGCCAGGGCGAGGTGATTGGCAGGTCAATTTGTGATAGTATCGGTATATGTACTTGGCACTCTTAATGCTCTTTGCTGCAGATAAGTCTGCTTAATATGAAAACTGTCATAATTCATCCGCCTTTTCCGCAATATACATTTTCTTGTGGAATCATCAATCCGGTCACCTGTCAGAAAAGACGTGTCAGGATTCCTATTCCACCATCCGCCCTTGTGTGATTTCACTTTATGGAGATTATCCCACACTATGAAGCAGTTAGGATTATTCCTCTGGTATGTTGAATCAAAGTTAGTTTTTCCCTCCCTGAACACGGCGTGGAACAGAGATAGTGGGAGCGAGCGATGCGCCCGGGCCCCGCCGTGCGGATGTTTTCACTGTGTCCGCTCTTTGTCCAGTCCGCTGTCAAACCCATCAGAGTCCCGTCCCCTCTCAGTCGGTAGTTTCCTGTGTAAATTAACAGACTCAGTGGTGAAGTACATTCCAATTTTGAAGCAGAGTGTGCAAATTAGCCATGTTTTTTAATTAAGCCCAGTGCACAGTGCGATGGCAGAGGGCCATTGTTCCGGATGGACCAGGTGCAAATTTATTCTCTGGGGAAGCGCCGCGATGTCCATCCTGCCGAGCCCCATCCTCGGCCTAATCAGTCCCCAGCTTGAAAAATGTCCATGTTTTGGCACCCTCTTGCTGAGAGACGCTGCTGAGAGTGGTCAGAAATTATTCATTATTTGAAGGCCTCATTTGTAACATTTCCATTAAAAGTTGCCACCATGCAGACAGGCTCAACATTTGATTTTTAATAATTATAGTTCGCTGGACAAATGTTTGATTCAGTCTTTTCAAGTCAATTGCCTTTCTGTGCGTTTCTCTGTGGAGGCCCTTTAGGTGTGCCATCTTTTAAGGAGTCCTCTGTCCTGCCAATTGCTGTCAGGTCCCTCAGGTACCATGTCCTAGGATGCTGTCAGGGTCTCCCAGCAGGGAGGTATTCATGAAATGTAAAACACTGTCATGTTTTCCATGTCTGTTCAGTTGTTATTAGGACATTAACGGTAGAGCTCAAACGATAACTTGATTACCCAATTAGTCGATGGATAGAAAAGTTATCGGCAACTATTTTCATGATCTATAAATTGTTTCAGTCTATTTGGTGCTTGTCTTTGTCACACATTGGAAATTGATTATCCTTACAAAACAAGGTATTTGAAGAGGTCATTTGGGCTCATGAAAGTTGTGATGGGTATTTTTTGGCTATTATTCAAAGAATAAATTATTAATCTGAAAAATAATCGTCTCATTAATAAAACAATAAAAATAATGAAATCATTAGTTGCAGCCCTAATTAACGGCAAATGACTTATTTGAAAAATATATTTGTTGTGGTCCTCCATTAGAAACAAAACCCCTCACAGTGGATAATTAAGATATTCATGATTAAAGTTCAGAGAAGACGATATTTTAGCCAAAATGAGCAATGAAATTCAACATCCAACTCTGTAGTGGGTGGGACCTGAAATTTGAAAAAGGCAGATCCTCTTTTGGGTGACAAGGACAATTGCGCATCTCTTTGGGTTGCACACGTTGCTCTGTGGGGGCTTGAATCAGACGGAGACTAGCCACAGATAATGAGCTGTCTTTAATCATGGGAGACAGTACTTTGAGATGCTTCGCATCGCATTTGCAGGGAAGAGAGAGGGGGGGGTCTAATTACTGTACTACAGAAAAATCACACGGCTTCCTGTCCGTCGCAACTGATGCTGAGTCCTAACCAACCTTGACAGGAAGTGACAACAAAGACTGCCTCTGTTCTGAACACCACAAAACAAAGAAAAGTAAAAGACAACAAAACTGAAGACATTTATGATTGGAGGATGTAGATTAATGAATCCCTTTCTATTTCAGAGCGGAGGCACTCTCGGCTGAGCTTTTCTTTAGAAATACAGATAACTATGTATGCTGATAAGATACAATATACTGCTTACAGTTGACAGCGCATAAGGTATACTTTATTGATGTTTTAAAAATGCAATTCTTGACAGCTTTGTGCGAACATTTCCTATGCATATCCGTGATACACCCCTTCCTGCTGACAGAATAAAGATGAAACAGTGTACATCAGAATAGAAATGCATCAGAATGGGAGCTGAAGTTGACTTTGACTCAAACCAGGTTCTGACTGAAATTGGCAGGAGAGGATTCTTGTCAAAAATGCTCCAACACAGTGAAGAAGCAGTGAATACATCTCTGGATTGGTGACATAAAAACAAAGCACACGTCCTGCACTCCCTCAGTGTCTCAAACACTAATTGCAAATGACACCTTAAGATGTTTTAAAAAATGAAACATGACTCATATCATTCCTCCTGAGGTTTTTAAACTCGGGCAGCTCATGAAATCCAAATTTTCATCAGACCGCACTGATACACACATTTGTATAATAAAACAATCTTGATGGTAGAATCTACCTTTCTTCCTCACTACCATGTACATTCCATTAAACTAAAATAGCTGCCTGAGATAAGTCCTCCAATCCCTCCACTATTTCATCCTTGTCCATATCCATAAGCAGCAAAAAAGATTTGTCCCATAACCCTGTGTGATCATTTGCATCTAAAACGATATTCGACATTTGTTATTCCATCAATCAATACCATCTCTCCCATTCTCTGTGTGCATAATCTCAGAACCTGCATGCAAAACGCTTAACAATAACATGTATGTTATACACGAAGCCATATATCATCCCTGGACGCATTTACATCCTGTTAACAATTTCTCAGAGCAGATTAGAGGGCGCTGAGACAGCAGCCCAGATCCCATGAGAGGTGGGCTTTGGGAGCTGATAAGGCCAGCCATAGGAAGGCAGGATTAATACATATGACCAGGACACATGGAGGCCCTCTGATTATTCCAGCAGAAAAACGGCCCTATCCCATCGGCCCCCGCGTGATTAAATACAGCCCGAGTGCGGACAGGGAGGCAAAGGGATGGGGAGATAACCGATTTTATTTATGCAAGCCGGTTAGCCTGGCAGATCACGTCTGAGGATTGTTCACGCTACAGGGGTGAGGGATCGCACCAGGGGAGCTCACCCCTGATCACACACAGGGCTGCTTTAGCTGTCACTTTTCCACCTTGCTTTCTTCCCTCTGTAGAATATAGATCAGGCATTCCCAAAATATTTCATGTCAAGGATTTCCAAATAGAAATGTGCAATGCCACAGAGCTCATTTTGATTTTTTACTTCTTCTTTTTTTTTTTGCTGCTGCTGAAGCAATTTGGAGATTTGGAGATTATTTAGGAGAACTAACATTAGACTAACTTTTATCGTAAATATGTGTCATATTATCAAGTAGTCATACCTTCCTGACATTTCACAGGGGCAGTATATGGCGGTATATGTCCCAAAAAAAAATCCCCCAAAACAAATATAGAGCTTAGCTACTGGACCTAAAAGTCATGAGAGCATGTGTGACATTGTCGAGCCTACAATACTAGACATTGTGTCTAATATGCTTTTAACCCACTAAGACAAATTTTAGTTTGTTTAAATACTTTTGCAGATTTTCAACCAGCTTTGTGTCAATGCAGTGGGGACAATCGCACAGATGACAAAGGCTAAAGTGCTGTGGCATTCAGTCATTGGTAGGCTCATTTCCATAAGCTTTTAGCATGAAAGCATGGCGATATTAGCTAACTAGCCAACTACTACTTCCCGCTGCTAGGAGACTGCTTCATCAGTAGGAGAGTGGATGGCAAAGAGGAGTGTCTGTGTTTTAGATGGCATTTAAATTATACTGTCAATATTTGTAGTTGTAAATATCCTGGTATACCGTGATGACTTCATATGACCAAACCTATTATCTAACAAAAAATCTATTTCTTATTTATCTAATTTTCTGAGGTTGTTAGACTTCACTTTGTTTTGATCAATTATCCCTTGTCAAACCTGAACAAACTCCTCATAGAAATACAAAGAGGTCTGACCCAGGTTTGGTAAACTCTCCGTCCAACTTATTTAACCTCCCACTGAACAGGCACATACAGAAATATTTTCCGATATTAAGAAGTCCAACTATTTAGGCTACATCCTTGACAAGAACTTCAGCAAGTTTTTGCAGTAATTGTAGTTCACATTAGATTCTGTACACAATACTTTGTGGGAGCGGGGATTACCTAATTAACTTCTTCAAAAACATGTACTCATTATAGATTGAATTCCTTTTGGTAGTTAGAGGGTGCTTAATTAATTAATTGTGTTAATGACCCATTAATGGTGGTGCACAAGAAAATTCTAATGAGCCACCTTAATTAAATATTATCTCACTGTTTAATCAATGCGTTTAATTATTCACATGATATTTTCTGTGGAATCAATTTGGTCCTGGGTCGCAGGAGCAAAATGCTGATTGTGTGCTCTCTCACTGATTCATCACTGAATTGGTCATTCAGTTCAAAATCCTCTTTTAATCACGGGGAATATTAGCCATTTGGCTCAGATCCATACGTTTTTGTGTAAGAGAGTAATTCTGATCATTTTGATATCAATTTTAATTGACCCCAGGTCACATTTTACATCTGTTTGAGAGACATGTTTTAATTAGAGATATGAGTTGCAATTACGTCGTCATGGTCACAGTGTGTTTCTAGCCATTAGGGAAGATAAATGGTAGGATTCCATATATTTTCAAATATTAATGGACAATCTACCTGTAATTTTCTCATTGTGCAGCATGCGGTGTTAAACACAATATACGACTTTCTGTATTTCTCTCAAACTTAAAGGGATGGTTCAGATTTTTGTAAGTCGGGCGGTACTTATCAAATAGTGGTTGGCACGCCACCAGATTGAAGAAGCAGAGTACCAGCATGGAAGTAATGTACTGTTGTGGAGCAGCAGCAGCAGCTAAACATAGCGCAGTGGCAGGCCACCAACTCCTGTGTACAAGGTAAAATGACTGGTGGCTTTATAGACAATGGCTTCAGTTCCCTCGGTAAGGTAAAGTGGGGAAAATATTCGAAATACAGCCGGATTATCCTTTCAACACAGTGTGGTTCCACCTTGTAAAATCCTTCAGAGACAAGCCGAGGACAGATTCCACGTGGTATCAAGACACATCTGCATGCACATTCACAACAATGTGTAATTTTAAGGTGGAAACACATCTGTGAAAGAGAATGCGTGTGCTCTAAAATGGTATTCATAGCCATGTCATCACCAAGTTTCTCTCTGCCTCGTGTCCATGAACCTCTGCTGTTCCTCTCTCTTCCCTCCTCTCCCTCCCGCTTCTCCAGAGCAAACTGGAAGACCTCAGTCATCATCCTCGTTTTAGCTCAAATTTGGTAGGATCAAAGGTGGCCAGCTGGGTGTGGGCGGGGAGCAGATGGTTGCATGCTCAGGGGGACCAGGCAAAGGCCCTCAGGTTTTAACACCTCCTCTCCCCTGGGTGCCCGGGTGGGGGGGATCCGGCTTGAGGAACCTACCTGAGCTCAGTGGCATGACCAGCAGGCTTCCACTGCACCACCCCCTACTTGGCTCACATATGGCGCCAGCCATGGGGGCCTTTAGCTGGGCTTCTGACCTGAGGAAAATAAACTGTGGAAGGGCAGGGGAAGGTAAGCCTCACTCATTAGGATGAGTGCACGAGAATGAGCCCCTTCATTAACAAACCGAGAATGAACTTTGAGTTCAGGGAGTTATGGATTAGACTCTGACATGTAGTACCCAAAGAATGTATGCTGCTGACAAATATAGCAGACCTATATTTACATAAAACAAAAAATAGAAAATGTCTAAAAACTTTTTGAAAGAATTTCTAAGGAATTAGATTTTTTTTTTAGATTTCAGTAGTTTTACCTCCGGTAACCCGCTCTTGTGGGGTCTCTATGGGCCAGGCAGTGGCTGGTTACAGAGACTGCAGGTGCTGGGGCAGATTAATCCCTTGCCAAATCAGCTCCGCCTCAGCAATCTCAAAGTTCCAGGAAAGGAGCCTGCTGGGAACGTGAAGTGGTACTTGTGGTCTGGGATTATGACTTTCAGACTTGTTGGCCTTGAGAACACAAATGTAGCCTCTTGAATTCAAATTGCAGAGGGAATAAGTTCTGTGGAGAGGGGTGGGGTGGTGAGGTGGAGGGAGGGGGATTCATCCTCCGACCAATGTTTTTTTGGGGATAACTATTTTTCCATAAATCCATCTTAAGTAGTCACATTCTCCCTGTGGCTAATAGGATCATGATGGGAATAATCTTTACAAATCTGACAGAAAAAAAGAATGTCCTGGCCTTCAACTTCTTCCTTTCGGTAAATGAACAATTTCAAGAGTCTTTCCTGTGGGACAAGAGGGGGGGGCGTACATTGGCAACGAGACAAAAAAGTAAGAGAAAAACAACACTATTTTCTCAGGAGAAGGTTTAGCGAGCATGAGTCAAGCTATGTAGGTTATAATGTGTCCTTATTTTAGCTGCAAATGTGGACTATCTGTATGCAACTGCAATACAATAAATAAATATTAATAAATAAAAATATATATATTGTAGACATGTACCTCTGCAGTAAACTTTGAAAACTATGAATACAGATAAGTTTTGTTGAATTTGAAAGATTCCCAGAAAATTAGCCATAAGAAAAACACAAGTGACCTATAGCTGTCCGTTGAAGAATCATTTTGAAATAGAACCGCATCCTGTACATAGTGGATTGAAATTGAAATGGTACCCAATCAGACATTTGCTCCCCATTCCCACCTTGTCACTCACACCCGGTTCTACATCGCCCCACAATAGCCCTGGACGCACACAATATGGCCAAGCAAACCTCTTATTGTCATATCAAACTCTGACAGCGCCGGGATACAGATCTGCTCTGTATTTACCCACCTGCTCCAGTGTACAAACACATTTCATTTCTAGTCTTCACAATTCCAAACAACAAATATGACCAAAGAGAAACCTGTAATTTATTGCTGATATTTATGATTTTTTTCATTTGGATGCCTGGCTTCTTAAAGCGGTGGTACTATCAAATTACATGATAGAAATCTATTTTTTTTTTAAACATGAGTTTGCAAATGTATGTTAATTTAAAAAAACTTAATCTTAGAAGAGCACACAAACAAGTGATTTAACTGAGCAACAAATTCTCTCGGCTACGTGAATGCGATGTGCTGTTCTTCTTATTTTTATATTTTTATAAATCAAGGCTCCGACCAACAATTATTTTTGTAATCAACTGATGTTTTTTCTTCTCAGAACACAATGTGGCATCTTCAGATGCCTTGTATTGTCCAACCAACAATCCAAAACCCAGAGATATTAGTTTAGAAAAATATAAAACAGAGAAAAGCAGCCTAGAGAAACTAGAATAATAATAAAAAACGGCTGATAAATAGACTATCAAAATAGTTGCAGATAAATTGTGTGTTGTTTGACTAGTAGATAATTCAAATAATTGATGCAGCAGTATTGTACTTTCTGGTATTGTATATAGGCAAATAACACTTACTATATTCAATACTATACAAGCTACGTAACAGATCTATACATGATGAATGATGATTTTATAAAAGTAAAGAAATCCATCAGCATTGATCCAACTGTTATTTGAGATGTTTATCACTTGTGTGTGACTCAAAGACAGTGAAGTGATTGGCTGTGTTGTAACTGAGATCCACAACTTAACAAAGAGCTTCATGCTGCTGGGCCTATTGCATTATGGGACAAAGGTGCCATCCAGGACCCATCTATCTTACAGGATCTCAATGAAAGCTAGGAGTTGATTTAGCTGGCATGTGTGTTTTCTCTCTATGCCTTTTGTTTGTGTGCCTGTGTGTGTGAGTGTATATGTGTGTGTGAGTGACCCATTGTGGCCAGACACCTGCCCACAGGCTCCTTGTCTGACTGATGAATCAGTGTCTTCAAGGTGTCTTTGAAGAAGTCTATTGTATGCCTTTGTTCTACAGTCTTAAGCATCCTGTCCTGCGTCTCCCTTTGCACACTAAAGAGAAAATAAATCCACTGCTGACACCGCCACAATGAATGGCCCGGGCCACCGTCCCATCAGCCATCTCTTCCAGCTCAGAACAGAAAGAGAAAAGGATAATAGATGTTGGATCAGAGAAAAAAGAAATAAAAAAAAAAACAAGAGTGTATACAGAATCTGACAATAGACCTCCATCTTTTTTTCTCAAACCCATCATTTCTATGAAAGAATAAATAATAAAAAAAAAAACTCCCCCAAAACTTTTTTTTTTTTTGCATTTTTATTCTGTTTTCTCTCTTTATTCACTTCATTTGATTTCTCTCTTATTTGTGATGTCACACCTGCTATCATTCATGTGCTGCATGGTCTGTCAGGGCAGATTAGAAGCAGGGGCTTGTGCCTCGACAGCCATCGTACAGTATCAATATTGTGACGGTTGAGGAGCCGCCCGTCCTCACATCTCTTCCGAGTGCAAAGACAATTGAAAAGAGGAAGCGTCACAAACCTGACACCCGAGTCACTTCAAGGAATCCCTTTCAAGAAGAAATAAAACCTCACCTGACAAAGCAAAGCTAGCCCAGGACAAGAGTAAATAGCATCAAACAGCAAGGGTATTTCCACTTTTAACAAAAGGAAATGCACCCGCTGGAATCAATTAAGATGCTGGAGGTGAAATTGATTTTACAAGTTTTATTTTGCTGAAGGAATTTTGATTAAGTTGCATGTGGTCTCATTCGTTTTTGTGTTTGTTTGTTTTTTTTATAAATGAAAATAGACGAAAGGAATTTTGCTCGTCTCCAAACAGATGCAGAAAGTAGGTGCTCTCATTGAAAAGTTGAGGTGATTTCAATGGCGAACAGACTCATTAAGCATCATAAAGCATTTTCTATAAGGGCTAATGCATGTTGTAACATTAGGCAGAGTCGCCTTGGATTTCTCTTTGTGTAATGCCTGCCACTGAAATTTTTCATACTTGTAGTCCAAATGTAATAATTTCCTCTAATACAGTACCTCTCATTAACCCCAATTACTCTTCCAGGAGGCTATCAAAATTACTCTTTTTCCAGTGTTCTCATAACTCCAGCTGCTCTCCTCATCAACCAGTTTAATCTGGGCGAGTTGGACTGGGATGTAAGCCAAATGAAAAAATGTAACATGAGGTTAATCACCCTGAATACATTTCTCCAAGTAGTGTAATTTATCCATTTTCTGCCTTTTCTCTTAGTTTGCTCCCACCACTCCCACCCTGCTGACTGTGTCATTAAAAGTTGGCCATTGCTTTCTTTGTAGCAGATTAGCAGAGTTTGTAACCCGGTGACTTCTGGGAGTTAAATTTACAGCGCCAATAACACAGAGCGGAGGAGAACTGTCACTGTGATTTTTATGCTTTTGTTTTTTAAGCTTGCTGCATGTGAGCAGCCTGGTTTTAACCAAATTCCCTACTTTTCAACGGATGTTTAATTGACCCACTTTATCCCCCTGGTAGTTCTGACCTGCAGTCTGCAAAGCCTGGTGAGCTATGTTTGTGCATGCCACTTAAGATCTCTGCAGAAAGCAACAAAAGGTCCAGAAAACATAAGATGAAACAAAATAGAATGTAGCAGCGAAAATAGAAAAAATACCAAGCACAAAAAAAAAAGAAAGAAAAAATCCCAGGGTGATTACAAGATCAGCATGCCACGGTACAATTACCATCACTTTGAATTTGAAATGGCCATTTAAAGGGCAGTAGAGCATCCTGGAAAATTAAACTGGAGCCTAATTAGCACACTCCAACCTGACAACGGAGCAGCTTTCAGCCTGGCTGAGCAAAGCAGTCAAGCAAGAGGAAGTGACTGACTGAAGGACCAAGGAGGCCCTGCCGCTCCTGCTCTGAACCCATCACACACCCAACTGTGAGACACACTTCTACACAGATACACATGTGGAAACACACTCGCGCACACAGCACTAGCAAACACACAAGTTCTTCAGTTCCGGACACACCCATCTTCACAGACGGACAAAAACGATCAACTTTACACATCTACTGCGTGTTTTTTATCCGTGGTGAATTCATCATATAATTCCCTGATATTTGTAGAGTTTTCATTTACTGTAGTGTCTAACAGAGTGGTGGCACTCAAGCACGTCTTTTCACCCTCTCAGCCTGCCAGCAGTGGTTGGGTCAGACCTGTGACCCCTGACCCTTCACTGTTAAATTAACTCTGCCCCCAGTTGGGTGTTGTGCCAAATGTCAGGAGCGGCCTCTAATCCTGTCTCGCTGTCTGGTCGGCCACTCACCACCAGACTACCTTTCCTGTCCAGACCAATCTACCTACATACTAACCTCGGCTCAACTCTGCTGCAGGCTTTTCTACACCGAGAGAGGACCACCTAGTTACTTCAACTCAATACTTGGTCATCAAACTATTTTTTTTTTTTTAGTTTTTATCGAACCAACAAAATGATGCAGCAGAAGAGTTTTAGTTTTGAGCTGAAACTTTTGACCGTCAAAGTGGGTGAAAAGTGGAATTGCAAAATTCTGCCGGAGGGATGGAAAAGTGCTGAGGGGAGGTGAAACTAGACACTGTCAAGACAGCTCTGTCTGTATGTGTGTATGTGTGTATGTGTGTGTGTGTGCGTGTGTGTTTCACCTCTATCTTTCCTGAGCCCTGGGGTCTTTGCTGAGGTCTGGTCAAAGAGAAGGAGAGCCCCATGGCTATATCTGTCACAGAGCACAACAGGTCGACTTTAACTTCCCCAGAAAAAAGTTTGCACAGCGCGACTTTGAGTTTGATAGTTAGGTGTGACCTAGATAAAGTTAGAAGCCCAATGTCAGATAATTTAGAATGACTGAGACTATGATTCAGAGGATCACCATTGGTATGTTGCTGATGTGATGTACCCTTTCCCGTAATGATTGTGGCTTGAGCAAGAGATAATTTCCTCCGGACAGATCAATTCAAACCTGTTTCAGAGACCTCCTCGACCTCTCCATACCACAGTCGAGGAGCGCCCGCATTGTCTGTAGCCACAGCTAATTTGATTTGAGTCAAATGTGGGGCTCAATCACTGCCTATTAGCTTAGATTTAATTAACCCAAATCGTGTTATTGTGTTTGATGACAAAGAGGTTTCTGTGCGGGAACCTCATTGTCAGATCATTGTTCTGCTGTCTCATTCAGCTCAGTCAAAGGTTGACAAAGAAAGACCAGCTGCTAATATGGACTCTAGGGGGTAACAAAGGTCTCACATTATTGGTAATGGAGGACAGATACTGGATACCTGGACAGTGACACAGTTTATTGAACATGGGCACAAAATTAAGCACTGTGATGTATTTTAAGGTTCTCTTTAAATCCAAATTAAAATGACAGATAAGGCATGGCATCCTGACTGTGTATTGTCTGTATTTCCTCACTCCACTATGGCTGTTAAAGTATAGTAGTTTAGAAAAAATATTTTGTTTTAAAAACAAACAAACAAAAAATAAAACAATTGACTGTCTACCGCATGTATCATTGGCAGGGTTGATAAATATGCTGTTTGTCAGCTATTAGCTAGGTTGCTAATCACGCTATGCTTTTATGCTACTGATAACAGAAGTGTGGATGTGTGTGTGGATGAAGGATTAAGTTTTTAATTTGTACTCAATTAGTGGCTGGCTAGTTGCTAATTAGCTCAGTTAGCTATCTTGCTACCGCGGCTCAGCTCTTACTCAAGCACCAACCATTTTATTTGTTTATTTTGTAATTTGTAGGTATGTAGATGTTAGAAAACGCATTTATGTTGAACTAAATATACCTACACACGTAGTTATGCCTCCTGTTGTATCGGTTTGCCCTCTTATGGATATAATTGGTGTAAAATGATATCTGAATAGTTTAACGTAGTTTCTTTTTTTGAAGGAATATTCAAATGTTATTTTTGTCCATTTTTGACAGCCCTACTTTCTTTTCACAGTCAGTATCTTGACTTCACTCCCACTAATGATGCTGTACTAAGGAGGATAATATATATAGCATTTAAGCAGTTTTAAATGGTCTTGCTGGCTTGTCACAGAAACTATATTTAAAATCAAGTTTCTGTTGCAAGTCAAATTAGCAGGAAAAGAGCCCGACACGTAAAGAATGAAAAGTGCAAATCAATCACCTTCAAAGAAAATGACATAAATACCATTAAATTCCATAAGATCTTATTTTACCTCACTCCGCTCTTAATGCCTTTCTCTCATCTGGAGTGACATGATATTTTTTCCCTGTGACACACGCTGTAATTGACAAAGCCTGGCTGCACTTTGCCAAAGCGTATTGAGCTGCTATCTGGTTGAAGAATACAAATTCATCCTGAATCGGAGGTGCTCAACAAAACTGCTGCCAATTATCTGAAGCCCTGTAAATGATAACTCTGTGGCCACTCGAGCATAAAACAAGGAGATGAAGATGAATCTTACTCTTCCCCATCATTTCATCCCATTTAATTGACAAGCTCTCACTTCGCTGTTAAATTTAGAAGATTACAAATATGAGCTGAATCTCGAGCACCCAATCCAGCCGCTCTAATCACATGCAGAACCAGTCACAAATTAATCTACATATTTTAATAAGGTGCCAGTAGCAGGGAAGGTGTGTGCAGACATTTAACGGATTATCATCCGCCGTCCCCCGAGTTCAGAAATTGAATAAATATCTTTCATATAAATACATAGGAACCTCGGCTGATGGTGAGGAGCTTTTCTCTTCCCAACACATACTCACATACTCTCGTCTCTCTTCCCCTCTTTTTCCCCTCACACAGACGAACATGTGGATAGGCTTTCAGAGGCTTTCACTTGTGGTCCATAGTGTTATACTTGGGCCGATTAACAGTCCAAGCACTTATTGAACAAAGAAGATGTAATTTCCCAGCCCCGCTAATACCAACAGCTTCTGGGTTTCTTACTTCCAGTGTAATCTTTATGAGCACAGGAGCGAAATATGATGGCTTTATCGAGAATTAAACCTGCTCTGGAGATGAGGAAGCCTTTGAGTGTAAAAATGGCCATGTGTAAAACACTATTATAACTTTCAGTTTTAAAAGTTAATAGGAAAGCTAAAAGCTTATTGGGGTTGACTCATGCACTGTACAGGAAATACTGGAAGCAGAAGCAACAGCCTGATTAAACGGAATCCAGTGAGTCAAGACTACAGTTTAGGACTGTTCTGAACATTTTTCACAGATTAGCAGCAAACATATTTTGCAGTTCCTCGGAATAGTGCAAGCATGTCCACAAAATCAGGCTGGGAATTTTCTAAATATGTGTTATTGTCAACAAATCCCATGAGGTCCGTCTCTTGACAGACATGACCTATTTTGAAGCCCTTATTGCATGTGAATATTTATATGAAGAAAAGACCTAACGGGACGTAAATATTCCTATTTCTTTTCTTTTACTTGTTAAGAAAATATGCTGCCCCAGATATTGATTCAGGGTGGTATTTATGTATTTATTTATTATTTTTTTCACAGTATTCCTTTTACAGTGCCACTAGCTAATTTTGTGTAGCCAGATATATTTTCTTACATTTGTTATGTTTCCTAATACTTTCCAACTTTCCCATACGTAGCTCCATGCCCCAAGTTTCTTTAAAAATGTGTAAATATATGTATATATATATATATATATTTTTTTTTTTTAAAGGTTAAATAATTCCTCCAAATAGCTTGGCAGTGTAGTTTTTAGCAAGTGTTACTCAAACAGAAGTAAATGTAGCATCCTTGGGAAACTACATGGTGTCCATAAAGTCTCTTTACAATTTAAAAAAATTATTACAAAAGCAAATTAACAGACAAATATGTGGAAATTATTACAAAATTAGTATTTGCCTCATTTAATACACCTCTACACCTCGGTGCCCGAAATACACAAATGCAATATGATTAAAAACTTTGATAACCACTGAGTACAGACAACAAATCTGATTAAGATATATCATCAATTGCCTTTTTAATATTTATTTTATTTTATATTTATATTATATATTTTTTTTTTTAAATATTTATAGAGACTTTGTGGACACCCTATATTTTCACTTGCAGATAAATACAGTAGATATATGATGTAGGATTGAGTCAAAATAAACTTTTTTCTTTTTTTCTTTTTTTGAAGGTCTATGGTGGAGGAATAAGCTTTTTAGTATCTAGTATCTTTGTGGGACTTGTTGACAGTAAGACAAATTAATAATATCACCACATGTATCATTACAATGCATGACCTTTGTAGGTCACTTGTGTCCATATTGTCATTACATGTTTTGATTGTGCACAGATTTGATCCCCACCCTAAACAAACACAAAAACATGTACCCAAGAGCTGTAAAAACACCGGCCCTGAACCCACAGCTTAACCTGCAATTCACCCTCTTAAACATACCTATTTTCCTGGAGAAACACTGAAAATTACAAGCTTCCTCATTCACCGCAAATAAACCGGTGATGGGAGTCCTTAAGTGGCAGTACAAAGAGTTATAAATTGTTTTTTTTTTCACCTTTTCACAATGCCAGGAGGAATATAGCCCCATTACACTCTTGAGGGTCACTTTTAGTGTCTGAAGGTAGTGCTTACACAGACTTTACAACGTGTATCATTATAGCTCGCCATATAAGGAAGCGGCGGGGATGAGAAAGGGAAAGAAAGAGGAGGTCACCAAGGCTGTCAGTTTCAGAGGGAAAGGGAGGACCAAAGATCGGCACTCAATTATCACCACTTAACTGAAGGGAATTTTCCTTCTCATTCATCCCACCTGTTTTTGAAATCAGCTATTTGAACCTTTAGCACATCATACAGTAGCCTAATACGTTCTCTGTGTTTTCTGTCAGCTAACTCTCGCTTTAAAGTTCCCTTTTGTGGAGAAATTTTAAAACCCAACTATCACACAGAACTCTCAAATATCACTCCCAACCAAACACATATTTATCCTCAATCAGTGATAGACATATCTCAGTACCAAGACAAAACGGTGATAAACCACCACCACGACAGTGATTTGTCATTTAGAAGTGATTCGTCTGGTGCTGTCCCATCTCCTGGCTGAGTAAGACATCACATGTCAGCGGTGATTGACAGTTCCCAGTTCTGTCAGTTAGCTGCGGGGGAGCTGCAGGGAAAGATAAGGACATCTATCTGTGTAGTCCCCCATGGCAGGCTGGGGTCACGTGAAGGTCCCCTCCAACCATGATGATATCTGTATCTAGTAGGCCTGGGTTTACTCCTACTACGACACCTGTCCTCGGCTGACCTTTCAACCCTACCTAACCCTATTTATCTGGATCAATCTGTGTGATTAGATATTGCTTAATACAGTGTGTGGATAGAGTAAGCATCACAAAGTGGACACAGCAAAACACCAGTACAACCAGTTGCCTATATAGCTAAATTTTAAAGTATCATTGTGTTGAACTAAAACTCAAAATCTCCAGATCTGTAAACAGTATTGACATTTTTCCTCCAAAAAAATAACATTTTTAATTTTGCTCTGCCTGCTTCTGCCATAGTAAACATGTATTTACCTGCATGTTAAGCATCTTTACCATTAGACAAGAAAACCCCACTGCCATCCGGCTTTTGTCTTAAGTGGGAAAGGTTACAAACAGCATTCATTCCCAAGACAAATGACTGCAGTAGTCAGAGGTATTTATCGGCTCCAGCTCTGATCAGCAGTGATGGAGACATGACACCTGGGTAGAAACACAAATTTTCACCCCTTCTTCTGGCGCAATGTTATGACTCTTTGTCATCTCCGCCACAAAGTCCATTAATCTCTTTCCATGCGGTATTCAAACACGGTTCCTAATCAGTCAGCCCTGAGTTTGAAAGAGAAACTTAATAAATTGCAAATATAAAAAAGAAACAACAACTGGATTATTTCACAGGGTACCAGGCTACTTTCTACTGTTCTTGACATTGAACGTGACTTGCCAGAGAAAAGAAGAGAAAAAAAGACTAGGAAGGCATACTTGTCAGCTGCCAATGGGAAAGGGATTCTATCCTCTTATTTGCGTGCATTTTTAGTTGGGAAATTGTCTACAGTGTTACATCCTTTTGTATTGACTTTCAGTTTTTGTAATAAGCAACTTAACTTATAGCACTAGAGTACTACAGCGCCTGTGGAAACAGTTATGTCTTCTCTTGGGGAGCTTTTCAAAGTTTGAACAGTACTGCACTTCACCAGGCTGCACAAACCCATAAGTGTGTTAGCAGATTTAGGTGCCCTTTACTTGTATCTCTTTAAATCTTCTTATTTGGCTTTATACAAAAGGCAAATGGAGAATCAGGCATCACAGGGGGTAGTAGAGGGGGATGGGCAAGCCCTGCATGAACTTAACCTTAAAGTACCTTGTATTTAAATCCCTCAACATATGTAGTCTGGACATAAGATCTGTGTCAAAGTTTGTTCAAATGTGTTTAAGTGAATAGCTCTTTCGTAATGTGATTAGCTCAGTATTATCATGCTGACAGTTACCGTAAAGAGGGTTTGCTGCTCTGTACAGTACAGTACGTGCTATGCAGGTCAAAGTGAAGCCATCTGAGGTCAGATGACTTTAGCAAAGCATTAGAAGGTGGAAGAGCTTAGAGAAAAAATAGGACAAACAGGAAAACATTTTAATTACAGTATAGGTTTCACTGTGCATCTGTCACAGTGTCAAGAAAATCCTGTCTGATGAACTAATGGAGGTAATGTGCGCATCAGTGGACGTGTGTTGGCATGTTTGACTGTTGTTTGCTCCTTAACAGGAAGGCTCTCTGAGGTCACCCAGGGTACTTACGTGAACTGAGGTGAACTCTTCTTATACCTGCAATCAGTCACAGGACCACAGCCTCACCGTGGGGTTATAGGATACTATTGTCATTTAAATATACATTTCTGAAATAGCATTTGAGAAATAAAAGTGGTAGACATGCTTCTCATGTTGATGCATAGCAAAAAATAATAAAAATGGACTGATGCAGAAAACTAAAAGCAGCAGCTCCAAATCCATAAATGACCTTGTCTGTGCAAGAAGAGAGGGAAAAAATGCAAATGGCGACGGGAAATGACAGAGTGGAACAACAGGACATTTAAAGGAGAAACGAGACAGAAAGAGTCAGGGGGGGTGTAAAGGGTAAGAGAGAAAGCCTTGCTTATTATCTCAATCATCGA
>CAFUXE010000617.1:375780-418387 GCA_903364295.1 Serranus cabrilla
AAAAAAAAAAAAAAATCTAGATGGAAGTGTAAGCAGGAGAAATATGGACAAAGAGACTAAAAAACAGAGACAGAAAGACTGAGAGACAGAGATGGAGGAAGGGAGCCACAGATGTGGCGGGGCCTCGGGCGATACAAGTCATTATGGTGTAAACTGCTCCAGTGGTGATGTTGTGGGGAGAGCAGAGAGGTCACCAGCTCAAGCAATACATGCAGGCGTACACATAAGTAGACGCGCACACACAGAGGAAATTGAGAGAACATCTGGATATGTGCCACCTGCCTAGAGGAAGTCATCTAGTTTACACGCAGTACAGGAGGGGGGTTTGTCCCTTCCTGGATGTGCAACCTTCATGCTAGCCTGCACCACTGGGAGAGGATGGAGGACGAAGTGGAGAGTGAAGAGCGTGCAAACCAAATGACACACTTTACAGGGATTAAGTGTTAAAGTAAACACGGATATCGTGAGTTGGGACAGGAAACGGGGAGAAACACACACCGCTGTCTCCTCTGCAGACCCCTATCATGTCACCACAGTTGCTGGTTTTACTCAGCTGCAAGGGCCAGGCCTGAGGTGCTGGATGGATGCTTACTGACAAGGTCTTTATCCATTGCAAACCAATTCCAAGGCATTAAATTGAGAGCATAAAGAAATTTTAGAGAAATTTACAGCTGAAATATGATTTTGTTTACAAGCCGTTTATTCCTTTAAGTGTAAAAGCAAGAGAGAACAGAATAAAAGAAAAAAAACAAACAGGAAACACAAAACTCAGCGCTAAGTATTGACCATCTGGCTCCAGCCCAAGCTAGCGTGCCACAAAACAATTGCATTCATTAGGTTAATTTATCATGGTGGTAAGCTCAATTTACTTTTGCTTGTGCGAGCGTGGCTCATTAAGATTCAGTCTGCCGTTTCCTCGGGCCGTCTTGTGATCATTCACACAGGGTTAACGCATTTTGGACCAGATAGGAAGCACTCCGGGGTTATCTGCCAGACCTAAACTGTTTAAATAAAGGCAGCAAAAGAAGAGGTGGAGAGAGGGATTACGGTGGCAAATGAGAGAATGAGAAAGGGATGGGGAGGGGAGGGAGTGTCAGCGGAGGAGTGATCTGAAGAAGAATGCCGTTGAAGAGAAGTGGGGAGAAAGAAAAGGCTTCGGCTCTCAGTTGACAGAATGGATGTTGCGGGGCCGTGGTGGAAGAGGAATGGAGAAAGAGCGAGGGAAGGGAGGCACGTGACTAAATGTATTCTGATAACTGAACAGCAGATGTCTCGCATGGAGCTCCTTTGTTGCCTGAACAGCAGGACCCTGCACTTCAGTGGGCTCACTTCACACCGCATTCATTTGCCTGCCAGCTGCCAATTTAGGGTAGAGAGTGAAAAAGAAGGAGAAAGAGAGGGAGAGAGAGAGAGACAGAGAAGGGAGGGAGGCTCACACCAGTCCGTCCCTCCCCTCCCTCGGCATGTCTTGCAGAGAGGCTGCCATTCCGCTCTCTCGTTCCCCCGGTGGCCTGTACAATTAGTGATCTGCATAACCACCCACACCTCCACGCACTGCTCTCACAGAGCAGAGGGGGAGCTGCCTTTGTCTTTTGGCTGCTGTACAATGAGTCGCTTTAAACTTGGCTTGAAGCCAGGAGCCGTGGCACAAAACTGCATGTTCTTGATGGATGACGAATACTCGCGGAGTCTTGTTTCCTCATGCAGCTGATTTGGCAGGTCAGAGATGAACTGCAGCAGCGGCCCCATCAACAGCCCCTTTCCTTAAAACACCTCCTAAACTGTGGAAAGGGAGAAGTTTCTGAATTGTATTATCCTCCCAGGTACCTTTTTGTTCAATAGAAGCACGCTCTCATTAAGCCCACAAAGCCCACAGTTCATTAACGCCTGGGCGAAAACAAATTCACACCCCTCTGCTAAGTGGTGCGGGCCGAGGCGTGATGGCATCGAGGCTGGCTGTGTGAGGCGAGACTCGGGTGACTGAAACCACAACTTCACAGCTCACCTGATGCTTGTGACCTCGCTGAGAACCAAATCATATCTCTGTGCTCTCACTCTGTGCTACACATCCTCTGCCCTATGAGCAGGACGAAAGAGAAGAGTGTGAACTTCCTATTTAGTTAATCTAATCGGTTATAAGCACACTTTTTATGTTATATTAGAGGCAAACTTGGGGCTTTATTTTTCTCTAAACTCTTTTGTCTTAGAGTTCTCCCTCATTGCACAACAGCACCATGAACTTCTGCTCTGTTTGACTTTCACCATATCATTATCTTAATTGTGCACACCATTGAGTGGGTGCTATGGAGGTTTGTAGGGATTGCTTACCCCATTATTAAGGCTTGTGTGGTCCATCGTATGGGAGATAATGCGCGTATTGATCGACGACCAGCGGCTCCTCTAAATTGTGCTCACTTGTTACAGTACAAAAGGCAGCATGAGCAGATCCCTCTCATCACCCTCCCCAATGTCAATTCACAGGACGAGCTATGGAACAAGCATTATCCCCACTTCCTGAGTTGAAGAGGGGGGGCGAGTGATAAAAACTTTTTGATTAAGGGAAGGGAATGTTCTATTTCATTCTGATTCGGGAAGCAGGAAAAAGAGCGGAGGATTAATCTTAAGGCCGTCGTTTTACTGCCTATCCCCACTCCTGTCTCAGAGCTGAAGAAGCGCGAGTGAATAATGGGGTGTCCATCAGCCGTGGGCTCAAGCCCAGATTGGGATTTTCTCTGGGGATAATACAAAGCAGGGCGACAATTGATGATTCATAATGTACAGTTTTAGCCTGGCGATAGCACCAGCTATTGTGGCGGCGTTGGCATTAGTATTACAGTATCTCCCGATGAGGTGTTCCCGCCTGACAGCAATCTTTGGAAGTGTTCTTTTGCTGAGGATGGGAGAATCAAGAGTTTATAAATATGGATACAGAGAATCATATATTCTGTAATTCAGATATGTGACAAATTGCACTTTTTAAGTCGTCTGTGGAAACATCCTCATTCAGTCATACGTGCACAATATTTAAGGATCCTTTCTGAAAAGAAGGGAGGATCCAGCCCCAGCAGGAACCAGCGAGGAATAATGGCGCCTTGTTGCATTCACTTACTTGACTCCCTCATTTTGTACGCCGCAGCTTTACGCTGAACCGAGAACAATCCCGCTAACAAAGTTGTCTGGCTCTCCAGTCATGTGAGCAGCACCTGTCGTGTCAGGGAGTGGAGGCAGAGGCGGCGCTGGGGATCCATGGAGGGGACGCTATCCATCAGTGGTTCCATTTGATATTTAATTTAGACTTTTATGAGCCTTAGAGGATGGGCCATGTCATTTTTCTCTCCCGGGCTCTCTCTATAGGGATTGAGGATAAATTCTTTCCATCCGTGCAGCAGCCTAACCAAGGCTCCTTTAGATTTATAACTGTATGTGATAGTGGTGATGCTGGTGGTGGACGATGACTGGCCCACATACAGGACAAAGCACATGGGTCTCTGTCGGGGGTCATACCTGCTCTATACTTGCTAAAACTTGCATAAAAGTAAGAGACGCACTGATTCATTGCACGTTTTAGTAGTTGCCATTAAAGGGGACTATGGACCTTATTACATTAGTATTATATTAGTAAGAAAGAACTGTTATGATGATGTCATATCTGGCGTCACATTTAAAAGCAGCAGAACAAAATCAATTAATTTAGCATTAATCAACAGAGTGTGATATTATGCATACATGTTTTTTATTTCCATGAGTTATGGATGGAGTAAAATACGCGATATTCTGAGAGGGTAATTTTAAGGAGCAGCAACGAGTTTTATAAACTAATCCTCTCCTAATGGTCTGTTTTAACGTAATTTATGGCTTCATTCATTACCCCTTTTGTATCAGTAATTATTTCTAAAATACCAAAGAGCCATCTTTTCTTTCCTGGTTCTTCTCAGGCTCTGATTTATCGCCCCGGCTCTGGCCTGATGCTGTCTTCCCAAGGTGTGACATTTCAAAATATTTATAGCTCTGGCACATTAAAGGCCTTCCTTTGAAGGTGACCGACCGCTCTTCCACACCAGTGTAATTAATGGAATCTCAGCTGGTTTCGCCTAGTGTTATTTATCCACTGCATTCTGCTGAAACACTATGGAAAACAGCAAAGTGTTGGCATAGCTACCTCAGCTCATAAACAGGCGTTTTATACCCGCCGGTACCAGGATGCATTGCACCGAGGGCGACAGGGAGACCATTCCACGTCAAAGCCCCAAAAGTTTAATATTTTATTGATTAGATCTAAACCTTCTGTCCAAAGTGGCAATTAAAATTCAATTAAACTGACTGAAAGCATCATATTAAACTTCATCTCTTTATGAGCTCCTAGATAATGCTGGAGGACAAGACTTGAATATAATCACACCCTTTTTAGATTATATTATCCTGTTCATTCACTATAAAAGTGACACTTTTAGGTATACTTTCAATATTTCTTATCTATAACATTCTAATGAACACACTTTATAGCCATTAAATCAACCATTATTGGGCATTGTAATAAAGAAAGATGGTTGCTTTTTGTTCTGCACTGCATATTAGAAAATAATTAGACAGGTAAGTGAAATGTCAACGAATCAGTAAAATGTAAACAAATTGATTTAGGATACCTATTAAAACCTCTGAAATATTCGATCACCTCAGTGTTGGATAACTAATAAGGCAAACGTTTGTTTTATTAAAATTCAAACATCAGATATATTGACAGTGATCTTCATTTAAAGTCCGTCTTCCAGCCATGCCAGCAGCTCTGTGAGCCTATACTTATGCACAGTGGTGCATGCTAACATGTACACAATGGCTGCATTTCACACTACATGGTACTGCACGGCTCTGCTCAATTTGACTTGACTTGTGGCTGTAAAAATGGATATGCATGGTAATCCATGGCTGTTGGTTTGTTTTTCTAAAAAACAAAAAATGTTAATCATATGGTGAAATGAAAGGAAATGATCCCCAAAGTCAGTAGATTTTTATCTTCTCAGGAACATCAGTGTAGAAAATGTCATAGCAATCCATCCAGTAGTTGAAGTATCAGTCTGAAGTGATGGACAGACAGACCAACATTGCCATCCATAGAGACATGTCTCAGTTCTCACAGAAACATGTTTTATTTGTTGATTAAAAAAAAATAGTGTCAGGACATGTGTTGTAACTCCATCGCATCCTTTCATTTTTTCCTATGGGCTCATCAAAGGTCAAAGGTCAGGGCTAAGCCACAGCAAGGCCATTGATCCCGCAGCATCCCCTGCAGTAAGCAGGCTATTTAGATGTTCACAGAGAGCAGTGTGGGAGACTGAGAGAGGTTGTTATTACTGAGTGCCTCTCTGTTTCCCCAAGACTGTTTGCTCTGTGTGATTATTCTCTCCAGCTCCCTGAGCATCCAGCCTCCTGCCTGTGTGATAAAGATATTCATTTACCTGATATGAAAATCTTGTTCACGCCGATCCCCAAATGACTCTAGATAGAAGAGGGAGAAACCAGGGAGGTGAGAGGCGGCAAAAGGAGGATAGAGGAGGTGATAGGGTGGCTGGTGGCTGGAAAGAATGACATGAAATATTAATATGATCTGAGCCACTGTGACAAGTAAAGTTTGCATGATAACAGAATAAGGCTTTGTATCAAATGTGGGTCCAGGAGTTTATATTGATTTGTGGAGAAACTATTACCAAGACATACAAGTGAGTTGAAGTGGAGAGTATAAACTTCCTATAGGTTTGAATGTGTTTGTCTGATAGTGATTCTGGGAAATGAATGACTGTGTGTGCACAAGCTTATATTGTCAGTGTGGACGTTTCTTTTTGTGAGTACGTCGAGGAGTGTCCCACAGTACACATCCTCCTCGTTCTGCTAATGATGAGATTCATATCGCTTTAACTGCCTCTGAATGAGGAGGCTTTGCATGCGGTGCTGGCATCCATCCACTAACTCTTCCACCAATATGAAGTACAGAGACATGGCTATTATGAGGCAGGAAAAAAACTAAATGTGTCCTCTCAAATGCATCCTCATGGTTAAAAGGGTAAAATGAGATGCAGGGGTACAATAGTCACTCCCCCTCACCACGTAGCCGGCCCGTCTTCTCTTCCTCCTTTATTTTGTTTGAGTATATGGCTCACTCATCTCAGGTTTTATTGTCTCTATCTCGGCGAGCGCTGCTTTCCCCTATAACACGGTCACCATGCGCGGCACATCAGGCAAGTTCTTGATTCTGTACTCAGTAATTTAAAGCCTTTATGGAATTGCAATTTCAGGGCTCAGTGCTTGTTTTTCTAAAATGTACTCAAGGAATTAGCTACTCCAGCCACAAATCAGTTGAATTTATGCACAGTTGTAATACACTTTATGGGCTCATGGTACATTGCTTCAAAAACAGCAGATGTGAAATTATGATAAATATAATGAGGGTTTTTTTTTTCTCCTCCTCGCTCGCCTCTTTCTGTCCCTCGCACGCCTTCCCTCACTCTCTCTCTCTTGACTGTGAGAGAGAAGGATGTGAAGCGTGTTTACTTACCCCATACAATACATTTAATGTCTTAGTAAGGGCCGCCAACAAAACCTGATTAATGTCCTCATCTCTTTTATTAAAGATAAGAGTGGCACTGCAGTCAGGAGATAGAGAGAGTGCCATAAATCTCAGGCAAAATGAGCAGTCAAATAATCACTCATCAGAAATGAAATCTACATACATTAACGCTCGCAGACATTCTGCTGTGAATATAAACACAGGGCTACGGGCGATGAAGCCAGCTCCATTTATCCACATATTCGCGGTTAGGGGGAGGCAAAGGTGTCTGGAGAGGGTAAGCTCTCAGCTGGTGATGATGTTTAAGGGGGTCCTGTCCTCCTAAGCTACAGTCCACCAGACTAACCATGTGTCCTGGGAAGCAGACGCACAATCATTAGGGCAATGGATGAGTTGGATGGCGGAGGCAATTAAGCATCACCCTGAATAGGACATAATGTTGATCCATCCCTACGATTAATCAAGGCATGCATTAGACAGTGATGGGCGACCCTGTGCCTTTGTGACAAAATGATTCTTCATCCCGTGTTTGGGGATTGGGATCCTGAGGTCCCTAATGCGCCTTAGAGGCGCCCCAATGAAACCCTGTCATTTATTCTGTTTCTGTCCCTGACAGCTATCAACCTGTCTTCTGCCAGCCAAGGAACATTATCTGAACTCCCAAGGCGGTTAGCGACAGGGACTTATGAGTGGTGCTAGCAGACAGGCAGATATGTAAAGCAATGGTAATGCTACCTTGCTTTTGTACTATCGCCATTAGCACACCCAGGTGCATGTACACGCAGTTGACAATTTATTAGGTACACCTAGTTAAAAGTTATATAGTATAACACAACAGTGCTGCAATTAGGGCTTGGCGATATGGTGAAGATCTTCTATCCCGTTATAGGTCATTTTTTTTATCTCGAGAACAATATATATCATGATACAGCATGTTTTCTGCTACTCCAGCTTCTCTGCCATTTGCAAGGATCAAATTCTTCATTGAATTTAAAGAATAAAGAAATGTTACTGTGATATAAAATGATATATATCATGATAAAAGATTTGTCCATACGGTCCACCCATAATAGACAATTTAGAATGTTTTTACTGTATAATCGTCATAATGCCAAGCCCTGTCTATAAATCCTACCTTTGCAGTTTTGTTTAAACTGATTTAAAGAGACGTTCAGTCAACTGTGTCGTTATTTTTGGAGGATGTAGTCTGGGCTGCTGAATTATATTACAAGATGTGTTTGTTATGTCAGTGTGTGTGTTTCTTTTTGCTCTCCTGCAGCTCTGCGCAGGTGTGCTGCATTACCCAGCAACATGCACCTGGTCTGGGAGGGAGTGTTTAAAAGCTCCTTTGCCAGCAGTCCAGGAGAGAGGCCTTTGGCATGGCCTGCTGGTCTTGCTGTCTCTCAGCTGGGAATTTTTGTTTTGTCTTGTTTGTATGTTTTTGTTAATGATTCAAATGGTTTTGTTTATTTTAAGGGTGATTTCTGTGGTTTGGGTCAGTGATGGACTGTTTTTTCCCCCATAAGCGTTGGGCGTAACAGTAATTTAGTCCACACTCATTGATAAAATTGGGTTGGACAAAATAATGCATGTCAGTGTAATGCAATACAGTTCAACAGCACCACAAACTGTGCACAGTTTGAAATCAGCTGAGAGCCTGTTACTATGTTCCTCACTAAACAATAACAAAACCCTATAGATGCAAACAATGAACACATAGCAGTATACATGTGCAGTTGCAGTATATATGCACATGCATGAAGCCATATGTAATCGTTCTGTTATGCATATACCACAAATAGAGCCACATGTGAGTTTCCCATCTCACTCACATCAGAGGCCTCCCTGTGACAGATGTCACACGTTGTGATTAAGAACTCATGGAGAATTAAAAACAAATGCACAATGCACTATGACTGCTCTTTGTTTTGGTGTCAGTCATATCTTAATAATCAAAATGTTTTTTTTCTTTTTTCTCTCGCTCATTCGCCACTGCAGTGGCATCTGGCAGGGACAGGCTGACGAGGTGTCTTTACAGCGGAAATTACAAGCAATGGATTTTCCATGCTTGATAAGAGTGTCAAACGACTTCATATAGAGTTGTGCAAAGTACTGCAGCTCCACTCAAAATATTGACAGGGATGCGCAGCCACGTCGGTGGTCTCACTGTGATAATGACTTGCTTGCAAGCTGATACTGTACATGTGCCTCACAGACACGGTGCTGAAGCACATTTCTGGTTGTTATTCTCACAGAATTAGTCCGTCATATCTAAAACTTGTATTGTGTTTTTATTAAATCTTAGATTTTCTGTGCATTCACCTTGTGACCTTTCAAAAACATAAAAAATAATATATAATATAAATCTTTTATCATTTACTGTAATTTAGTATTAAATCACCACCATTATTCCTAATCACAATGTAATTCCAGTCATTATTTAAATGTATAAGGTGTCCGGTTGTTCTGCTCCACAGTTTTCTGCCTCTCTGTCCGTATGGTTACCTATTCACCTGTATTGCTGGATCATGAGAATGTCATTACCTCCATCATTGAGCCCAGGCATCTAAGAGCCTGTTAACCTGGAACAGGCCTGGCTGTGCAGCCCTGTGCTGATGGTACAATATGCTCCTTGTTATTCTAGGATCATTGACGCTAAAGCCCTGGCAATCAAGTCAGTTTTGTCGAAGCTCATTGGCTCAGTGGGGTCTCATCTCATCTGCGAGCTCGGAATGAGGAAAGGAGTGTTCGGGTTAGTTGGGTCGTTAGGTAGAAATTCTTTTGATAATGGTGCATGTTACATTAGAGCCTTACAAACCAAGGATAAGGGTTTAGAGTCTGTGTAATGTAATTTACAGAATGGTTATGGTGGATAAGAAATCCTCTTGAGGTGTGAAGTATGGAGATGAATAGTTCCTTTTTAATCTAGACTCAGAACAAAGACACACTAGTTACACTGTGAATAGATTTGTAATAGACACTTTTATTGGACATGATATATCGCAGACCTAACACAGTGTGTGTGATTATTCCTGCTATCACCATACTTGTTTAAAACAATTTTCCAAACAACAACTAATTTCATGCAGCACTAATAAGACATTCATAAATGCCCAGTAGTTGTGAGCAATCTCTCAGCGTTAACGGGAGCCTGATGAAATGTGCACCCATGATGAAATGAAAACAGCTGAACAGCTGAGGCCACAGGTGTGACCAGCAGCCACCAAATTTTCCGTTTATATGAAACAAAGTTCAATGATTAGTTTACTCATTGTTTAGATACAGAAAAAGAATTGTCAACTATTTTGATAATGAATGACTCCTTAAAATAATTTTGCATGCAAACTACTACAGCTTTTCTCTGTTTTATATTAAACTGCATATCTTTGGGTTTAAACAGGACATTTAAAGACCCCCCCTTGGACTCTGAGAAATGGGGATGGACATTTTTCACTTTTTCCGGACATTTTATGGACCTAACAATTAATCGAGAATATAATTGGCAGAATAATCAATCAATAAATAAATATGACATAGTGTGTGGTGGGACACTTTTTCACTGGTAGCCTGTGGGTACAACATTGCATATGAAACATTTGTTGTACAGCTTGGTGAATCCAGAGTTAAGTATTTATATTCTATTATATTTATAACACACTATTATAGCATTATGAGTTGGGCGATATGGAATTGTGGTAACAGTTCATTATGATAGAGAAAAAGAATTGTTCAGTTGATAAATTGTTAATGAATCAAATAACCACACAGAAATTTTTGTTTTTAGCTAATCCACTAAAAAAAAAAAAGAACTTCACATTCACATTGAAACAATTCATGGATTGATTCTAAGTGGTTTGTTGTTGGCTTTGTAAAGAAACCAAAACCCCTCATTTACTTAATTCATCCAAAATTCAGAACCCAGAATCCACAAGTGAAATGATTTAAGATGTTGATTTTAAATCTGTTTTCTCAACACTGGAAATGTTAGCGGCAAAGTTAATGGAATTTTAAGCTGTGATTGGATGCTTCCTGCCAAAATACACCTTGGGAGTGGTAGTTACCTTCTCACCTCATGATTGTTTTAAATGTAAACAGATTTGTACTTGCAAATACTGAAAACTATGGTTTTTTCTATTGTAACTCTTAATCTTTTGTTTGTATGTTTCCAGGAGGCTATCACTGCCATCCAACCCATATGTTGAAATATTCCCAGATGTGAACATTAACTTGCAAATTGCAAATCGTACAAACTTTATTAAACCTCCACAATCAGGCTGCAGATACATACAGTAGCTTTAACAACAGCTCAACCTATACAGAAATTTCTACTTAGTTCATGCTGGCATATCAAATTGTTTAGGAAAGTAACGTAAGGATATAATGTTACCATTCCGATGGTATTCAGTGTTGAGTTGTGGTGAAATCCTCTGCAGCATCTCTGGTTTATCCCTGTCCCTGTGGGATGTCAGCCTCTCAGAGGAAGAGGGGGCCATCTTTGAGGAGGTGGTGTCACACAGCTGCCATAGCCCAGCAAAGCTCCTCGAGGAAAGACATGTTGTCAGTGCGCATTAATCATCGGGCCCACCATCGGAAACAGATTCCCCTCATAAGCAATTTCACTCATTAGAGTGTACGGTGCTGATTTGCTGATTGGAGTTACGCTGAGGCTACTACACTGTGAGGGAAAGAGAGGAGAGCAGGAGTGAGCGGAGGAGAAGGAGGGAGGAGAGGGGGGAGAGAGGGTCTGACACATTTACAGTGATGTGAAAGCTGAGATGTTGATTAATGTGCATTGTTCCTGTCACATAAACTGAATAAATAAATATCAAACAAAAGCGGAGGGAGAGACTCATTTACAAACCAGGAAATGAAAGTTCCATTTAGTTAGGGAGTAAGACAGACTGGGATGACAGTCTGTAGACATGACTGTAAACAAGAAATCACCACAGTGTAAGTCAAGGCTGTGTGCCCACGTGCACAAAGCACCTGGTGTGGCTGTTTCAAGCATTCCTTAAACTGACTCGGTTCAATTCTTGTGGCATAGACAAAACATTAAGAGGAGAGCCCCACTGCCCTGCCAGCTCCTCTGAAGTCCGTCACTGTGATAAGTGGCCTTCCTGGTTAGCATGACATCTCGCAATCAGCTCTTGAAAGCCCTCGGGCTGTGATTGGTTTCAAAACAATCTCACAGCTCACAATTCAAGCAGGGCATAAAATAAATACTTTTTCTTTAACCGGGTTTAAAAGCCATCGTACACGCTGCAAGTGATGCATGCTGATAACAGAATATTCCATCCCTGTTTAGGTCATATTTAGGATAAGCTGTTCATATTGATCTTCATATCCCATTCACAAACACCCTTGTTTACATAAATAAACAATATTCTGTTTGCTGCTATGGAAACAGAGTTTACACAGGCCGCAAAATCACCATTTAATGGAGTAAGATGTTTACATGCCTGAGAATGCTGTCTAATAATGGCATATCTCAGCTGTCATCCTCTGGTTTCTCATAACTGGGATGTGTGTTTACCGAGGTTCTACCGAGTGGAAGATGCTGTTTACAAGCTACAACTCTTAAACGTTACACTTGTGTTTATCAAGTAATTTCAGAATATTAATGTGAACGGTGATAATCCTTTGGCAGTTATACATATGGATTTCAAAATACAAAGTTGTTGATCATTATTTCATATTATACTTCAGTTTGTTTTTACACTGTTTGACATGAAATCTAAAAAGTTGAGTTCCTGCAGTAGCAGAACTTTTTTAACAGAGTTGGGATGCACATCAGTTTTGGGCGATGTTCGCTGTATTGACTTCCATTAGCGTTTCTGCAGATAAGATGGCAGTGGCTGATGTTTATCTGTTGTGTTGCTTCAGTTTTTGTCGCAAAATGTTGTGATGGTTATTTGCGGTTGTACTCGAACAACAGCTAGCAAATCCTGCTACTGCAGCCGCTGAATGTAAAAGAAGCTGATCGCCGGACATGAATGTGGGCTTACTCTTTAGGCAGCACCCTCTAATGGCTGCAGTAGTATAAAGAATGAAAAGGTTCAGTAGACAAGGTGACAGGTCTTCATGTCCAAAGTGAGCCCCAAAGTGTTTCCATTAAAGTCGAATTGAATTTTTAAGCATCATTTTGAAATGTGGCATTAAAGAAAATGCTAATTAGGGAAGTGTCCATCTACTGGTTGAGAGCAAATAAACAAAGCTGCATAAACTAACTTTTTTCAGAAGATGGCAGTGTAATGAATTGCTGTAGGCTAATCTGTCAGTAAACAGTAGAAGAAGAGATTAAGAAAGAGAGAATAAAGATAATTAAAAAAACATATGTTGCTTATCGGACAACTTTGGCCACCCATGAGGGAAAAATATGTCTTCAGGAATTAGATTCAATTGGGAAACTTATAATTGTATTTTAAGCTTTAGGTTAAATTTATTTTATTTTATTTTAAGGTTTGAGTTATTTAATGACAAACCTTTATGACAAAAATATATTTTCCTAACCCTAACCAAGTAGTTTTTTTGGCTTATTGCTTTTACAATTACATTAAATGTATGTTTCACCAACAGAATGTTGTTGTTGGGCTGTGTAAGTGCTAATAAATTCTTATCAATGAATAGGCAGCTGAAAAGGCCTGAACAGCAGCTATTTATCAAAAAAAGTTTCATTTGAAAAGGGTAATTTTAAAGGTAGTTTCATAAATGTGTGTGATTGAATATTTGCTCATTTAAATGTACTGTAATGAAGGGCTGAATGGCTTTAAAATTGTTATTGTAAAAGAAATAGATGTCTTTGTTTCCCTGGCTCAAAAAGGGGAGGAAATAACTCAATTAAATTGGCCAAATTGATATTTCAAACATCAGTTTCGGCCAGGGATTTCACAATCGGTGCATCCTCAGAACAGACTGGATCCATTGTTTAACCGTGCCAACTTTTCACCGTGTTTTGGTTTGATCCTATCCATTACATCCTCTCAGTCGGGTCCCTGTGTGACCCCCCTACAGTCATTAGACCATTACTCTGTTGTAGGGAGCAGCTAACATCCGAGGCCGCCTGAACTTTTCCTGTGGAGTGGAGCCAACAACCGCATGACTTAATAAATGGTGACAAACATAAGCCAGCACTCACATCAACAACATTACATACTAACAGAGACATGGAGCAAGTTCAACCAAACAAATGGTCACTTCAGGTTCTGTGTATTTATACGTATGTGTGTCTTTTTCTCTGTCATGCCGGCATCATTTCTGTACTTTGATCATTTTCAAATGATCCTTGGCATGTCATTCATCTCTGACTATGTACAGATTCACAGCGTGCGCTAATTAGGCGTCGTTTTTTTCTCTCATGTGAACGATGGCTAGCTATACACCCCTCTGTCATTTTCCTGAAGAGAAAATGCACTCTTGCAGGAATTCCTCTGTCTGCTTCCCTCAGCTCCTTTTTTCTCCCTGCTTTTGCAGATTCCTCCGTCCGCCCGGGCAGCCTGGGAGAAGTCGTTTTACAGTTCAATCAGGAATTCTAATAAACTGACCTGTGCTTTAATGACTAATTCATTGTCTCCTTTACTACCTTCATGGGTATAAAGCGGATTAATGACTTGAGCAAGGTTAAAAACAGTACCACTGTGCTTTTCCTTCATCTATTATCAATCATCCTTTAGATTCTTAGGAGAGCAACGGAAATTGAAGGAAAATTAGTAATCCTTTTGATGGATGATAGCATAGGTAGGAGTGTATGCGTAAGATATAAGTGTGGCTATAGCATTAAATGGAAATCGCCTGATAAGTAGCATCGCATGAGGAGCTTGCATTTTAAAACAGGCCGAATATATGGAACAAACTATAATGCTGTGTGACAGGAGAATTATCATCCAGTGACAACAAAGACACTACAGTTTTAGACAACCCCAGTGAGGAAAAGAAGTCATATTTTTCATGATCCTCTCAACAGTGGACTCATAAATACCTGCTATCAAAATGGCCCAGAGACATAATCTCATATATTGCACACACAGTTCTTTACAGTGTGTATACAACAAAGCTTTTAGAAGAAAAAAAAAACTCCAAGGAAAAAGGAAAAACTCCACAGCAGTTTAGAGAATAGAGGTTAAGAATTTCTCGTGAGTTGTTAAACTTCTTTGACAGTTTCTTTACTTTTCCTCACACTGTACTTCTTTCTTGTTTTTCAGAAATCCCATGGAAGAGAAGAGGAAGAAGAAAAAAGAAAAACCAAAGAGGAGGCAAAGGGGAACGGCGAGGAAGAGGGAAGAGCGGGTGTAAGGCTGCCTCTCTTTGTTTACCATTCTATATTCCCATCATACGTACGTACGCCTCTGCTGCATCTCTGGGCTCTTCCCATTCTTGGCCCAGTCATTTCTGACAATGTTAATGATTTAGTGGAGAGCCCTCCACAACGGATGATTTGTGACATGTAGGAAGGCTGGAAACGGGGGAGGACTAGGCAGGTTTCTGTGGGGAGTGTTTGGGATCCAGGGATGCCTTGAAGATAGTGATTCATTATATTTAAGACAAGTGTGACATCCTACTTCAAGGAAGCAGCACACATATGTATGGAGGGGGAGATTTTTTTCGGGTGGCCAAAGTGGGGAGGGGTAGGTAAGTACAAAGGAATGCCGCAGTGTTTTTTGAGATGACATAGGAATAGGAGGCAGGCATATGGAGACGGCAGCCTGGAAAATAATGGGTAATGGAGGAATTTAGCCTCGGGCTATATGCCTGCTTTGCCTACTTCTGTATAACTAGTATATTTATAATTCAAATACATACCTTTAATAATTAACAACTAGTGAATATTAAAGGAGAATGCAGGATATCTTTTCTACAGATGGAGTCAGGTGAAATATAGTGCTACATTTCAAATTTGACAACAACACAGAACAAAGGACGAGGAGCCAAAACAAAAAGTTGGCTGGCATTTTGGGCCAATTTTTTATCCTGGGCTCATGCAAAAAACAAAAAGCAATACTGTACGAGTGTGACATTTATCTTTAACACATGATGGTGTCTTTGCAATAAAAACTAGCTGTGGATTTTAAAAGCTGGTTAAATATTTGTGTACTTAAATTAAAAGAGAGTCAATCACTGGCTGCTTTACAGTAGGTTTATTGTTCGTTGCTTTCGAGGGCGACTCCCTGGAAACTTAAGTGTGCAGTTACACTGATTTTCCTGGATCGTCTCATTCAGTATTCGGTTGTTGTTTAAAGTCACAGACAACTTTTGCTGTGCGTAACAGCACCCGTATCCGTCTCGTGTGACACCCTTTTGTCTCACTGAACTGTAAATCCGCAGTGTGACATCCATGTGACTGAGTGACAGTGATCAACTGTCATTAAACACACCCCACTCTGCATAAAATTACGTAATTTCAGACACATTTAGGCTGCGGCGATTCGGAAATAAGAAAACCGTGTTACCAGATGCATTGAAATTCAGAGTATTTATGCAGAGCTCCGCGTGTGCCTTTTTAAAATAAAATATCCCAGAGGACAGTGTGTTTTGTAGTCTGTACACAAGTGGCACAGAAAAGCTCTCATAGACTGTGTCAACCCGTGTTATGCAAACACCAGAGTTCAACAAAAACCAACACATTTGCATATTCTGGATCTGAAATGTGTTCTGCTTTTGTGCAGGCCTCATTTCTATGTCTCTACGCTTTGATGTAGCTCATACATATTGACGACCCGCCGAAGAAACCAACCATGTTAACTAAAGCATGAGCTCAATTTGTGCATCCCCTTTAAAAGAAAATGTGCATTAGTTTGTCCCATTTATATTTCCAGGGTTAATTAGCAAGTGAGAGATTGGACAATTAGTTCATCCATGCTAATTGATTATAATATTACAACTAGGTGATGATAGGATGAATGTAGACTCCTCGTTCCATATTCCTCTAAGGGATTCCATAATATATACAATGCTTCTGTGTAATGAGGGTTTTAAAAGACCAAATCAGCTAGGGAAATTGTTAATTCAATTCCACTCAGAGTTTTTCAGGGCACAAATGAATTGGATTGAATTGCAGGGATCTAACGGAATGGCAGTGTCCTTTTTGATTTTGACTCATGTCACCACAGATGATGTAGATCACTGGTTCATTTCTGTCACAGGCACAATAGGATGTGAACTCTCAAAGACCTGATTGTATCTAGGTCAGTTTTTTCTTCTTATTATAATTGAAAAGTCCATTCCGTTCTCCATCTAGAGGAAAATGGACATGTATGTGATTTCTCAGAGGCAAACTTGGTGATTTTAAACACAAATCCTCTCCAACGTAGCAGTATAAGTATAGAATTACACTTTCCATCACTATACGATGTTCCTCCTTATACCTAACTTTACAGTGACACCGTAGAGGTCCACTTCTCTCCTCAGTTGTCAGATGTTTGGTGTGTGAAGCTCAGGTATGGACCTTTAACCACCTCTCACTGGTGGCCCCACTCGAGCTCCATCACGCTGTGACAGTCTGTCATGAGGCACAGCTGCAGGAATGAGTGCTGATGTAGTTCACCTGGAAAGTTACACAGGAAGTGCTCAAACTCCCACTTAAAACATGACAAATCAGAGGAAATTTAAAAAAAGATACCACAGCCATTCCTCTACTTTTGATTTAGTATAAATAAATGTTTTTATTTTATTTCTTTCATTTCAAATATAAAGAGTAATCAAAAATAGTTCACATTAACCAACTACTGAGTAAAATAAGTATAATGGTAAAACAACAAGAGATAATACAGTTTAAAACAACACAACTAAACCATGAAAAGGGAAAAATGCATAAAAATAAATTAAGTGTAAAATAAGCATCTAATTATTGGAAAAGAACAAAAAAGATGGGGCTTACTATGTTACTGTTGCAAGTGGATAGGTGTGCGTTAGTCTATCTCCATGCTTCATTAAAACACAACACTTTAATGTGATAACTATTCCATCTGTTGTCTTCAGGACTGGGTGCTAAAAAGGGAGATCATATTGAGTTTCACTTATCCAGAGAGCCTAAATTACTTGATTCTTTTTTTTTTTTTGGCAACAACAAAAGCTGAGTGTTGATTGGGCAGGGTCGGACTGAATGTAAAGTTTTGTCACGGCGCTGACTTTATGGAAAACTTTAATCCAAAACTTCTGAACTGTAACACACTCCGATAAAATATGTGGATATGACGCTTTATTAGACGAGCATTAAGCAGAAAAAATATACTTTAAAAGACAAACGTATTCAGTTTAACTTACTTTGCCTCTTAGCTCAGATGTTAATTATGTATATCACACATTGCTCGTGTTCTATTTGAGAATTATTACTCTTTATGTCGTGACAGTCATCATTCTTGAGCACTTTCAGCCTCCCAACGAGGATCATTTTGTGAAAAATGTCCCCTTAAAATGTTTCAGGTGCAGCAAATAAAAAATAAGATTCATGTGTTAAATGCTGAAGTATTACACTTCTTTACTGTGCTTAATAATTAATAGCCCATCCCATCACCCTATGAATATTTACATGCAAAGTGTCCCTGGGAGCCTTCCATATGCCAGAGGGAGGGAAGTCTGTGTGTTTATAGCATTAAACACTCAAACATCGTCACCAACCCTATTTCGCCTCCAACCATGAAAAACAGTCACTAAAGCATTGCGAGCATTTTATTTGTTGTTGCACAATGTAACCTATTCAACTTCCATTTAGACGTGGCAAGTCAAATTACAGGTACTCTCTCTGTGCTCAACTGAAATCCCAGGACGCCGCTTGTCTGGTTGGAACGTGGAGGGGAGCAGAAATGAGGTTTCATTGGGGTTGTTTCCACAGCGATGACATTGCTCATTGAGATCACCTTCCACTTACTGTGTCAAAGTGTCAAAGGTCTTGTTGTCAGCCCTGCTCGAATCGAGGCGTCAGCAGGAGAAATTACATCCATATTAGATTATGTTGCAAAAAGCGGTGGGAGAAAAAAAGAGGTGCACGCTGATTTAAAAAGTTAATTCGAGCAACTTTGAGCAGGAGGGAAATAAAATACAAAAATTATAAATGATTGCTGCGGTTATCTGAGCTAATTAAGCTGAGGACTTTGGACTTTCAATGCCAGACATTATGCGCTATTCAATTCTAATCTTGGCGACCGGCTTCTCTTTATTCCTCCCTTTGAATCTAATCCAAAAAATATAGAATAACAGAAGTTTGTAAACTGCATGGCTGCTCTGCTTGTGACAATCAAATTCCCAACCTCTAAGAGGGACTCAGACATGAGGAAGGTCCCGGAATACAGCAGAATCCTTGTTAAAGTTGCACTGTGGCCACTATAAAGGCTACCACGAGCTAATAACGGACAAGTAGGATATGTAATACAAATAAATCGGCTGTTACTAGTGAACCTGGGCATGTTTGGCTCTGTTGCTTCCATTGGTGATATTTATCTAGGAAAAGGAAGGCTGAGTGTTGTTGTTGCCTCCCTGCAGGTCCCCGAGCTCTCAGATCTCCTCTCTGTCTCCTGTGTGGATAAGTAGTGGCTGCAAAGGCAACGCCGCTCTTTGATATTTCACTCCTCATTTGAATCAGTGGTCGCTTTATTTGACAATGCCAGGTAATTACCTGGGTACCTTGCTTGATCATGTGAACTCCTGCAGAACCAGAGTGGAGGGGAGGGAGAGGGAGAGCTGGGCTGTGTGGGTATCGGAGAGGAGATGGAAATGGGAACACATAAACAGGAAAAAAAAAAAAAGCAGAGGGACAAAAACAAACACAAACAAACCATCTGCATTTGTTTATCCGCATTGTTTTCTGCAAGTATTTCAAACAAGCGGAGTCATGAGCGAGGCTGTGTTGTGTTAAGCAAGTGGCGTGTGTTTTTTAAACGTTCAGCAGTGGTTTTTCTGCTGGGACAGTCCCATGCTGTGAGGGGAGGTCAGACATGGAGGGGTTGCTACATAAATGCATTAACAAGAGGGAAGATACACTAAGTGCAAGTTTATTATGACTCAAATGAATAGTTTTTGTCTCTTGGGTTCAGTCATTTGATTAGCTTAGAGACTCTGCAGTGTGTGTGTGTGTGTGTATGTAAGAGAGAGAGAGAGAGAGCAGTCAGTGAAGCCCTTTACTTACGGGCTTGTGTGTGCACACATTTAAAAGAAAAATAGACAAGAGAAAAAAAGAAGAGCAAACAGAAAGATAGTTTACTTTTTTTTTTTAATGCCGTTAAATGAAAGCATCAGAAATTACAAATTTGACAATAGATTTTCAGAGAACAGAGTATAATTTGTGACAATATTTACATGATTTTCTGAACTTTATGTTCAAACAATGTGATTTTCTTTCATTTTACAATTAAAAAAGAATAATCTGATACTTAATGAGGGTTAAGTTGTGGATTCAGATAGCTGGATATGGGTCCTTGTCAATGATGTTTATTGAATAGGAGAGCAGTGTTTACTCTGTTGTGTGACTAGAATATCAAAATCCGTCACTCCATGTGAATGCAGCTGCGTTCAGGCTGACTGACTGAGCTCTCCTTGGAGGAATCCAGCACACAACTTAGGCTTTGGCCCTGGAATTTAACTGCAACACTGTGGCAATATTTCATGAAGAAAATACAATATAAATATGAAATTTAAAAAAATGTTTTTGCACTAAAAGCATAGTCTAGAAAAGCTTTTTTTAAATTACAAAACATCTGTTTTAATGATCTCCCTGTAAAAGACATGCAATTCATTAACGTTATAAATAAAGCAGAATGACTGAAGTCGCAGAAGACAAGCTAAAAATATCCTAACTTTTTCACAAAGACGTTTTTCTCACCTTTTTAATTAATACTATGAATAAAGCCGCGTCCATGTGTGTGGAAAGCTTTCGCCTCGTGTCTTCGGCGTGAGTTTGGTGCACATGTATGCAAATCTAGTTTCTTTACAGCCTCTCTGAATGTCTCTGACACTGCCGAGTTTTGAACGCTGCATGCATTATTCCGGATGTGGACACAGTTTGCCGGCTCTCTGCGTGCTTTAACAATTTCACTCACTTTCTAATCATATTGGAAGCATGAAAACATTTCCCCCGCTTCCGCACTGGACAAACAACACCATTTCTATTGAGAGGGGGAATTAAGACAATTTAATAAAGGCTTAAAGCGCTGGGGTTGTCTCTGCAACGCCTAAAGCCATATTTCCTCTGATCAGCGGAGGAGGGCGACTTTATTGGACATGTTTCTATTTCCAAATCCGCATAACAGGCAACGATGCATGTATTTCCTATAATGTAGATAAGGGAGAGAGGGTTTGATATGTAATAAAAGGTGGGTCTGTGCTGCCTGTTTAAGCCCCTTAAGCCTGATAAATGATGAGCGACAGAGGCACAGCAAGAGGGTCACCGCTATTAACTCCTCGCTTTCCCGGCCTCCACTTAAACTTCTCTCAATTACATGTGGTAATGTGGCTGGATACGGGCCTTATAGGCTTCGACCTGGAATAAAAAAAAGGAATCATACGCAAATCTTCACTTTTGTGGATGCGAGGTATAAGGCTGTCCCTAAAGCCACGTGTTAAAGGGGGGAAACACAGGGATTACTAACATGCACACCAGGTATTCTGGGACAAACAGCCAATGCAAGCTCATTAAATCAGCATTTGGTGTATCCGCACAGGCGTTAACGACGGGCTCTAATCTCGGCGGTGACCTGCTCAAACTGTGTCACTGAGCTGAGGCTCTGCACACTGCAGCCTGCAGACCACTTCCAAATATTTACTTTTGCATGCACTCAGCTTTAAAATAATATTGATTAAAAAAAAAATTCGCAATACAACTTTACACCTGAAACAATTTTATCGACTTGAAGAAGTTATTTTTTTTAGCATTAAAATATTATTAAATTAATGTTTATTATTTTTTACACGCTGTTTTCGAATTAAAAATATGCATTTTTATGATGTTTTCTCCCCTTCATTTTATTACGCTACACTTGTTTATTAGTTTAACCCTTTACGGTTTAAGTCTTTATTTTAACATGCAATATCGCGTATAAAAGCTTAAATAAAAAAATATACATCAGGTTATATCAACATTAAAATCACATAACGAACAGCGTTTTTTTTTTGGTTGTTTAGTTATAAAGCTGCTAATTAAATCAATTTATTTCAAACTGGTTTGGATTAATATTAAGGTCGACTTGCGTTTAAAGATAATTTTAGAAAAAATCACATACATTCCCATATTCAAAAATAATTCTTTCACATGTAATTCAAGTCAAACTACGACTAATAAAGGCCACATTTTTCTAGTTTGTGTGACACGGGCACAATCATGTAACAGCTTCAGCTTTGAAGGGTGCAAACAGTTAAACCGAATTTATGGCCGAAGCTTTGCCAGCAGATAAATTAAGAATTAAGAAACAAACGCTCGATTGAACAAACTCTGTATTTTAGAATATTTCGATTTTAGATTTCTGTGCTGTGAGGAATTAGTCGTTTGATTGCAATGCCTTTGGTTTTAATTTTAAAACAGGATTGTGTGCATGTATGTGGATATATTTAAGTTTAATTTCGGAAATATTTTATTTTTTTTATTTTGTGGGCCTTCTCTCGTTTGCTACACAGCTTTCCAGCTTCCGCTGCGGCCGCCAGGTGTCGCTAGAGGGCCGCATAATTTCTCCAGAGTGCATGAAGAGAAAAGCCACAGTTACATTTAGTGCTGGCCTCCTCTCTCTCTCTCTCTCCCCCTCCTCCCTTTACTAACCCTCTGACACCAGACTCTGAGAATCGGTGGAGGGGAAAATGAGGCTTTGGAGCTGAAGAATTTACAGTTAGTCGCGAAACTTTTACAAGTATTTGAGTTGCTCACTCCACTTTCTGAAACCCTATAGTCACATTTCACTCCGGGGGTCAAAAAGAGTTCAGATTGAGACGACTGGTAATGCTTTCTGCAGGAGGAAAACACCTAATTATTATAAACAAATCATAAATAAAATAACGTCCGCAAAAAAAGGCGAATAATAAATGTAGAAGTGAATAAAATAATCAGAAAAACTGCATTTATTTAGTGCAAAATGTCTACTTTTAAATTAAATTACGCATCAGTAGCTGCGTTTCTTTTCATCTCCAAACTGCAGAAATGGACAGGCTGTTGGGTTTTACCTCCCGAGCCTCTCCAGCAGTCAGTCTATGATCCAGTCTTATCTCAGCGCCTCTATACATTAGCTCTGCTCATTTACATAATCTCAAATACTGAAGAGGGCCAAAGAAGAACAAAGTTACAAACAAGATTAGGCCGATTTTATTTGTTCCTGCGGTTGCGCGTCAATTGTTTCTCCAGGACTGTTTAAGGTCACTAAGAGGATTTGAAGCTCGTTTCATATCAGTGATCTTTTTGAGGGAATTAAATCAACAATGCTTTTTTCTCTCCATATTTAGCAACAGGCTTGTGTGTGAACCGAGCCCTGCAGGGCAGGAGAGAGAAGGGGAGAGGGATTCTAAGTCCTGCAAAGAGTAAACAGAGAGGAAGTTCAGTGCCGGTGCTCGGTGGCATGCAGGCGGTCTTGGTGCACCTTTAGGATGTGACATGCAAGTGGATCTTTAGCCTGCTGATTGTCCCAGTAGTGTTTTCCTTGAAATGGATCCTCTTCCCCCCCTAATGAATCCAAACGCAGCTGGCCATGTCCCACACGGACACCGAGAGCTTTAACCCTAAACTGACCTCAATTTGACACCACCAGATGAAATTTTACCGCCTGTTAATGCCATCCACTGATTTTTTTTTTTCATAAGAGTTGTGTGTGCACCTGAAAAGCCACTTGTAAGAAAAATCCTTAAAGACGCGTAATTGTGTGTGATAGGTGTCCTCCTGGAATGATCTGGCTTGTAAAACGCGCAGGTTCTAAGCAGGGGGAGTTTAAAGTTGGCACAGGTCTTGTTTATGAGGAAAATTAATTTTAATTACCTATTGAGTGAATGATGATTAAAATAAAATTAGAAAATTAAACACCGACTTGTGTAATGTCGCATCAAAAAGCTGTTATTAAGCTGAAATGAACCCATTTCGCAACTTAAATGTTGTTAATGATGATGTCTCGTGTTTTATGGCTTCCATTAATTACTCAAATAAATAGTTCACAAAAGAAGGAGTTTAAAAAAAGGAGTCGTTGCTGGAAGTTTTATAGGGAAGGATGTGTTTCTGTTGGAGCCGTACATTGGACACGCGTAATTAGCCTCTGCTATTTTCACACGCTCTTCGGGTGTTTACATCACTCTCCTCGGGGGCAAATCACATATTTCCACAATAAATGCGGTTAAAATTGCAAGATGTGGAAACATTAAAAAATTCGCTCCAGCGTTTTGGCTATTTAGGATACTCTTTTGTTCGCGTTAATGGCAGATTAAACACTAGAATATATTTAAATTCTTTAATACTCCAAACTTCCCCTTCACTGCGCCGTGAAAGGACGCGCGTCCACAACAAAGCGGTAGATACAGTATAAGGTACTTACCATGGTTGTCCAAAGGAGGAGGATGAAAAAAGCGTTATAATAGCGCACAAATCAATGTGAACGATAGTATTTAGCTTATGAAAATATCAGTCTTCAGCAGCAGAGCTGGTGCCGGGCTGCTTGTGTTTACAGAGTGGAAAGAGAGACTTGGAGACGGTGAATGCCTTGGCTCTGTGCGCACCGCTCTGCAGCTCCTTCCCGGGGTATTGCACGTTGAAATGTCCACACAGCCGTTTGTCAAACCCTGCAGTCCTACACTTCCCACCCCCCTGTATGCCAACAAACATAACTGTTGTCACGCTTTCATTTATTAAATAATTTCCCGTTATTTAAAAAATAAAACCCACTGCTATTTCTGTTCAGTTTTTTTGTTGGTGAGAGTTTATTGACCCTCCAACAGTAGCCATCTCCCTGAGCGTGTGTCTCCCTTAATCCTAACCTGTGAATAATTAATTTCCACCATCAAAAATGCCACGGAGTCATAAATGGAGCCTTTATATGTGAGAACCTATCAATACAACCATGATGCCATATTAGCATTGATGGAGCTAAATATTAAAGGGGGATAGATGGCCTGCTTCTGTTTTGTGCGTAAAAGTGCCCAGGCTCCAAAAAGGGGAGCTTCACTGCAATCGATGGCCGGAGCGTTTTGCTCCTCCTCTAAACTTCAATCTCCTCACATGATTGATGATCTTGGGGAGCTTTGATAATTGACTACTCTGAGGTAAAGGCACGGATTTCTATCAAGAGCGGGGATTGGACGAAAGAAACATACAAAATTACTTTCTCCACAAAAGCTTCTTTTTTTCTCATCTTGGAAAAGTTCATTCTGGGCTTAGAGGGGTGCTGCGTGTCGTTTAATTTGCTAAAAAGGGGAGCAGAGTAATAATTAGCAGCAAGATTAGGAGGTATTAGTGAGATATTAGGCACAGCAGCTTATAACCACAAAACAGATAATAAGTAAGCTCATATATTAAACTCATAACATGTCCTGAGGATGCTTTATAATATTTAGTTTCTGTGCGTAAAAGTTCAACTATCTTTTCTTAATGTTACCATGCGTAAAAGTTTGCATGCATAAAAACTTTTTTTAAGTCAAAATTATGATTCATGTAATTGAGTCAGTGTTTGATTTAAGTGTGCAGCCGAAGCCTCCGCGCTGTTTAAACCTTGCCTCATTCAATCCTTCTCTGCTCTTTCTTTCAGACTCTTCGGGAGAAAAAGGAATTGGGTGGGAGTTTGGAGCTGTGTTGGTTTGGCTTTTTACCCCCAGTGTGGAGTTGAAGCCGTCCCTGCGCCTCGCATATACTCTGCATATCACAAGATTTGGTCTCTCCTCTCTCTTTTCTGGAGCTGCTGTAGGACTGGCTATGGCCACCGCTACTTCCGGGATCCGTCATTTCATTCGCCCACCGCTCAGCGCTGCGAACTGACTCTGTTTCTATAAGCAAGCTAGCAGCCAACCTGCCAACACTCGCTGACACTCACTCATCTCAGTCTCGCCAGATAGACGAAATACCTACGGGGGGAAAGAAAGGAAAGATCTGAATCGCAATCTCTTAATTTCTTCTGCTTTTCTTCTTCTTCTACTTCTTTTTTTTTTTTACAGTGATAATAAAACAAGATAGCGATCTGGAGGCATTAAAGGAGACGCGGACTTGCGGGATGAAAACGGACTAAAAAGATTCGTCCTTCTCTTGAACATCATCACCAACCGTCATTCATTCATTACCTTGACAACCTCTGGCTTTGATTGACAGCTGGAGTGGCAAAAAGCCATGAGACACGACAGTTTAGTTACATGCAGGTTGTTGATGGGCCGATTGTAACCTTCACTTTGGCGCATTTTTTTTCTTTTTTTTGCCGAGGAAAGAGGGAAAACAAGAAAAATTGCAAAACTCCCTGATGCTACGATTTCAACTGAACCACACTGGCGAATAGGAGAAGTCGCAAAGTTGGTTGAAAAAAGGAATCTTGCCTCTAAATCACTTTCTAAACGGGACTGGGATATTAAATATACGACAGATTCAGGAGTTTATTGGAGCGCAGCCTGATGGCGCAAAGGGTAGGTTTTAAATCTCCTACACTTACCTGTTCAAATCCACTGTAGGGAGACACTCGTATCGATAACCTCTCCTTCTCGGGTGGTGGCAAATTCACAAAGTATTCATATCAAAGCCGCTATATTTGACATTTTTGCAGCGCCCCTGCTCTTCAAGCAAAGTGACAGCCTTTGCTTTTACCGACAGCCTCCACGACAGTCAGTTTCACAGGAGACTCCAAACTAATTCGCTCTTTTCACCCACCAAACTCTGTTTCCGTGGAGCACCTAGAAGTGATAATGTTTTTGGTAAAGACAACGCGTTTATCAGATAGAATATATGACACTTTGAAGCGCATTTTCACAGCTTATTTGCGTAAATGCAAAACTGAGACGGCATGCCTTTTTTGTACTTTTCCCCACATTTGTTTAAAAAGTAACCGAGCAGCCCGCTGACTTTTGCTCTGATTTTATTCCCAGTACGATGAGCTGGCCCACTACGGTGGGATGGACGGAGTTTCGGCGTCGATGTACGGGGACCCGCATGCTCCCCGGCCGCTTCCCCAGGTCCACCACCTGAACCACGGACCGCCGCTGCACGCCAGCCAGCACTACGGAGCCCATGCTCCGCATCCAAACGTTATGCCCACCAGCATGGGCTCTGCTGTCAACGACGTTTTAAAGAGGGATAAAGATCAAATTTATGGGTAAGGTTTGCACGAACCAAAAACGCGTGCAATTATTATTTCTTTTTACTAAGTTTTCAGCTTTTCTACAAGTTAGTTTTCTTGGAGTTTCTCTCCCTCCACTAAATTCAAACAGTGTTTTGTGCGGGATTGACCGCAATTTTGCAGCTCTATTGTTGGAGTTGAGTTGATGTGTAATTTTATCCGCATTGTAGAAGGCATCGTAAGTAAGAGTAAGCCTCGAGCTTGAAACACAAGCTATAAAATAATATGGAAGCTCTCTGTGCGGAGTCCAAGCTACTTAAGTCCCACACTGCATGGAAATATCATAAAAAACTATTTTCAACACCACAACAATTGTTCCACGTTCTAAAGTTTGCTTTAATATTTCACCCCACTCTTATTTCTCTTTTCTGAAAATAGTCAGGACTCATTTACTCGCTGCTGCTGCTGCTGCTAAAACTTCTCTAATGTTTTTCAAATATTGAACAGAGACACACACAGCGCGTAAAAACGCACCGTGCGTCTTTACAATTCTACTTTCACAACATTATTCTCAAATAAGGAAAGAAAACGTATTTAAACGCTCTTACTCATGATTGCAAAAGTTAAAAAAAAGCGTTGTTTACTACCACACGTACACAGAAAGTGTTATAATCCGCAGTGTATCATTATAATCTGGGATGTAGTGCCGAGTAAATCCTCTTCAGCTCTTTTACTCACCGTAGTTTAATTTTTATACTGACACAAAGACACAAATAAAGAAAGTGACGTTATAAAGTAAATGTTTGTTCCAGAAATAGCATTGTTTTTTAAAATTATAATTCAGCATTTAAAATGTATTTTGGTGACTATTTGTTCTGATGTTGATTAAATAGTTTTTATTCACCTCTGCCTCACTTTTACAGTTTAATAGTTTTAGTTTCAGTCCTCGATGCTTCGGTGCGTTTTCAGTGTAACTCTGCAAAATTATTATTTAATTTAAACTTATTTATTCAGACTTAACAATTTCTCTAGACTCACACTGACTGCTGTCAGTCTTGTGTTTTTGTTTTTGGTGAGTTTTGTTGACTTCTCAGCCGTTTCTAGTTTGCACTGCAAAAAATGTCAACAAGTCGATTAATATCATATTGAGTCTATAAAAAAATCTCTAAATTTCCCCAAAACGTGGAGTAAAATCTTCCAGATGAGCCAGTGTTTACGCATGCTTCCAACTCCAAACAGCTTCTTAAAAGAATCTTGAATCCAGATTTTATTGTTTAAGTTGTTGTCTGCCTTTTTTTTTTAATGCGGTCACTTGTTTTGAGAGAAGTGTGTAAAAATGACACAGCGGGATAAAAGTAAAATTATCTGTGTTATATTTATATGGATGTATAGATAGTTTTAGGGCCAGGGAGCGGACCGATCTGCAGGTTGATTTGGATATTTTTTGCAGTGGGCATTGTGGAGCCGGTGTGCTGCTTGTACTCAGGCTGTGTTTCCCCTCTTGCAGTCACCCTTTATTCCCACTGCTCGCGCTGGTTTTTGAGAAGTGCGAGTTGGCGACGTGTACTCCGAGGGAGCCCGGCGTAGCAGGCGGCGATGTCTGCTCCTCAGACTCCTTCAATGAGGACATTGCAGTCTTTGCCAAACAGGTCAATTTCGAAATAATAAAGCAGAAATATATTTGGGATGTTGTGGCTGCGTCATGGCGCATACTTTTCCCTTTTTTAAAATAAAACTTTCTCGATAATAAATAGTGTGTGTAGAATTTAACACATTTGTGGACATTGTTTTATTAGCAGGTTAGAAAGAGACTAACTTTAATATTTGGTGTATTATTTTAGGTCCGAGCAGAAAAACCTTTATTTTCATCAAATCCAGAGTTGGACAATTTGGTAAGCCCTCTTCTTGTCTCTCTGTGCTCGCCGCTTGTGCTGCGGTTATATCCTCTGCTTTTTGTTTTGTAAGATAGTGTCCGCAGCATCACACAGTAAATATGTGAACATATGATTTTACATGTCAGATCAGTTTTAAAGTGGAGCTGTGTGACCACACTCGCCGCTGTCAGTGCTCAGTCTTCCCCTCTCACTGACCCAGCTGACCAGTGTGTGATCACCAGTTTACATTATGAAATGCAGCTTCCTTGTAGTGTTAAAAATATTTTTGCTGTTGCTGACTGTGGTGCACTCCTAGAATTATGACAGGCACATAATTGTAAAATAATACTACAAAAAAAAAATCTATTTTGTGATGTGAACTGTATTTATTTTGCATTTCTTTCAGATGATACAAGCCATACAAGTATTACGGTTTCACCTCTTGGAATTAGAAAAGGTAAATATTATACATTTTGTATTTTTTTACACATGATATTAGCTGCTAAATGAAACTGATATTATTAAATCAATATTCACTTATTATAACATATTAAAAAATAAACCAGCATGCATTGGGAGAACGTTTCATATTTTCATTTGCACAAAATATGCTATTTTATTTAGCCAACTATTTATGTGACTATTGATAAAATATGCTGGAGCTCTCTTTGCTCACGTTGCACGTTGTTATCGATCTGCAGATTTAGTTTCAGCTGCTCATTATTCCACCAGCTCACGGCATGCTGTTTATTTTTTGTCGTTCAACTTGTTGCTCCGGTCTCTGGAGAATAATAAGCTCTGCAACAATTTCACTATTGTTTCCTCCACGCCGATAATGCCCCCTTTAATTGGAGTTATTCTTGGACTGGCTGGAGCTGTTTCCCCATCCTGAAAAAAAATGTTTTTTCTTCCTTTTTTTTCTTCTAGGTGCACGAGCTCTGCGACAATTTTTGCCACCGGTACATCAGTTGTTTGAAAGGAAAGATGCCAATAGATCTAGTTATTGACGAACGGGATGGCAGCTCAAAATCAGATCACGAAGAGCTCTCGGGATCGTCGACTAACCTTGCAGATCACGTAAGTACCAGCGTTCTATTCAGAAATATGTGACGTGCTGTTTTTGTGTGCATGCGTCTCTGCTGCTGAGAGAGAAAACCCCCAGCATGTGTCATTTTTAAAAACCACAATGCGTGTGAGTAATCGGCTTGTTTTTAGATAATCAGATTTGTTTGATGTGTCTTATAATGCCAACTTTTTGGGGAGCTACTTGGCCCTGCGCTCAGTGTGTGACCCTGCTGTGCCATCAGTAAATAGAGCATGCTCTGTTCTGCAAAGGAAAATGTGCCGATCGATGTTCTAAGGTCAAAAGCTAGATGTGATACAATAGACTGAGTTATTGTTTTAGTCTTTTGATTAGGGGCAGTCATGTGTGCATAATGCGTCCGTGCTTGTGCTCAAGCTTTGAGTGGGTGTGTGTGCGTGTGTGTGTGCGCGCGCGCGCGCAAATCGCTGCCGTGCATTATGGAGAGTTGGAGAGGAAAAAAACGTGAGGCAATTATCTGTTACGCAGGTTTAACGTTAAAGCAGGGTATCAGCGGTAAGCTGTAGCTTTAGGCCAATATTTAAAAAGAAAAGGGCTTTATATATTTGGGGGCTGTGGGAGCTGTGGATATGGCCTGCGCGTAAAGCTGTGGATTTTTTTTGCTGCAGAGGTTGGAGAAAGTGGTAGCCTATTGAAATAGATCTCAGAGCTAAAGGCTTACCATCAATGTCAAGTTCACAAGGCATCTGATGGTTCGTCTGGAGGCCTTCCATTGCTGTTGATGTTAATGTGTTTAATTGTTTCGTATTGATTGCCCGTGTGGTTTTGCTCTGCAGTGGCTCTCTCCTCTGCTCCCCATTTTATGGCTGCAGGCTCCATAATGCTGAATTCAATTATATGCACCTGAAGTACAGTAGCTTTAAATTTGAAGATCGATTCCACTGGTTTGAATCGTGCATTTTCGGTGTAATAAACACAGGCTCTCCCCCGCAATATGGATTGATCTGGCAGTGTATTATTGAGTTGATATCTGTGAATTATTGCGTCGTGCATGCTTGTGATAAAGCTAATGTTTTGGTGATAAAAAAAAAAAGAAGTAAGTGACTAGTTAATATCTGTGCAGCACAGGGCAAAGCCTATTAGGAATTAAAGCAGATTTAAGTCAGTGCGCTGCATCTGTTGGGTCTGGCTGTAGGCCTAATAGCAGCGGATCCCCCTTTGAAAACCCGTCGCTTTTACATGGCCACGCAGCGCACCCGCACAAGGTGAATTAAACCACAGTTAGAGCGAGGCGACCGATGTTGCTTTGAGAAACGGTCAAAACGGCAATATTGTGCTCCTCCAACACAAGTGTAGAAATGAGGCATGCTGTTGTTTATATTGTAGAGATTAGATAAACTAGCCTGTTTAGTTTCATGGCAGATGGTTGATACTCAAGCCAATTTCCAATGGTTGCCTCCAGAGCTCAGACACCAGCTTTGTCATCAGTCCACTTGTGAGAAATATTTTTGATAATTAGAAAATTAGATATGCCAATAAAGCAAATCAGGAGCAGCAATAAACAAAGAAAGGTTGCATGACAAGCCATTTATCATAGAGTCATTTGGACTGACCACCTCATTAGGTATTTAACTTTTTGAGGGATTTATTTCACTTCTGTGGCACCGGTGAACTTTTTATTACTGTTGGGCGGAATCTGACAAAAGCAGAAGAGAGTTGTTTGCTTTTAGAGCTCTGCTTGAGCTGAGAGTGATTTTAATCATGGCTGTGTACATATTACAACAACATACACTCCGTCTTATAGTTATTTTTTTAATAAATAAAACAGGGCTTTATTTTTCCATAGTGTGTGAGATCATTTGAGGCTTTAGTGAAAATAATATTTGCAGAACTAGTGTGCACAGCTCCATCATGATCTGAAAGCCTGGTAGTAAATAGTTAACTTCCTCAGCAGTAATTTCCATGTCTAATTGAAAGGGGTCCAGCTTTTCATGCCTTTAAAATGTGTTTTGAATATTGGAAACAATGCACAAAAATGCATTTGGCTGCAAAAACTGTGCCGCTGGAAGGAAAGCAATTTCTTTGCTTGTCTTGATTTATTTATTTTATTTATTCATTTGTATTTGGCTCTGTTTTATTATTCATCTCTGTCCTCAGTTCTTATTGAGGAGAAGGAGGAGGTTTGATAGTTAGATATGCTAATTTATTTAGTTAGAATCTCTCACGTCCATTTTTCTTTGCTTTGATATGCATTTTTAATATATAGCCCTGGGCTACATCTCATTTGGTGAAAGTTGGTTTTTCTGGAGATGATGAGGCTCTTCACTGTGGAGGAGGCGGCACGTTGGGCTTGTTTGTATGTGTGTGTGAGTGTGTGTGTGTTTGCTCCCTTTTTCTACCCTTTTTCTGCTTTCCTCCTCTCCCCTTTTCATACCTGACAGCAGAGCATAATAAGCGCAGTTTTATTTACACTTGAATGCAGCATTGTCTTAGAGATGATTGGATTATGGTATAGTGAGAGCGGGATGAGGCCTTTGCTGACACTGTTGATTTCCCTTATTCGCTTGCGGTGACTATCTCAACCATGTAGCCCACCCAAGGCTCCCTAACTCATCGCCCCTCCTCAGATCAACCCAATCCCAATTAAAGAAAGAGAGAAAAAAAAGATGTTGTATTACACATGAAGGGTGATGGGGAAGAAGAAGAAAAAAAAACACAGAGCGGTGTAGATTTGTAAACGGTTGATACAGTGTGTATGTGCTTGTCAATGGTTTGCTCTCTTGTCTTTTAATTAATGAATAAAATTTCTGTCTCTTCTGTGCTACATCCAATTAGGGAGGCAAATAGAATTAACAGTGTCTGAATATTATCTGTTCTAATGAATTAGCCTTTGTGTCTTCTCGTGCTATTGTGCCGCTTCTCCAGTAAAGCTTACATATTAGCAGAAGGCTTTTCATTTCCTCCATGCATATGCATTACGCTTTTGAAACTGTCTTTGAATTTCTGCAATAGTTTCACATTTGTTCTGCAGAAAGTGTGTAGGATTTGCAGGTCCCGGCGCTTTGTTTTGGAGAGCTTTCCTCAGGGAGTGATAGTAGTTCCCATAGAGGTTGTGCTGCAGCTTATCTTGACCCTGCATGGCTGGAAAGGGGGAAAAGGGAAAAAAAAGCTTTTCTGTTTACATTTGATTCTCTGGTGCAGGCTCCGAGCACTGTACACCATTGGTCAGACATGGTGATGTCACAGGTTCAGTAAAGTAATAGCAATAGTTCATCTTGTGCCCGTGCAGTGATTTAGTGTGTGTATCAGCGGAGATGGGTGCTCAGTAATGTCCTGTTCCTGTATGTCACTATATGCATGGAGCAGCGCATGCACAGCCTCTCAGCCTGTGGACACTGAGCCCTCGGGCCGAGCCGGCCTGCTGAACCGTGGAATTTCTCCGTTTTGGAGGTGTTCTAATTCAACTAGCTTTGTTCTCCTCGGGGACCCGGCTACGTTTTGGATCTCTCTCCCTCCTTTCCCGTGAAAACAGTGCAGCGTTGACTTGGACCGCTCTGTCTGTTCCACACAATTGTTTTGTGATGGTGGGATGTCTGGCCTTACATTTCCTATTTGATTAGTGTTCAGAGGCAGGGCCCGTTTGGCAGGCATATCTAATCATCGCTACCGCGGCTGGAGAGAGAGGCGAGGCTCACTTGTTGCATCTCCCACACTCCCCTTCCTTTAACTGCATGCATGCTGCAAATGACTGCCATGAAAAACAGTTGCTGAGCAGTCGCTTTAGGATGCATGTGGACTGCAACAAACAGTTAATGCTAGCACTCAGTAATTCAGTTCAACAGCTCTGACATAAATTCTTCTAAAGCTGCAACGTGTAAGCTATGAGTTGTCAACTACTAAATAAATCACCTACTGTTTTGATAATTGAATAATTGGTTTGGGAAAAAGCAGTGAAAATTCCCCGATTTCAGTGTCTTAAATGTGAATATTTTCTAGTTTCTTTGCTCCTCTATGACATTAAACTGAATTACAAGAGAAAACAAAACATTTCAGGACTTCATCTTAGTTTTGGGAAACATTTTCTAAATGTATTTGGACCTTTTTCTGACATTTCAGACCAGACAACTGCTATAAAATTGGTAATGAAAATAATTGTGATTTGCAAGATAATAATGTTTTTGTTGATATAGAGGAAAAGTTGTAAATGTAATTCTATTTATTATTGAGATCATAGTTAAAGGTGGTATTTTAGTAACCTACATGATATTAAGAGGTGATTTAATTTCCCCCTCCCTTTCTTTTCACTGACACATATAAGCATACTGTTAGAAACACCTTTCATTATAATGCGTTACAGTACAATGTCACCAATAACTATAACCTAAATGCTAATATTTAATTAACACATACTGTATATAACAGTGTCAACAACAAAAACTATGATTATAGGCATCATAAAAAATATTTGAAGGCAGAAAATAATTGATTGCATTATATTGTACAGGTGTACGTATTAAAGTTGTATATTTACACACTCGTGTTTAAGGTTTATTTGTTACAAGAAAAAGCTTGTAGTTGATTTAAGTATAATGACTTGTGTATTCTATACTTTATGCTGCCATTTCATATTTCACAATAGTCATTTTGATGTGGTGTGTTTTGAAGACATATTTGCACTTGTAATGTGCCACTCACTGCATTGAAAAAGGTTGTTTTTGCCTCAGAGAAAGTTTTGAAGCGTAAATACAATCAGTCAATCTGTGTCTGTTAAAACACGCTGCGGTGAATTATTAGCTGCTAAATTAAGGACTATTTATATTCTGGATAATTGAGGGTGTTGTAAATGCTCGCTTGTTCAATAGTGGTGCACCTACACTTTCATGAAGAGGCTGTGTATAATTATGTGCCCAGCCCAACAGAAATGTGTTGAGGAGTTTTTCTCTGTTTAGGCCATATAGCAAGATGTGTCTTGAAATGTCAGCCGCTGTTATGATTTACGGGCCTGTGTGTTTCTGGTGTGTCAGCGATTCTGTCCATGTTCAGCACAGGATTCCTGTAGCTGCTCTTTACAGTGGCAGCCCAACACACACACACACATACACACAAGGCTAGTCGTTCTCATCCTACCTCACGCTGCTACTACACCAACAGATTTCTTCCCTTTCCTCCGGGTTCCAGGGGAATTTGAGGGAAATTCAATGATGCCGCTAAATCAATTTTATTTGAAATTCCTAGGGATGTAGGCAGAGTGCAGTGAGGGAAGTGAGATTGTGCCAGGCAGGTGTTTGTAAATGAGAAACAGGGGACAGGAGCAGAGGAGACGGCAGCATTCTCCTGCTCTCCTGTGGCCTGGCTCCACTACAAGCCTTCCTCCCCATATTGTCTCCTGCTTTTATATTAATTACAACTTGTATTATCAGCTGCCAGTTGCTAACCCCAGCAAATAGAAAAGGCTGCCCCTAGAGACCACGCTTCTTTTGTATCTTATTCTCTATCTAGTCCTATTGTGTTTGTGTGTGTGTTCTTGCCTGCACATGTATGTGCGTTTGCTTGCTGGCGTTCTCCTCCTCCTCCTCCTCCTCCTGGTAACACTGCTCTTTAACACAATTAGTGAAGAGCATGGAGTGAACCATGTTTGACTCCTAATTATGCCCAGCTTTAGGGAATAGTCACATGAGCTAGAGGCCTTTTTTTTTTCCTCTTATGCTTCTTCCTCTAATCTTTTTTTTTTTTAGAGGACTTCTTCTTGTGTAGGTTGAAGAAGACTGTTTGGGTGACATGATTTTTTTTTTCAACTTGTTTGAACTTTACCAGACCCACGAGGGTTGTGACAAAATGGTTGTGTGTGTTTGTGTTGCGCGGCGCGGTGTCTGTTGATGCACCCTCCGTAGCTCAGAGAGGCCCACTAAATAATTCATGGCGAGGAAAGGCTGTTGCTTTTGTCGCCTTGTTGAGCGTGGAAAGTTAACGCTTCTGTTGTGATATTTGTTGTCTTGTTTTTGCAGACAGGGTTATGAATGAGAGGTGACTTGCAGGTATTAAAAGAGGCGAGTGTGCTTCATTAAAGACACTGTATATGCACTCGGCATAGTGTCTACTGTATTATTATTATTAGGTCATATAAAGTGCTGCGGTCTGCTTTTTGCCCCATAAGAAACAAACTAACAAAGAATTATCTATATCCCTGCACACGGGCCCATTAAATCCACCGGGTAGCAAATCACAGCAAAATATCATTCCCTTTAACACCATTAGCTGAGGTGTCTTTGAATTTAATTTAGTGCCAGCGCCATTAAAAATGACACATTACTCTGCAATGATAGCTAAATTAAGTCCTATCGATTCAGCTGTTGCATTAAAACCGTGCTGTGGCCATAGCTGGCAAGTGTTGCAGAGAGAGAGAACAAGAGAGCGAGAGTGTGTGAGAGCAGCGAGCATAGTTTTTCAGGTCTGTCTCGCATCTTGCCGGCAGTGGCTGTCTCATTGTGAGGAAGAAGAACCCAGTCATTTTCTTCTCTTGGAACAGCAGCCCGTTCGCAGAGCACAGAGCACAGAGCACAGAGCCCGGCTCTGCCTAAATACATTATGCACTCTGGGAGTCTGGGATTTTTACCTCCTTCCCTCCTGGTTCCATATGACAAAGACAGAATTAGATTGTTTTCAGAGGCTTCTCCGCACATTAGTGGTTTTACTCAGCATATGCTGTGTTGAGAATAACAGACCTTGTTCCCATGAAGTGTACCATGTGTTGATCAGTGGCCCAGAGAGCGAACACATCACAATCATCCATCCCTCTCAGAGCGGGGACACTTTCCCCTCCGCTCACTCTGGAGGGCTAAAACCCACGCAGGGGCTATTGTTCACCCTGTCTTCGTACCCCTCTTCTGAGCAATTCTCCGAGCTCTTTATCTGATTGCCATCCGGTGAACAGCTGACGCTGAGAGGGCCTTGAGTGGAGCGGAGGGTCTGAAGGGCCTTGTGTGTTTCTGTCTGCTGTTTTCAGCTCCGAGCTGTTTGAGAAAACAGCCCTCCTTCCCCAAAAAACTTAGCAGATAAAAGAGCCTCGCTCACAGGCATAGCAGCAGCTTCGCCTCCGCAGCAGAACAAGCAGCAGCACATCAGGACTGCGCACCCAGGGGAGCTCGGCAGCCGCTTGTCTTATATCCTCTGTTTCCCTGCAAACCTCCACTAGTCTCCAGGCACTATCCTGTCTGTCCTCCACCAGTACAGCTCACTCTGACTGGGGCACCACAGCAGGCAGGCAGGCAGGCAGGCTCCTCTCTGGCGGGAGCTGAGGGAAAAGAAGTTCATCAGGAACTGAAGTTAGACAAAATGGTAAAAACGGTCTCTTTCTTGGAATATTCTGTGGCGTGTACATTTTCCTTCTGCTTTCCTATGTACGTATATGTGTTTATGTGTGTTTGAGGGAGAAAAAAAAACCCATAGCGGGAACTGAGAAGTGGGTTGAGGTTTGTGGGAAGCCGTGGTGCAGGCCTGTGTTTGTTTGGCTTGGGCTCTGCTCAAGGGGCCGCTTCTCTCTGGCCCCAGACAACGTTGGGTTTACGTTCGCCAACATTTTGTCATCATGCTCAGGTGACAGGTTAAATTGGGAAAGACTAGCTCGGGTAGTGTGAGCTGTATCAACTCTGTGTGAGAGGTTGTTTTGAGTGAGTATCGGATTGAGCCTGTGCGTCTGAGGGTAGTAAATGACGTGATCAGTCTGTCCCTCTATTGCTTGAATGGCAGAGGAAATTCCACCTCCAGTCTGCCTTCATGTGGCACTGATAAAGCCTTTCCTGTACAGTAGAAAATCCTGTTTCCCCGTGTGCACCAACAGGGCAGCGGGAATGACCAGGAAGGAGAGGAGGAGAAGGAGAGAGAAAATGAGTGGCAGAGGGAGGGCAGGAAAAAAGAAAGACGCCTTAAAAGAATTTGTTTATGGACATTTCTTTGAAGTTAGCCAGCAGAGATTTAACACTTTTTTCTGCATGTGTTTGTATATATAAAAGAGAGTGTGTGTGCATGTGTGTTTATACTTCTTGCTCTATTATGTCATTAGCATGTGTGCGTAAGTGTATTCCTGCAAGCCTCTGTGGGCGTGTGTGTATGTCGGTGTGGGCGTGTACACATTTTTGGCAGATTAGCAGGAGAATCACTGTCATATCTTATTTTCATTTCTGACAGTGGTAATGATTAATGGCGGCTGTGGTGTGTTTGGACTTTTTACCTCTATATTTCTCACTTGACACGGAAGTCTCAATTGGTTATGGTATAAACGAACTCCACTGGGCTCTGCCATATGTGTTTAGACAATTACTCACAAGTGCTCCACTTGCAAACGGTCAAAATCAAACGCCACCCTAACAGAGCTGCGTTTTGCTCTCATGCATTAATGAAACACTTTGATTACAGTGTTTTGACTTATTGCCAGCTGCTTCAGTGCATTAGTTTCTTTCTATTCATCTATGATTTTAGTGACATCGTTGATTGTCTGCTAGCAGGGAAATAGGCGATGAGGCTCTTCGCCTTGCCAGGAGAATGTAAGCAGGCCAAGGACCTTCACAGTGCCTGCAGACTCTTACAGATGTCACTCACTTTTCCAGCACACTCATATGGTCTCTCTCTCTCTCTTTCTCTTCCTCCTCCCCTTCTCCCCCTTCCTGCTCTCTCTGCTCCTGGTTTGCGGTTTGGACGGGGAATGTGGATGGATGCACGGATGGATGGATGGATCCCACGCTCGCTTTCTCTCTCTCTTTTCAAAACCTCAGAACCCAGCTTCCTGGAGAGACCATGATGACGCCACCTCCACACACTCAGCCGGCACACCGGGGCCCTCCAGCGGGGGACACGCTTCACAGAGCGGTGACAACAGCAGCGAACAAGGTGAGCCAGCACCGAAATGGGCATACACATGCACACACTCAAATATATACATGTATGCACTCAAGCACTAACACATAAACATACACAGATACAGGCACAGGTCCATGCGGGACATATTAATCATCATGCATGGGTAGAGTTGCCAGCACTTCACTTTAACCCTGTCTAATGGGAGATCTACAGTGAATAGATGGCACATCTCTCTTTACACATATGTCCCAGTCCCTCCTTTTGCACATTGGATTATCCCGCTTTTTGACTGGCGTCCATGTAAACACATAGTCACACCTAAAAATGAACACGCTTATCCACTGTTGCACTCACGCGCAAATGCGAGCAACAGCCACTGTAATACACCAACCTAGTAAAGGGCTTTCCAAAATGTTGCTATTTGGAGAGCAGAACAAAAGCCGATGATTAATACTATATTTCTGCCAGTTCTTGCTTGCATTTAAATCATATTAACTTTGCTCACACAACAGCCCCTAATTATGTCTCAGTGAGCCTTCTGTTATCTAGTACACGACCTGCCAAACAGTAATAATGCATTTCAAAACAAATGTATTTGAAATTATTACAGATAGTTTGTGGAAGTCACAGCTATCTGCCTTGTATTTTTGTCACGCTGTGTATCAAATGTGACATGTAAATTGTCAAAAGCATATGCTGTTAGCTGAATTTAGAGGTGAGGCCGAGAATCAACACATTGTCAGGCTCAAAATGTAACTGCTGCCTGAACTAAGAGAACACATGATGAGCTATTGGCCCTTCCTTTCTTGCCTTCCCCTTGTTTTGAATGCACCAAGATCTCCTTTCACTAGCGGCAGAGTGTGTGTGTGTGTATGTGTTTTTGTGGGTCTCTTTCTGTATCTATGTGTGCCCTCTGGCAGTGTCCACGGTTTTGCATGAAATTTCATCACACTGTCTACACACACACACACACACACACAAACACACTCAAAGACTCGGATACACACTTATAGCAGCTATTTCACAGAGCGAAGCCGCTTGCCGTGTCCCGTTCAAGGCTATCGTTTTGCCGATAAGCGATCAAATGTATCGATGGGATGTGTGTCTGTGGTAGGGCCGTTTAAATCATCTTCTCCTCTTCAGACAGAAGCAGCAGTTGAACCATTACTGACCACAGACTGAGGGCCGCAGCAGACCTCTGTGGTTGGCTCTGTCAGGACTAGTTGGATCACAGGCTAGTAGATGATAGCTAGGCCTTGGCTAAGCAACAGGATATGTCTGTTGGACAGTGTGCGCATAATGAAAAAATGGGGTGCAATAATATGACACTTAATTTATCCTGATTGGGATTATTCTCTTTTTGCTTGCCCCATCTTTGTTAACGAGAGCAAAGAAGCAGTTAGAGAAAGAGAAGAAAAAGAAGGAAATTGCAGCAAATTAAGCATCGCATTTTCTGATACAGAAATAATACTTAAAAATACTGTTTGATTGCAGGTCAGAAGAAAGAGCATAAGTGGAGTTTTTGCACTCATCTTTGCAATTGCAAGTAGCATGGGAGATGAAGGCTGCAGGAAGAACAGAGAGAGGAGGGGGGATGAGAGAAAGAAATGCACTGCCTATTGATTATCTTACACACATAAGTACAAGTGACCTGTAATCCACAGAGCACTTATCGACTCCTCTCCCCACCGTATCCAGTAACAGCGGATCAATACGGGCCAAAGACAGTTACGGTACAGCACCGCGCACTGGGCCAAGATAGGCCTGGACTAGATCAGGGCCAGAGCCCGACTTGTGCTGAAGAGCGCTAAATGCTGGATCTGTCATGGTTAAAAACAAGCAGCATAGAATAAATGCAGAGATTTAAAAGAAGGCGAAGTAAAAGACGTTGAAGTACAGAGGTGAAAGAGTAGAGAAGGTGAAAAAGTATGCAGAGCGAGAAAAAGGAGAAAGAGAAAAAAGAGAGAAAGAGGGCAGCTGATTTAATGGTCTAATGAGGCCGTCCTCCAGCCAGTTGTTTTGTGTGAGGCATGCTCTGACCTTTCGCTCCGCTCGGGAGCCCCGCCGCCTCATTTTTCACATTCTTGCAATTACGTTAACGCTTGAAGCGCTCGCTGACTCCCGACTCTGGCCCTTCCATTCTGACAGAGCCTTCCCTCCCCAACCTCTCCACCTTTTCCTCTCCTCCACTCCACTCCACTCCACTCCACGCATGAACTCGCCTCCTATCTCAATACATTTCCACATAAAATTTGTAGTCCACACTCTCAAGTCCACAGAGAAAATGTGAAATGTGTGCTTCACTTCAGTAATGGGGTCTTTAACAGCTTGGCCCCTGTTAAAAGGGGTGACGATGTGGATCAGTTGAGGAAGACGGACTAAGATGGGAGCGAGAGGGAGAGGAGGAGAGGGAGAAAGAGTGTGCGTGAGACCCCCAGTGCTTTTTGGTTTCAGCTGCCAAGAAAAACATCAACTTTCTTCCGCCATCTTCCATCTTGAAAGGTGTGTTGTATGTGCGCCTGTGGCTTTAAAAACATTTACTTCAGAAAATTGATCCAGAAGCATCCTTGTGTTGCGTGTGTGACTCCACTCCATTTCTCCCAAAAATGGTGAAGGATGTCTGACAGTCTAAGGGTAAAAGGTTTTTAACTTGTTTCTCTTTGGCTGATGTTAGGGGATGTACATACGAATAAAGTATGTTCAGTATGCAGAACACAGGGAAAAATAAAGATCAGTATCATTCACATACCTTTTTTTAGTGCTGTGTATACAGTTCATAGAGTGCTCAGGATGGTCGTTGCGAGCAGAATTCACTTCCACAATCTCCGGCTTGTATTTCAGCATTGAGCTTTGCTCTGAACCTGTGCCAAAAAACAATTTAACAAGTGCGCAAATATGTATTACCCCTCTTGTGGAATAATTTATTGTCAAGCAGTAAACCAAGGTGAAGCATGCTCATAGCTGTGAGTAAAGATTGCCAGTTAAGGTTCTGACACATATGAAAAAGGTTTCAGCACAAAACTCAGATCTGTAACCTCTCCCCACCCCCTGCTCTCTTTTTTCCTTTTTCTCAGAATTTCCCTCCAAAAAAGAAAATATGAATTATCACCCTCAGGGCGAATTCTGCACTCTCACTTACTGACTCTTAGAGAGTGACTCCCTATGTTCTAGCTAGATAAACAAACACCAGCAGTTTATGGGAGATGGTTCAGAAGGTAACACACAATAACTTCATTGGCTCTGCTTGCACATCATTTTGATTAACAGTCCTCTGGAACTCCTCCAAGCTTATCTAGAAACATCAGAGACATCAGTTGCAGGGAGTTAAACTTGATGAATGTGCGTGCCTTAAGATAGCAGTCGTTTCCAAGCAGGTGTCCGTAATATGTTAAACACCCAAAGTGTGATGGAGCAGCGTGATGAAATACTTTGCCCATACCAAACAGAGTAGACTCAAATGCACACAGTCATGAACTGTAAATCCCCAACACTGATTCAGCACGGTAGGTAATGTTTTTCCCCCTCTTGCTGTATGTGTATATGTGTGTCTGAGTGTGTGTGTGTGTGTGTGTGTGCATGCCTCAGCTCCAGTCCACACTTGTAATTATTAGCTATGCATGAAGACCAAAATCCACGTTGACATCTTGAGTGGTGAGCAAAGGGGCTTTCTGAACAATTCTACTGTAGATGGAAAAGGCTCAACAGAAGAGAGGAGAAAGCATTTTGTACATTTTCTCAGCAATTGAACAATCCCCACGCTCTGCGGATAGACAGACTCCCCAGAGAGATGGAGAGAGGCAGAGATGGAGAGAAAGGGAGGAAGAGAGGGAGAGCTTGAGTGTTCGGCTCTGAGGGAGCATGCTGCGCTTGATGGTATTGTGGTACATTTGTGTGTGTGCGTATGCGTGGGGAGTGTGGTGAGCTCCCTTGGCCCTGGCCAGGGGCCCCACTCAGCAAGGTCTTTGTGGTTGCACACACCAGAGGGGGGCCATTCCTGGTGGGGACACGACTCCTTGTGTCCGCCCAGAGAGTCCCAGCATGAACAAGAGCTGTTGAATCTGGCATTTTTCAGACCTTTGGCCTTTTT
>CAFUXE010000617.1:420517-435922 GCA_903364295.1 Serranus cabrilla
TCGTCTTTCCTCTCTCCCCTCTGCCTCGGCTCTGGCTGGAGCCTGGTCCCTCTGGTCCATAATCATGAACAGGCCCCCGGCGCGACCCGGCCCAACCCAGCCTGGCCTAGCTTGTCCAGGAACTGGGTCCTACACAGCAGGAAAGGCGCATTAACTGGGTCAGCCTAATGTGCAAACTAATGTTTGGAGAACATGGGGAAAAAATTACCCAGATTATTCTGACAGCAGCTGAGGAGAATGTCTGTCTGTTTTTGCGCCATTAAGGGAAAGCTTGGGGGAGACATTTTTTTTCTTTCTTTCTTTTCTTCTCTTTCTCTGAGAAGTAGATGAAGACCAGCTTATCTGGAAGGGAGGGAGCTGAGCATAATTGAAAAACAAAAAAGGAAAAGGTGTTGCTGGGAAGTAATCATTATTGAACTCCAGTAAAAGGGAGGTGATCAACTCTCTCTCTCAGCCAAACGCCTGGGCCAAAAACAAAGACAGTGCGGCTGCATCAGTTCATTATACAGTGGCTTTACACACCCATGTTCCTTTGCTGATTGCTCCAGTGCATGTGGTGATGATGAGGAGTGCACAGGGGTCTGATGTAATATGGCTAAAAGGGATTTGAGCGCGTGCCCCAAAGGGCATTTCCACGTCCATTAATGCTGCCGCGGCTGCATTTTCACAAGGATGACAGTGCTTCAGTTCTTTAAAGGGAGAGTGTTTTCCCAGGAAATTTTCTGTCTTGTTTCAGCAGGCTAGCCTGAAGGGGGTCAGCCAAGAAGTCACCCTTAAGAGGTGATAATCCAATTGCTCTAGTCCTCACCAGATTTGTTTTCCCCTTGTCTGGCAGTGTGTTTGTGTGTGTGTGTTTACAGAGAGTGTAAGCATGCGTGTGTGAATGTAATAGACATAGCATGCGAGGCAGAGGCAGCAAGATGCCACCAGTTTTCCCTTCTGTGTCCAACCCCGGGCCCCATTCTAGATCACAGAGAGGTTATGGAGGCCAAGTCTGTCAAAGGCACACCTGCAGGGAAACTCCAAAAACCCTGACTGCCAGCTTACACAGGCCCGTTTAAGGTGTGCTTATTTGGAGTTTAACCCTGACTTCAAATGTCCTTTCCCTCTCTCGCCCTTTGTGTTTGACCAATGGGCCTTGTGCTCTTTTACTTTCTTTCCTTTCTTCTGCCTCCCTTGGCTCTTTAATCTCCTCCACCACCCCCACCCTCCCAATTCTCCTCCCCCTAATATCCGAACCCCACATCACAGCAAAGGTCCCTCCCAAAAGACAGCAAGCGGTTGAGTAGAGTGGCTTAGCCAGGCCAGCTATAGCTTGTTCACTTGCTGTGTGGTTTTCTCTTGTGTAAACCAGGGTTACACACTGAAGCATATTTGGAAGCGAGCGGAGCAGCTATACCCTACAGGTAGTGCTTTAACCATGCTGCCACCGTCCAAGAGAGTGGGAGGATGATAAAGGAAGTGTGTTACAATCCGAGTTCTTCCTCTCTGCTGCTGATTTTCACGCGCACATCTTTCACGTTTATGCAAAGCTTTTGAGGGCATTATGCAAGATAAGCTCATTTTCTAGTCTGATTCCCACTCTAGTACATGCTTTAATGACTCTTAAAGCCAAGGGCTGCTTTTTTAGGCATAATAGCAGTCCCGCGATCTCCCAGTTTCCACGTAGCCAGAGTGCTTTTTCCACACCTGATCACTTTTGTTCACCCATTTTATGGCTATTGGGGAGCATGCGGAGGTGAGCGATTTGACAGTGGTTAGTGCCATGAGCCCTAATGTTTATTGGAAGCAAGCGTCTAATAATTTTTGATTACCCCAGAGGAGGTATTAGCCATGTTAGTCAGCAAGGATAATTTCTTATTTACATGCCCCAAGCAGTGAACACTCTGAAGGAACACTGGGGCTAAATGCGCAACAAAACGAATCAAACATGCCAAACGAGATGCTCCATCCTGGCTGGCTGCAGGGCTGAAGCTGAGAAAACCTTCATTATGCATTTACCATAATTCATTTAGAGGGTTATCAATTTGCAGAATACAGAGAGGATGTTTGGAGGGGGAAGCAAGAACACCATATCAAACGAAGGAAGAGAAAAAGGAACAAGGGAAAGCGAGATGAAAAGGAGTAAGATATTCAGGGATAGCTCAGTGCCTGGGTTTTTAAAATGTTGTTCCAATTACACACTTTCCCATGTTCTGAGGCAGAACTTGCATGTTAAATGCTGCAATCTCCTCTCTTTTACCAGTGTCACGCTCCGCCCCCTAAAAAAGCAGAAGCTGATTTCCCTTTAATGAAAGCCATTTGGCACAGGAATTCTCTTCTATACAATTTTTGTTGAGATTGAGGCTACGCAAAGATGTTCTAGTTCAAATATTGTCTTTCTGTTCATTTAGGGTTGCTCTTTGTTTGGCTTCTGCCCTGCTTACTCAAGGGCTTCTTGTAGCTGTCTCTCAGTGTGGATCTCAGGACAGTTACTACATGTTTTCATTTTTCTCTCCTGGCAACACACACTGAGAGAAGAAAAAGACCTTTAAAAGCATCTTTCCCTCCACCATCAGGCAAGGATGACTAAGGCCCCATTAGAACAATTGCAGGAAACTTAGGGAGACGGGGAGTGTTTAAAAGAATGAAAGCAGCCAGAAAACACCACTATCTTGTGATAACCAGTCCTTGCTTTCATTATCTAAACACAAAAACCTCCACCTTGGAAAAAATTGCACTCATTCCACAGCTTCATTCAAAAATAAAACAATGAAAACAGAGAGGTAAAAAAAAGGCGAGACAAAAAAGAAAAAAAACATTTAACATTTTCCAAAGTGAGGGGGGAAAGCTGCATTGTTTAGTACGAATGCTTACTCCCAGGGATGCAGTCCTTAGACAACTGAGTGTCTGCAGGAGACATCTGTGAAGCCTGACCTTGTGACCCCGGAAAGAATGCTCTTAAGGTGGGGGGAAAACTGCCTTTACCACTGCATCATGGCCTACAGGACAGCCCAGCAGCAGCACAACAAACACAACCCTTACAGAAAACAACAACACAACAGAGCACAGTTTTTCCAACAGTCGATGGAAAAAAATTAGGTGGGAAAAAAAGTCGAGTTAGAGCGAGAAAAAGCAAAAGAGAGAGAAGGAGATACTGTAAATATGAGGAAAAAGAGAAAGCAATAGAGACGGAGAAAAGGAGGGAGAATAAGCAGATAACATGCACAGAAAACACAGACAGACGTGATCTGAATTGTGCCTCACAGGCCTGGCTGTCTCTCACTCCTTTGCCCCCCCAACGCCGCCCATGAGATCATTTTCATCCTTTATGAGTCAAAAGGAAGCCCGGTTGAAAATGAAAGGTTACACAAGCCAGAGCCCAAGCCCTCGGAGTGAGAGAGGAGAAGATCCCTGCTGCAAGGGCCCTGCTGCTATTCAAAGCACCTGCCATTGTGTGGGCGCCCATCCAGGCCTATTGTTGTGCAGAAATTAGTCGTGCTCCCTTTGGCTCCCTTCGGCTCCAGAGGCATGCGGCAGACCCCCTTGTTGTTTTGGGTTCAGATACGTGGTCGGATAGATGCGTGGCCCCGGCTACCATCACCACTGGCTGTGGCCCTTTTGCCCTTTCTCCCAAAGCACAGTATCATTCTGCTTTTTTTTCTCATCCGCCCTCTGTTGCGCCCTTCTCAAGAACACTTTCAGGCCAACATTCCTATAGTTTTCTCTGTCTTTCTTTTGTACTCCTACTCTCCTTTCTCCTTTGGTGTATATGCTTATTGTTCTTTGGAGCACCCTCATTATACCCATGGTTATATTTTAAGGGCCTCTCTCTTTGATTTTGGTCTCGTGGGGAGTGAGTGGTGGGCTGGTGGGAGCTGTAGGGCTGGCCCAGCTCTCCGGGCTCCCCAGCCAGCGTCTCGGAGAGTGGGCTTGGGGGTATTGTCGGGGCTGGGCACCGCTGCAGAAGCACTGGTGCTATGGCTAGTGCAGGGGGTGGATGTGAGGGGAAAATTGAAAAGTCAATAACGAAGGCCGCACAAAAAAAAGAAAGAGAAAAGAGAGGGTGAAACAAAAGGAGATGGAGAGCTTCAAAAAGCTGAGAGCTATAGAGCACTGCTAATTAATAGCATCAGAGGAACAGCTTTTTTTCCTTCCTTCTGGAACTTTAATGCTGCATATTAACTTGCAAGCAGAGGCGATTAGGAGTTTGCATTGTGAGTCAGGTCCATTTCACCGACAGACCAGCCTACAGTGGCCATGTTATGAGGGAGGATTGGTAAAGCCGGTTTAAAATATAAAAAACAAACAAAAAAGAGTGACCAGGGAATCAAAAAACACTGTGTAGTGTAATGCAGCCCCACCTTTGTGAGCCACCAGTCACTGTGCTTGTATCTGTGGTAATTTTTTCTTGGAATATTTTTGCTCCTCCATATGTAAATAAGATATTGGAAGCACCTTTGTTTCTCTGCATTTATCAAATTGTTCCCTTGCTCAAAAATAGATTGCTATGTGTTCCTGCTCCCCCTCCTCCGGCCGCTAATCGAAAGGTGAGCTCCGGGAACATGACGAAATACGAATTTTGGACGGTCAGCGAGGCAGAGTGGCAGTAATTTGAACCAAGGCTTTGCAATTTGTATTTTTTTCACAGCAGTAATAGGCTCTTCTCTCACTTTTCCTGCCATAGCAATTTCCACTGCCAACAGCTGTCAAGCCCCTAAAATCAAAATTAGTGCCATGGAATTGGGCCTTAATGAAATGACCTGCTGGATTTACCTTAAGGAGCAGAGCGGACAGTCAATACTAGCCTCGTCAAAACCCTCTCTCTGCATGCTGCGGCCCCATTAACGAAAGGAAATAGTCTCGAGTAAATGTATTAAGCACTACTTCCACCTTCTAATTATATTTTTTCCTTCTCCCTTCATAATTCATTCACTCTTTCATTAGTTCTTAATATTGAAAAAGGGCTTTTAACTGGCTCTTCTGTCCTCATGGGGTCACCAATTATTTGTCACTGTGTATTACAGGAATGTCAAAGGACTTCATGTTGAATATTTTGAGCGTTTTCATTGCTGAAATACAACAGAATCTCCATAATATCTTGCAGAATGATGCAGCATTAAGAGTTACAGCATACAATCCAAAGCTGTGGGCTCCTCACACCTCTGCCTCCTATAGAAAGAAGCGAATGTGTGCCAGGGCCCAGTGGAGGACACTGGGCCCTGGTTATTGACTTGTAAAGGAGCCGGTAGGTGAGGGGTCTTGACAAGACATGAGCGTCTGACTCTCTTGTAAAGCTGTATCTGATTTCTCTGCTAGTTGGCTCCCCGGAGAGACCCGCTCTACCCTCTGTTGATCAGACTCTCACTCACAGCTGTATGGAAAAACGCAGCGATAAAAAGAATGAAAGAGTAGTTTTGTGAAAGGAGACGCACTCGTTGTGTATGCCATGACTCCCTGTTAGGGTGAGAATGAGAGCGAGGGAGGAGGGAGAAGGAAGCGAAGGAATCAGCTGCTAGGTGACGGAGTATATGTGGTGTCTCAGTCAGTATGCCAGACAAAAAGACCTCTTCAGATTCATATTTTTGCGAGTTTTGTTACATGGACCTGTCATTAAGGGCGTCTGCGTTTGTGTGGGTGTGATAGGATAAAATATTACAGGGAATTGTATCAGCAAGAGGGCAGACAAAGCAAGTATCAGCTAAGCCAGATCCTCACTCCTCACAGATCTGACTAATTTATGAGGGTAAACTGCGCTGACAGAGAGAGAGAGAGATGCAGGTGGAGGGGAGGAAGTTTTCATTGACTCTCCAGAGCAGGCCAAGCCAAAGCCCCGCAGGGATCTCTCTCAGTTTGAACTTTATCAGGGGCTACGCTTAATCAATACACTATCGGAAAAAGAATTAATTACTAAAGCAGAATAAAACAGCTGCATTTTAAACCAAGGATTCATCAATTCTGTAATCTCTTGGTTACAGCTCAGGTGTCAGGAGGATCATTTCAGCTCCATGTAATGAGGAACTGTGGGAGTTTACCCCAACCCTCCGTCCTCCTCCTCCTCCAGCTCTTCATTTCTGACCCCCCCTTCCAACCAACACCCACTTCCTATATATCCTCTACCTCCTCATCAAGATGTTTACCCTCCCTCCTTCTTCTTTCATTTCCTATACCTTCTCAGCTGTTTGTCACCTACCTACAATATTCTCTCTTTTTAACATTCTTTTCTTGCCCCTTGCCCCATCCTTAATAGAGCGACTGTACCCCCCACCCCCTTCTCATCCCGTACATTCCCTTCCCACCAAATTCCTGTCTTTGCGGGGATGGGACGAAGGGGTATTAAACTTGAAATCTCTGGTGCGAATGCTGACTGGAACGGGACATTCCCGCTGCTGCAGCCATCAAGCCGGACATTCCTCCACTCAGGCTGGGACACCGCTGGTGTTGCGCAAAGAGGAGGGGGGGGCTTAGGGGATGGGGGAGGTTGCTGTAGAGAGTAGAATAACAGCACACAATGCTCAAATAGTAAAAATAAATATGTGTTTTTCAATGGAGTGTAGCAATCAAAGGAAAAGAATGTTTGAGAGTAGATGAATGGCGTATGTTGAACACATTTACTGGGGGACACACAAGCCAGATAGGAAGCTTCCCTTGTGTCTCAATAACCTTGGCCGCACTGTTGCCACGACCACTGCCATCCACCCCTCACAGCCCTTGACCCCAGCCCAAAGCCTGTAAACGGACTGTCCTTGACTCCCCCATAATGGGGGATTTCAAGGCAGGTTGAGAAGGGGTTATGGGTGATGAATTGGGTTTTTAGTGAGCTCATTAGGAAGCCAAACAGAGTTTAGACTGGCGGAGCGGGGCAGCAGCGCAGTAATCAGTTCTGCTCGCTTTGTTCCCTGCCTCCAGGACATTTGTGTGAAAAAAAAAAAAAAGAGAACGAGGAGAAAAAAAACTTCATGGCATTTGGCTGATGAGAGGGCTGCTGAGCAGAGGCTACAATCTGATGGTTGACTTGTTGATTTATAAACCTTTTAATCCATTTACTCCACCAACCCCCCCGAGCTCTGTGTAGAAGTCCCCATTCCTGCTAAACTCTACTTTGATGCCACTGTCCATCAGGTGTGGCAAAGATGTCTGCAATAAATCCAAGTTGTCCTCCTCTCTCCGTAGAAAAACAGCCAGTTTGTTTGTTTGGTTTTGAATTGTAATTGAGGGTAGAGAATCACTGCTGATGCTGTTGTCATACTTTGCCTCAAACAGTGTAAGCTGTTCTGAATCACAAAACCACACTCTCTTAAAACTGGCAACCCAGCACACAGAGGCTTTTTCTGGTGGTTTAGGTAGAAGACTTTGATATGCAATAGTTCCTAGCGGGGATTGTAAAGCCATTGCCTCACTAGCAGATGGATCCATATGATGCATTCGTGCGATCTCCATCTCTTTGTTTTCTTTTGCTCTGTCTCGTCTCTTTATTCCCTGCTTTCGCTACATTATCATTCCACAGTAGAGCAACTTAGTCATTTCAACAAAGCAAAAAGTGTGGAAGCAGCTTGTTTTACTAATGATCATACTTGTTTCAATTCAAAATAGCCCCACTTGCTTTTGGGAAATACCTATTCTTTAATATTTAATGCAGCATCAAACCTTAGGATTTAGATATGATTCTCTGTGGGCACCCAGCCCTGTTTTTCCATCAGAACAATTGTAAATTATAGAGAGAGTAGCGTCAATTTGTGCAATTTTACCCACTAAGGCTGAAGAATATCTCCATTGTACCCTATTAAGTTAGGGACGGAAGAAAGGCAAAGTCGGGGCAGACAGAAACAAGGTTTGGACAGGTGCATTGGCAGGTTTGTACATTTGTTTATTAAGAAACAAGGGAAGAACCGCGATTACCTGTGAGACCAATTAGCCCCATTCGATCTGGAACTTAAGGGAAGAGCAGCGGTAGTGTTGGAGTGGAAGCGGGGTGGAGTTGTCAGGGAGGCACAGAGTGTGAAATGTCTGGTGGAGACCCAAAGCCCTTCATTAGCCACTGATCCCTGTCTGCTGAGTGAGGAGCAGTCATGGGCATCACAGCTCCCTTTTAGTTCCCCAAAAAAGAGCGGGGTGAGGGGGTGGAGGGTAGCTCCCCCATCCCCTGCAATTTAGCCCTTTGCCATTCATGCAAATTGGGTCCTGACATCTGCAACAGCCTGCCTCCTTTCTTTTATACATCTTTATTCCATCTCTTTTCTTTGGGTCTTTTTTTCCCTCCTCAAATAAAGCCCCCTTTGGATGGCACAGTCTTGTCTCAGCTGACATTCATCCTTTTACTCCACATCTGTGTAAAAGTAGCACTTTTCTGTGTGTTCATAAACACATGTATATGTACAAAACAAAAAATTAACACCCCGGGAGACATAGGCAGTTACTGTGGAACCCTAAAAGTCCAAATTTATGATGCAATAAGAAAATTTTGTTGCAAGTAGAAGGTTAATCGCACCAATAATTAGTTCAGTATAAAACTCTTGGATAATGTGCGTACTTTGTGCACCCTGTGCTAAATTTTAGGGTTTTGGCAGATGATAATCTTATGAAAAGATCAAGAGAGTTTAAGGCATTGACTCTGGAGAAAAGGCAGTAACCAGGCAGCCTTCTCCCCCTTCCTCCCTCTCCCTTCTGGACGAACTACTCTTCTTTGGCTCCAGGGGAGAGGCTGAAAGGGGAGGGTGGCTTTGCTCCAGCCCTTATTTTGGATTAAAAGGTAAAATAGCCTAACTGGCTGTTAAAAACAAGTTTTACCTCCAACCCTCCACCCCTCCCCTCTGTTTCTCACCGCTCCCTCCACTTCAGCCTCGCCCTCTATGGTAGGGATGTGCACAGTGGGGTCAACTCTTGTGCCTGTGAGAGGAGAGAGGCCTTGTATCGGTGGAGAGGCGATAGTTATCTCCGGCATTCCAGGGATGACAGAGAGATATCTGCCTGATGGCAGGGTTAGGGGGCTTAGAGAAGGGGCGGAGAAGGGAGGGAGGTACAGGAGTTGTTGAGCAACTACCACCACCACCACCACCACCTCCTCCCTCCTTCCTTCCCTCCCTGCCTTTCTTACTGCCTGACTGCCCCGCTTCCCCACACATAGAAAAAAAACATCTAATTAGAAGCTCTTATTCCACTTCATTTAAGGGAACACTTAATGATGTGTTTTTGGGGGGAGACAACTACACATTACTTCTCATGCAAAAGGAACCACTCAGTCGTTGCACTCAGGATGCAGATACAGCTGTGTTTGAGATGGAGGTTTGTCCTCATTTCTCCCGGGTGTCATGGCTATTGGAGGAGAGAGGAAAATGTGTCTCCCCTTCACCTTTAGCCAGTGCCGTGGTGGTAAGAGGGGGGGCGGTAAAGAGGAGGCGGTCTAGTGACATCTGAGTTTGGCAGGGAGACTTGCTGAAGGAGAGAGTTTGTTGTAATTGCTCTGACAGGTTTTAGGGCTGTTAATGACTCCGGCCTGAGCGCTACCAATTTGTCAGCATGCTTGCTGTTTACTAAGCTGTTGTTTTATGGTCCAGTGCAAGGGGCTGCTGCTTGTTTAAGCACAGATCAGGAAATAATCAGCGTAAAACACTGGCTGCAGTGGTGCAGCCACACTAAAACAGTTCCGTTTAGAGCCCTCATCTACTGTATGGATCTGAATGAGCGCAGTAAACCATATGGTGTGTGGTCACACAAGGACACACAAACGCACTGATGGGTTACTTACTGTTAGAAATTAGAGTGTGTGTTTTATCATTAAAGGGATTATGTTCTTCTCGTTAGCGCTCGCCTGTGTTGCGTGTTACGTGAGGGCGAAGCATATTGCTAGCATGCGGTTCGAGCTGGAAGACCTGTAATCCCCAGTCGGCACAGAGCAACAGAGAGCCGGCCATTCCTCTGGTGTGAATAGAGCCTCTACGTGTTTGTGTATGTGTGTATGGGAGAGAGATTGTGTGTGCGTCAAGAGCATGTGGTCCCAGAGCCGGCAAAGACCCCTTCGTAAATCCAGAGTAAATAAAAGGGGTAACCAGACGGACAAAAGAGGAGCCCCCACTGCTTCTCTCATTCGCTGCCATTTGGGGGACTGAATGTGCTAAACGCCGCTTATGTTGGCTGAAAAGTTGAGGAGAAAAAGAGGGAAAAGGGAGGCTCTAAATCCCCCTCTTCTTTTCTCTTCATTCTCTGCGGCCAAGCCTGCAGGGCTAGAGGTGGTGTAATAGGAGGGTGTTGGAGGGAGGGTTGGAGGGTCACTGTGGTGTGCTAAGGTAGAGAAGGCCAAACAAGCTCCTGCTACAACAAAAAAAATTGGTTTCCTTCTAACCCTCCTCATGAGTTTCTCCCTTCTCTTCATTTGGGTGAGCTTGGGTGAACATGCCTGACTAGTTTGGCCTGACAGGGGGTGTGGGGGGTCTGTTGTAATTAGTCACTTTAACCACAGCTTCCATAAGCCACTGCCTCTACACTCTTGCTTCATTACCCTGAAACAAATGCCGGGGCCTCCCAGTGCAAAATCACTGCACGGCCTTTAGGATAATACACACACAACATCTAAAGCTTGTCTCCAGGCTTTTCAGTAGGTGTTTTAATAGTATAGGGACCAATAAGTCTGGTGTGTTATTTGATAACTAACCATGACTGTCTTTGAATGTTTTCCAACTATTGACAAGTCATTATTCATTCATGCATGGGTATATCGGAATGGTAGAGCAGAGATGGGAGGGCGTACTGATGGTGCTGCAATATGTGTTACTCGCGGCCATATCCATAATGCTTCCAGGGCTGACTAGACCTCAGTGGCTCCCCGAGGGGCAGGGTGCCTCCTAGACATGAAGCATGGTCTCCAGCGTCATTAGGACTCCCCTGAATTCCCCGTTACTCTCAGCAGACACTGCAGGACACTTTGTGCTAAACCAGTTCTTTGTGCAAGAAATCCTGAAGCGACCCTGAATGTGCCAACATTAGATAAGCAGAGTTGCAGTGTGTTTACAGTCCTTTCCCAACCCGTTAATGAGCTCAGCCCTGAGACCAATTTACTCACAGGGAGATATATCTGAATGCATTTTTAATAACCACCCACTGGTGATGAGAGAGGGAATGTATGTGAGCGTAATGCGCTGCTCTTGGACTTGGTGCTTGTTTGTTTGCCAGTGTTTTCATTCACTCTCTCGCCCTCATTGCGTCTGGTCATTGTCTTCCATCTCGCCTGATTACACCTTCTCGGTTTCCGCGCGTATGAAAATAGGCACAAACTTTCATTGCAAGCACTTTAGGTCAAGATATTGATAGAGTGGGTGAAGGAGAAGAAGAGAGGAGGAAGGAGTGAGGGAAGACAGACAGACTGGGGAGAGAGTGGGAGAGAGAGGAGGGGGGGCTGTCTTTTTTCCGTCTCCAAGGGCGCTGCTTTTCCAAAAGTGCCTGGGGCTACACTCCAGCACCTCGGCTCCCCTAGGCCTTTCGGCTGCCTCCTAATAGCCAACCCCCATCTGTGTCACATGGCCAGATGATGGGACGCTTCCCCCTGCTCTGCCCTGCACTTTTTTTTCTTTCCCTATTTTTTTTTCAGAGTGCACATCCACACAGGTTAGAATGGCAGAGTTGCCAGGGAACAGTCAGAAGCCATTAGCGTTTGGGACAATTTGCCCTGCAGCGTTCCTTCTCTCGCTCATAAGAAAGGAGTGGGGGTGGATGCAAAGCACCAGCTCTCCTTTAGATGTAATGAGGTTGTGCAAGTTGGGTCTTCTTTATTCTTTTTCTTCTCCTTCTTTTCTTCCCCCTGCTTCTTCTTGTTCTTCGTCTTTTTTTTTTCACCTTCTGTCCACACTTGATTTTCCCATATTCTCTTTATAGAATACACAAATATCTGCATGTGTGTATAAGTTCAAAACAACTATTAATACTGAACGCAACATCGTGCTTAAATACCGCATGTCCGATCTGCACACATGACAGTATCCCTGTGCATGTGAGAGCAAGACGGAGAGAGAGAGGAGCTGAAAGCCTTGGAGTCCGGTTTCACCCTTGCGGGCTAGGGCAGGAGGCAGCGAGCATGCTGGGTAATGAAGTGACAGGTCAGTCTGTAAATACGCACGGGTCGCTCTGGCCCTGGCCAGGGGGGAGGCTATCGCATTGCAGTGAAAATGGAAACGTCAATAAAATTAATCTGCCAGCCTTTTGGCCACTGTGTGGTTCCATTGGATGAGCCTGACTGCTCACAGCAGGAGAGGGATTTGGAGACTTGCTCGAAAAATCAACACAAAACCTAGCGGCACACAAACAAACAACCAAACTGTGTATCAACATTATTCAGTGAAGCTCAAAAGCACAGAAACAAGGGGAGGGTGGTTAAAATTCACAGCTCACTAGTTGTTGTTATTGAAGTTTTGGAAGCAAACTGGGGGAGTTAGACTTGACTTCCGCCTGGGTCGCATTTCTCAGGAAGCCCCTCACAGTCAGGGTAGGGCTACGGCCAGACCAAAGTTTATTGTTTTAGGCTTTCCTGAACAAGGATTCGTACTTAGCCTGGGATTTACGGCATTTGCCACTAATGAATGCCCATTCTACAATTACAACACCCCTAGTCTGTGTCCCCGTTCCCATATGTCCTTCAGAGGGGCTGTTGCTTCTTTAACTTCACACAGGGAGCGCAAAGTCGGCACTTCTCTGTTTTCCTCTTTCGTGTGGCTCTGCGCTAATGATGTGGAAGGAAAACACTGTGCACAGAAAGAAAAGAAAGACAGAGAGAGAAGAAAAAGAGAGGGAAAAACAAGGGGGAGGAAAGAGAAAGTAGGGAAAGTAGTCAGAAGTGAGGGCCCCTGCTGTCCTTGTATTCTTCATTTATTTTGCATTTGATTACGCCACCAGTCGGATCCTTTTTCTTTCCCCCTTTTTAACGTTATTAGTTCAAATATTTATGCGAGATTAAGGCTTGTATAGGTGGTTGTGATTGATGCCTCCCTAAAAACAGGAGGACATGCGAGTCTGAATTTTGAGAACGTCAGGGTCCTTCTCTGCCTTAGTGGAGGAGTTTTTCAGATACATAATTTAGATGCCCTCAAGGAAGGCTTTCAAGGCATTTGTGCCCGGGGGCAAGAAAAAATAACTATGACTGTTAAAAGTAAATCATTTTTGCTAATGCACAATTAATGCCGAGGAAGGGGAACAAGAAAAAGGCAAAGGACAAAGATGGAAACTTCGATTTAAAGGAGAAATCGTGCCTGGGTTATGTGCATGTTTTCCTCTTGAAATCAAACGCTGACGGACATTAATGCAGGCGAAGCCGCCGCTGGCCTGTCATGCTAATCTTGTGGCGGAATGGGGAGGGGGTTGATGCGAGGGAAGCGAGTGGGAGAGGAGGACTAAGAGAGTCGGGGCTTGGGGTGGGGTGGGGTGAGGGGAGGCAGACGAGTCCATTATGTGCATCGAAGTGCAACAATGAACCACCCCAAATCACATCCCTACTTTCATACTCATGCGTCTCAAACTGGATGCCGTGAACTCCTTTGAGTTTTGTTTGTGTGTATGTGTGTGTGTGTCTGTGCACGCAACATAAATGTATGAATGTCTGTGTAGTACTGTATATGTCTGCATAACTCCGTCCTGTCCCCTTTGGCTCTCTTCAAAAGATGAAAAAAAGAATGCTCTACATTATGTCAAGCATGCAAATTTAATTGAATTAATGACATGAGTCCGAGCCTCTACTGTACTTGAAGGCTCCTTGTCCTTCTTTTTTTGTCATCTCACTCCAATTTTTTTTCTTTCCTCCTCCTCCTCCTACTGTACGACAGGAATGAGGAACCTAGTGTTTCAGCGTCCAACCATAACATTAGAGTCATTAACCCTTATTCCCCTCTCCTGTGCTCTGGGGTATAGAAGAACTCTACTAGGCCTCTGAGTAAACCCCTCACTCGCTGTACAGGCCTTCCTCTAAGGCCATATAAATCCCTCTGCCTCCATATCTCCACTACACGTGCTGGCTTTGCTCCGGCGATTCTCTCGGCCTCAGTGCAGTGCTTTTAAATTCCTCTGTATCTGTGGTATTTGTCCATTTATCCATTTTTCATAACCCTTAAACTCAGCTTGTCTGAGACTCAGACTGTCGGTGCTTCTGTTTCAGCTCTGAGAATTTTTAGAACAGGATTTTTTTCATTGTGCTCTGAGTCAGTGGTGTTTGTCTGGGATGTTATTTAACCCCGGGTTTGGTTTCCGTCCAGGAGATGGCTTAGACAACAGCGTTGCATCACCTGGCACAGGGGACGACGATGATCCAGACAAGGATAAGAAGAGGCAGAAAAAGCGTGGCATTTTCCCCAAGGTGGCCACGAACATCATGAGGGCGTGGCTGTTCCAGCATCTCACGGTAAGCGTTACTGTTTTTGGAGATGTATGAGAACAACCCAGGTAGAAACACAGACACACACACCTGTCACATAGACGTTACTGAGGAGGAGTGGGAATGAGTGACGGCTGCGCTGTGATGCTCACCTGTCAGCCACCTGTCAGAGGGACACAGTGACCAGGTCAATCTAATCAGTCTGGACTGTTTGCTCTGCTCAGCACACTCTGACTAAGACGGAGAGGGCCCAGCAATCCATGACATTTACTCCAATATGAGATGCACTGTTTGCTTAGCCTGAAGAAGAATGATTCTCTGTGGCAGATTAGGAGACAGTGGAGTGGTAGTTACTGGAGAATGATTCTGACTGAAGATTTGTGTTGAGTACACAGATTTTTCAAATCTGATCACTCGAACGGAAACATATTTGGTTATTTTTACTGCGTAGGTGTATAGATTATTATGGGTGCAAATTTCTAGGCTGACAGCTATATCACGTCTTTAAAAATGCATTTTTCCATCTATTCACCTCTTGATCAGTTTCACATTTTATAATCTGGTTGACTTGGTGACATTCTAGCTTATGTTTGAGGTTGAGATGCTAATATATTTCCCCTCCATAGCTGAGAGGAAATTGTTTGTTTGCCAAACAGTTCAGTCAGACAGCTATCACACTGGCTCACTAAACACAGTGACGCTACATGGCTTGGATTAATTATTCAAATGCCACAGTAAATTGAACATACTTTGAAAAATGATGAAACACTGTGTGCTTTTCTGTCAGTCAGTCTGTCTCTGTGTGTGTGTGTCATGTAAAAGGGGATGGACCACATGTCCCCCCACCCTCGCTAATGTCAGGACATTATCAGAACATCAGGCTGTATTGATTTTGCAACACAGGTCAGATTTCAGGAGGAGGTGGCCACGCCGGGACACATAAGCTGCTCTCTGAGCACGTGGCTCCCTGTCCCAGAGATGGAGGGACAATGTAGGGGGAAGGGAGAGGTAAAAAAAAAAAGAGAGAGAGAAAGTAGAAGAGACTTAGTTTAGAGCTTCAGCCTTATGGATCATCCGTA
>CAFUXE010000617.1:452053-467649 GCA_903364295.1 Serranus cabrilla
TGAAATAAGAGCAGTAGATGTGGTTATTGTATGTGGTGAAATGCCAAGCAGGGGCTCAGGGGGGGTTTAAGAACCATACACAGCAGATGATGGAGCCACCTCAGCTTGTAATGCTCAGCAACCACAGGGGCCATTACATCCAGCACTATCAGAGAGCACAGAGCACATCACACCCTGTAATTTAGCCATCACACACACACACAGCTCAATTCTCTGTGACTGGCAGAATGTGATCCACCTGCGTCTGCGCCTGTGTTTGTGTTGATGTTTGGCTCTGCTGCTTTTTAGGTCAGATTGAAGGAGTTGGACAACATGTGTGCATCAGGATAGTGCACGCTTGTGCCATTAACAGGCTTTAGCATAATTAACAGAGCTGTTTTCGATCCAGCGCTGCCCAGACAACAAATTGAAGCTGCTCATTTCTGGCTCTAATTATTTATAGACTGGCTGTTTTTACGTTTTGCGGTCAATCCTCTTTTAAGGATATTGGCCTTGGTGTTTGTAACTGAACATATTGAGCGGATCCAAAGCTAGTGGGGAGATTATCAATACCATCTTTGATCTTGCTCCGTGTTTGTGTTTCATCCATTAAATAACCATGTCATACTGTCTCCTGAGGGTAGGGAAGGACATCTCCAGGAAGAAACACATTAGAACAGATTTAGCACTCTGACTCTGTTTAATGTTTATTCACCGATTCATCTCACGTTTACTCTTTTCATATCAGTTTTTTTTTCTGTGCTCATTGGGTGATTTACTCACATATATTTTTTTTACAGAGGCAATTAACATTAAGAGGTTACTCAGAGGTCTAAATAGCCGTTCTCCAATTTCACGGCTGCTGCAGCTCTGTAACCACTAGGCCCACCATGTCGGCTTATTTCTCACGTCCCTGTATGTGTGTGTGTGTGTGTGTCACCATTGCCACCACACACCATTTTCTGTAGCTGAGATTTCAGAGCGCCATGCTTTAAGGAAAGCTGCCACAACGTAAAGTGTGGGTGGCCTGCAGTCACAGCCATAAAAAGTGTGTGTGTGTTGGGGAGGGGGCTCGGTAGGAAAGGCAAGAGAGAGTTGAGGACAGATGAAGAGAGGATGAGAAAATGTTGTATGCAGACATTGTGTATGTGTGTGTGTGCTTGGCATTGCATAAGTGCAAGTGCATGCAAGTCTTGGTGTTGCAGTGGAGCGATCTAGTCTGACACAAGAAGGCAAGGAGAGGGGAATGAGCAAGGGCTGGGAGGGGTGTGAGATGAACGAAATAGGATTTTTTTTTTTAGTGTCGTGTCTGTGGTCAGAGTAAATCTCCTTACTCAGGGGTTTTGTGTGCGAGGGGGGCTTTAACGTCCCCACTCTCCTTGATGAGACATCTTTCTTGTTTGTTCAAACCATTCATTACGTGGTGGCTGCTGGACGAGCTATGCCGCTGGCCGGCGTATTTATCACCGGGCTAAAGCGCGCTTTGGCTGACAGTAGGCGATTGATGACCGGGCCTGGGCTTGAGAGGCTGAGGAAGCCTTAATACAATGTAAATGACCCACTCCCATTTCCAATCTAGGCTGCTCCTCTCCCTACACCTCCATACCACATCATCTTTAGCCGTGTCTCAATTTGTGTATATGTTTGTGTAGTGTGCGTGCACAAAAAAGAGTGGGAGGGAGTGTGTGTCCTGTTATATTTGCGAGCGTGTTTTGATCGTGACCGAGGTCATAGCTAATGTGAAAACGCCTAGGAAGCCCAGGAGTGTAAGGGGGAGGGAAAGAGAGTCTGTACTCTTATTATATGTTGTTGTCCAAGGCGGACACACACAAAAAACACACACACACAGGGATGTAGATATGTATATCTGTTGCACACTGTGCATTGTACTGAGCACACATACATATTTGCGCACACACAGACACAGCAACTCATAGACTTTGCTCTGTCTTCCCAAGCCAAGGAAATGTCAGCACCTGGCAATCAAAAAATGTATTCCTATGCAAGCATTATCATCTTTCCTTTGTTAATAATTTTAGCATATTAAAAGGGACTACGTACACAAGTACAAATCAGAGTAATCCCTCTCTGCAGCCGGGACTCATTATTTGTCCAATCTCAGCCTTGTTTGTTATTAATTGAGCACATTCCTCAAACCATTTTTTTCATCCCTCCTTTAATTAAAACAGACTACATTTAGACAGGCAGGGCTACCTGAAAGTAGAAATCACCCTCTCTGCTGATATGAAACCCCACTTACATCAATTATTTCAGCAGTAAATGAGAAAACTGTTCTTGAGCAACTGTTATCATTTCAAGTTAAAATTGAATTTAATTAACACAGGCCAAGCAGACATTACTAGCATCATAAAATTTGCTTCCTCAATGCATGTGGAGCTAAAAAAAAAAAATGTGTATAAGTCGTGAGGCTAAAGGTGTTTTTTCTTGAAGGGGAAGAATGTGTGTTAATGGAGCTTGAAACCATCCGAAAATAGAGGAGGATTTAAGTGTCAGATTTTAAAAGGGATTTTTGTTTTGATTTGCAGGTGTCATGTCTATGAATATTTGTTTGTGTGCATTTCTGTTTGCACACGCATGTGTGTGTGCGTGAATGTGTTACTCTGTGTGCATGCATGCTCTCTGTCTGCAGCGGCTGAATGAAACACATAGTGTCTCATTTGTTTCGTTTGCGTGCGCCCCGACTCCTAATCTGGCCCTTAAAGACATCTGTCACCAGCGATCACTGTTGTTTTGTCATGCTTCATAGCAAGCCCAGGGGGAGCAAGGCAGCCCAAGGTCTGCCATTTATATCAGCCCATGTTCTCTAGATTGGACCTGACACAAATAGTATCATTGCAGCCCTGGTCGCAGAATTACATTTTCAGGTAAAAATCTTGGCGAGGATGTGGAGGAGATTTCACAGCATTCTGTTCTTTGAGCATTAGTCTGTATTCAGCTGCTCTCTATGACAGAGCCACCACCAGGATACATGTCAGACATTCAAGGAAAGATAAATGTATTCACTGCAAATCTGCACCCACTCATTCTGTTGCTCGGTATTATAAAAGGATTCTCAGACGCCACAGTATCTGCGTTAGGCCTGCTTGAAAGTCGTCAGCATGTGTGCGCTCCGAAGTGTGCTCTTTCTCTCTGCGTGTGGTGCATATGTACACTATACGTTGTTTGTGTGTGGGCGGGGTGCGGATAGGGAAGGGGGTTATCACAGTTGACAGTTTTGACAAACTTGTTCGGCCAGCTCTGACAGGTTTAACACTGAATTGTGTATGTGTGTTGATGTGTGGGAGGACACGTGTGAGCTGTGAATGTCTATACAGTGCAAGGGAGTGGCAGGGTTGGGTGGAGGTCATGAGAAGGTGCAGTCTTGGGTTACACAATACAACAAACACTATTGAATGCATACAGTAAGAAGCCAGCAACTTGACTCGAAGCATGTGTTCCTTTCCAGTGCTTCTCCTTATGAGTGTTTACATACGGGAATATTTACGTTGATCTTTATGCTCATTTGTGTGTCTCCCTGTTTGCTCCCGCAGCACCCATACCCTTCTGAAGAGCAGAAGAAGCAGCTAGCCCAAGACACAGGCCTCACCATCTTACAAGTAAACAACTGGTGAGTCAAGATTTCCGCTCGTCCTATCTCCACCACCAGCATCGCTCTGCCTTTCATTTTCAAAAGCCTTCGCCTCCCTCTCCCCACCAAGTGTGAAAACCGTTTATGTGCAGCCCTCCCCACTGCATATAGACACACACACGGAGGCACACGCGCTGATACACACACAGACAACCTTTGTAACATTATTACATGTAAGCTACCAGGATGTTCCGGTGTTATCGGCGAAGTGTTCCGCGGCTAAGTCAGTGGTCTTTGTGGTTTGATGCACATGTATTCAGTGGGATATATTTAAGGGAGAAAGGCAGAGATCATAAGCTACCCCTACAGCCCCCACGCCCACCCCACCCCTTCATCCAAAAACCATACCTAGCTCCGCCACTGGTGCCCCCACAAAAGGCAAAACTGCCTTCCACCCCCTCCCCATTTTACACAAGCTATATGGTGGATTAAGGTTTTGGTGGCCTGGCCAGCAGGGCCTTTGTAGATGGCTTAGCACATAACTGGGGGTGGTGGATTAAATAAAATGATCACAGAAGCAAAGAAATGATACAGGAATTACTTATCAAAATACTAGCCCAGGTTTTATCTGCAGCTTAATTTTGTTCAGTACATTCTCAGGGTGATGTTCAGATTAATTGAACTGACAGCTTCCTTTCAAATTTCCGGGAAGGTATTTGCACGGATTTCAGGTCTTACACAAACTTAATTATATGGAACCCCATTTTATCATTCTAATTCCATGTAGCGGGGGTTCTATTTACAAATGACAAGTCTGTGCCTTTTATTCACAGCTTTCCTTAATATATTTATCAAAGCGGGTTCATTTACAAAGTGCTCTATCTGTTGGGTACAGGCAGGCCGACATTAACGAAGCTTTTAGGTTTATCAGACTCGCAGCCTGACAAGCCACCCGAGGGTCAATTGATTTTTTGGTTCTGTGATACATTTTTTTCTCATTTTTCCTGGATCACAATGAGAAACATGCCTAGAGAATTAGCCTGGTTTGTCGGCCTTATCTATCAGCCCCCTCCGCCGTCCTCCCCCCCTTCCATCCTGACATACTCTCTCTCTTTCTGTCTCTCTCTCTCACCCTTTTCTTTATTCCCTTCTAGCCAAGGGAAGTCAAGCTACTTAAATTGGCCACAGGAACCGCTGTTATCAGACTTTAATGCACCCTACAGTGTGGATAGCATTTCAATTACACCAGTAACCAAAGATTAGCCCCCGCTTGCCTGTTTCATGCCTCGTGCCACCGTTTCGGGACGCCACGCACCTTACCTACAGGAGCAGAAAATTGAGTTGCCTTGCCTGTGTCATGGTGATTAATGCAGAAATAGTCTGCAAACCTGCGAGGAGAGAGAGAGAGCGAGAGAGCGAGAGAAATAGACATAGACAGAGATAGATATAGGAAGAGTCCCTGCCTTCTCAGAGGCCATGAAATCCAAGCCTGGCACTGAAATGCCTCAGATCCATTTATAAAGAGGTCTGAAAGAATCTCGTGCAGGGTAACATCCTCATGAACCCTGTTTGCACACGCACATACAGATACACATACACACATGTGGTCATGGAGCTGTGTATTAATGTTACACCAGCCGTGTTAACAAAAACACACCAGGAATCAATTTTCACAAATAAAGTCATTAGAGAGGCTTAGACTCTGCTGGTCTATCTCTGGTACATTCTGGGTGCTGTCATTTCGCCCGGCAAATGCGGCCACATTGTTGGCTATAATACAGTGACGGAAAGATGAGCGAGAGACAGGATGTGAAAGTTTTCATTCCTCTTCTAGTGCTTAACCAGGCAGGACAGTGAATTACAGTTAAGTATCGCTCCTGTTTGGGTTGTGCCCTTGCTTTTTCCTCTTTGGTTTCTGGTTCCAGTTACTCCTGAGAAGGTCCACCCAGGATATGACAGAACTCTGCCATATGAAATTCCTGTTTAAAAAAGAAAAAAAAAAGCTCTTCAAATTCCTGGCTGGCCCCTTGCATTGTTCTGTAGCTCCCTTTGATGCATGGCCGCTGCCACGTTACTGGCCAAAGTGAGAGAGAGAGAGATAGAGACGGGGAGAGGGAGAGACACAAGCAGAGGATGAGTGGGGGGAAAGGGAGGGGATGGCCGCCGTCTTCGGTTTCCAGAACTCTCCCTCGGGGAAAGGATGTGCTGAATCAGGGCTTTGTCCGCCGGCACAATCACAGCCCAGCGAGGGCACAAGGGTGCTCTGTGTGATAGTCAATAGACAGTGCATCTCGCTCTCTCCCCACTTGCCCCATCAAACCTCCTCAAATCATACCCTCCAACTGACACCTCCCTTTACCTGCAGCTCACCTGAACACACAGAAAACCAACCCCACAGTAGATCCTTTCCAGTTGGTTTGAAACTGTTTATCCAGCAGAAGACAATCCACCTGGTTCTATATCTCGTATTTATCATTAGCTGGCAGCCTCACCTGTTTGTAGCCCAGACCCCATTAGCTGTCTGATGTTAATAAGGAACAAAGGAAAAGGTTAAAGTCCACAATCTCACAGTGTTGAGCAGATGAGGAGGCGGACTTGATTATCCAGTTAATAGTATAGTCTGTGTATGTGCACATTATTACTAATGGGACACTCTGCTCTCTCAGTATGTTCCGAGATGTTATGTGTGTACAGTGTGTCAGGACACCATTAGTTGACCATTAGGTAGTGTGTTTGCTCTGGCCACATCTGAGACAACTGGCGTCATGCTAACAGAATCGGGGAGTGGTCTGACATGTAATTGCATTTGTTTAAGATTGCAGGAAAAAGGTGAGGGCCGTGTCACGCATTGTATTGTGGGATAGCGAAGTAGGTGAAACGGCAGACTCAGGTGTCTACGCGCTGGAGAAGCGTTCACAGTTTACAGTATCTAGGGGTATATTTGCCTGCCTCAGCAGCTCCTGGTGTCCTGCTATCAGTCTGGGCTAAATGGGGCCTGACCGAATCCTTTCATGTCTCAGCGTCAGACCCAGCACGATGTGCCCTCACTCACTGCCATAAACACACACAGCAGCAACTATCCTGCCATTATTTACCACTGCAGCAATGCACACACACACATGCATGCACGCAGGGTTATTACATAGGCCTGAGAGATGACGCCGATGACAGATGACCGAGAGAAACAGCATCTAAAAAAAGGAAGGAAATCGTCCCCTCATTATTCCCTCATCTCACAGGCAGCCAGTTGGTCATTTCCACGGCAGAGAGAGGAGACAGAGAGAGAGAGAGAGAGAGAGACAGAGAGAGAGAGATAGAGCAGAGAGAGGCAGAGCGTGAATATGTCAGTTCTTGGCATCTATGATGACTGACTGCTGTGCCACTGGAGCACTAATAACAATAAAGAGGGCACTAAGCCACACTCTATTTTTACTTCTCTGCCTCCTCTCTACAGCCCAGGGGGGAATACATGCATAGACACATACACACAGAGACACACACACACACACAGGGGAGAGGCTCTAATTAGCGGCAGAAAGGAATACAATGAGTGAGTTATTAAGACACAGGGGCGGATCGCAGCCAACCTTTGCCCCCTGTCGGAGCACAGGTCACATGATAAGGGAAGGATATCCGCCAGACGACGGCGCCAAGCAGCCTGTGCCCACTGAGGAGATGAAATAGGCTCAATCTCTCCGGCCATTCAGGGCAGGGCATGGTGCACTGATTGTTTTTTTTGTTTGTTTGTTTGTTCGGATCCTCACCAGGAGAACAAACTCTACATTTAGCTCACTGTACATTGTACATTAACCGTTTGTTAACATTAAGATTAACATAGTGAATTCTGTAGTTTTGCGGCTGAGGAACAGAAACAGAAAAGAGAGGTCATGACAGTCATATGCCTTTACAGGCCTTTCCTTATGTACGTCAAATCCAGATTCTGCTCCCAGATTGCATCCTGCTGTAGCACAGCATGCAGATGAACTGAGTTTAGCTAGCTCCAAACTGACTGCTCTGCAAGTCTCTACACAGCGTGATCTAAATTCCCATTCAGATCCTCAGTTTTCTCCTCTCTCTCCTTTTCATGGTTCCCTCCAGACTTCTCAAAGTTTTAAATCACCCCACGGAGGTACATGGGAGCCGAGCTGCAGGTTCACATGCAAAGTTTTATTGACGGTCAAGCACATTTGTTTGTAGTATCTGAGAACAAGAAAGAGAAAAACCAAAGCCAAATTTGTTCCTCCACTTAGCAAAGCTTTTTCCATCCCCCGTTCCGCAGTCCAATGAGACACTTAGAAACACTGGCTTTTATGATATTTTATGATTTTTTATGATCCTCTGGTTTGGCGGGCGAGGCCATTATGAAATGCAAAATAATAACTAATATTTTCCAAATGTAACATAAAGCTATGAAACTAGCCCAGCTGCCTCTTTTTTCCACATTCTTTATAAGTATTTAAGTCTTATGAATCTCACACAGAGGCTTTTGAGGTCCCTTTCCCCTCTCCTGACTCCTACATCACTGCCTATTCCTTACTTTTCTGTCCTTTCATTTCTGCCACATTGGTGGGCTAGTTGACAGAAGTTGCTGGTTATCTGTCTAACTTTGACCCAGATGGAAATGTCAGGCCTTTTTTTGGCTGCAACCAGGGACTCCCGGCAGTGGCCATCTTATGCCCATGGCTTTCTAAATATACAGCTGGAGTGTGGAGAGGTTGCGGCTGTGTGTATTTGTGTGTGTGTGTGTCTGTGTGTGCGAGCATGAGTGTATATGTGAGTCTGACTGAGAGAGAGAGAGAGAGTATCGGGGCGCTGCCAACACAGGCATCATGATCCCTCTCATTTAGGGACCGCTAATTGGCAGTTAATTAGCAGAATTGACTCTGTTGTCAGATCCCAAGTGCCAGCCCCCCTACCAACACCCCCTACCCGCTAAGTTCATTTGATCTGGCTGCCTTCTTGATGCTGTAATAATAATCCCATTTTATCTGTTTTGGAGGGAGAAACACATTTGGAAAAGCATATTTTCATTGTTGGCAGCGTAAAATAGAACAAACTCCCCGTTGGAGTAGGTTTCATTTTGTTTTCCATTTTGTTCCGCAGTTGTTACAGATCCAGATATCTGTTTGCGGTGCAATCGAGACACATGCCGTACTTACAGGATAAGCCATGGTACTCTTGAACAGCTGATGCTAATGTGCGCCACTGTGTTTATGTGTGCACTCCCAGCAAACGTGTGAGTACATGAGCACATGCCACTGTTGAAACGCTCAGTGTGATTAACAGGGCCCACTCCCACTTTATCAGGCACTGGGGGCACATTGGGTCATATAGCATGGCATGGACACCCACCGTGGCAATGGATCAGCCCAGTGCCCGCCTCTGTGTGAGTCTGGAGTTATGAAAAACAGGTGGTGCTTTAAAAAAAAATTGGCCCTGTTGGGCGATCATGCACAGAAAATTAATGCTTTTTTACTTGTTTTCCCATTACAAGCTCAAGACTCTCCAAGGCTATGGAATTCTCCCAGCTAAGACGGCATGCAAGGAGAACGAAGCCAGACGAGGCAAGATAGAGAGGCAAAGAGCTGAGAGAGGCATTACAGGGAAAGCATTAGAGAGAGAGAGAGAAGGAGAGAGATGGGAGGAGGGAGGTCTTTGTACTTCTCTGCTCCTTTTGGCTCTTTTATTCCTCAACGGCTTGGTTTTATTGGTGGGTCGTTTAATAACAAGGGCTCTGCGTTTGAAATGAAGTCGAGCTGCGTTTGCGTGGGCGAGTCTCCTTTTTTTATTTTAAGATGGTAATTTCTGTACTCGGGGTGAGAACTGGAGAGAGATCGAGAGAGAGAGAGACAGAGAATACACTTGAGAGAGAGTAACTAGGAGGGAAAGCAAGAGGGTAAGACTGTGGGAGAGGGAGAATTCAAGGAGAATACAAGGGAGAAAAGTAGGTTAATTTATTTCATTTGCAGGAAGAAAAAGAACTTAAAAAGAAAAAAAAAGGTTGGTGATAGTGAGAAAGAAAGTGTAGGATGCTGTTTTCATGAACAAGCAGCTTAATGCACACGGGCAGCCACAGTAAGCCTGCCAGAATCTCCCTGTGCCTGAGGCCATCTGTGAGCAGAATAGCAATTTTATTACTTTGTCATTAAACCAATTTCACAGCAGTATTGTTTGTTAATGAGCAGCCGCAAACGAGCGAAGATGTCACGTACTAGAATAGCAGCAAGATTTGTGACCCCGGTTCTCCTCTGTCTCGTTCTGCCAACCTGTACCTCATTCTTATTCTTCTGCTCTGTCTGCCATCGTCTTCTTTCTTAACATCCTTACTGTCATCCTTACTCTCTCTGCCATCCTCCCATCTTGCTCATCCCTCCCATCCTCCCCCTGTTATAGAGGTCCCTGGCCCATAAAAGGGGAAACTGCTGAAAGATAAAATGCAAAGTCTATACAGTCAAGTCTCTGTTTATGAGCTTCCATTTGCCTTTAGAGCTCATTGGGACGAATGGTTTCTCCATGGGCTTTCAGGGCGTGCAGCTGGAAAGCCTGGGATATTGGCCTGTTATTTAGCTCTAAAGCCTAACATGGGTGCCAACGGCGGGTGCCAACAGAGGGACTAGGCGTCTGAATAGGTGCATAAGTCCTTTGGATTGTATGCTGGATGATGTCATGCATTTTTTGTGATTTTACAAAGTTGTTTAGAGTACCAGGCTTCATCACTCTCTTTTTTCAAATAGGTTTGATTTGTGTTGGAGCGCTGCATTTAAAGGAGCAGTTTATCCCAAATAAAGAAAAACATGTTTTTCCTCTTACCTGTAGTACTATTCTATCAATCTAGTGAACAACATGCACCATATGTGAATGAGCTGTAACATTAGCTTGCTCAGGTGAGCTAGCAGTATTGTCCCTTTAAAGAAAACTAACTAACTAGCCTGGTAGTTGTTTGGAATGGTCTGTTTTCACAAAGAAAGCTGTGCGGTTCAGCTGCTATGGTGCTATATGTGTCTTTATGGCTTGTCCCTCTGCCAACTGACCTCCAGAGTAAAAACATAAACAAAGATTCTTTCTTTTTGTGGCATGTGACTGAAAGAGAGGCAGTCACACAGACAGAGAAAGAGAGAGAGAGAGAGACTTAAACTGAAGCCCCAGAGGATCAGACAACCTGACAGAGTAGATTTGGAATAATTAGTTTTATCTGCTGAGGGGGACAGCCACAGGAGCTGTGCGTTAGCCACAGGGAGCTGCTATGTGTATCTATGTGGTGATGTGTTCCAGGTTGCAGAACGTTGTGTATTTGTTTGGGTGTATGTGGTTCGAGGGAGGGGTGAGGGCGTGGGGGGCTAAAAAGGGATAAAGGTGACCAGGTGTAACAGAATGGCCTTGAGGGTTTGTGTGTGTTTGTGTGTGTGTTGGAGCCAGAGAGGACAGGAGCTCCTTCTTTGGCTGAGCTCTTTAAACTCTGTGAACCTCCACAAGGTATTTTCTCTCTGTCCAGGCACGCTCGTTCTCTTTCTCTTTCCCCTCTGTTTCTCTTTACCTCCCTCGTTCACACTTTGCATTCCCTCTATCCCTGTGTTTGGATATACCGTAACAGCATGTAAATAAGCATCTATCTTTGCTCTGTTTGTGTGGTGTCACATTCAGAATAACCTCCTCTGACCTCCCTCCCCCTCCTTAAAGACACAATGAGAGGAGCATTGTTAAGGATGTCATTACAACTCTCTCTCACTTCCATATCCAAAAACACCATGTATTATTCTTACCTGTTAGTGTGTGTGTGTGTGCTTTCTGATGCTGTGATTCATGGCCCAGTACCCTATGTGGCTTTGAGGTGCAGGCCAATAAGCCCATCATGGCAGACCCTATAAATCAATATAGCCCTTTTGTTTGTTTAAGCCATGCTCTACCCTAGTTCAGGCCTGTTATGGATGAGATATCAGTGGAGTCAGTGCCAAGCAAAAAAAAAGGGAAGGGAAAGGAGGGAGGGAGTCACAGGGCTTCTCCAGAAAAACAATCCAATCTTAATTGGACCGTGGCCCAAAATCTTGGAGTTATCAAACCCGGTAATTAGCAATTTGGGAGAGGTGAGAAATAAACGGTGCATCTTTCCCGCTGCATTCTCTCCATGCACGCACAAACACACATGTGCAGCTTTTGATGAAGTTATCAGAGGTAGCTGGAGGAATTAGCCACCATTAACCAACACTATTACATGCATAACAAGATGCAGAGATACAGAGAAAGAGCTGGATAAAGGGAAAGGGGGGAGAACAATGAGGAGTACATTACCCTAATCTAGGGTTTCTCTCTTCCCAGCCTTATGAATATTTATTCCTCCCATTACCGACGATGATGTTTCAATTGGGAGACTTAGTGAGCATGTGCGGTGAGGAGGGGGGGGTGGCGGAAATATCTTTTCCTCTAGTGGGGGTGGAAGGCGTCTGCCTGTAGCCCCCCCAAGACATATCTGCTTTATCATCTTCTCGTTATAATGAGACGTAGCGCAGTTTTCTCACAGGTACAAGGGAGAAATGGCAAGTCTACAAAATGATCTACTGCCATTTCTTAGAAAGTTACACCTTCTCTGAAATAACAGCAGATTCAGCACGAAGAACATTTCTGGTTAAGGGTGTTTTCTAATTTTCAGATACAAAATAAAACATATTTGAAAATAGGATCACGAGGAAGAGGAAGAATCACTCTTGACAGTTCACACGCCTACATTCCCAGACCATAGTTTGCAGTGTGGTCTGAATTGAATGTGGCTTTTGTGAGACAGAGAGATTGTTGTATTTGTTTCAGGCTGTCACATATGAAGGAGGCCAGTCAAAGCTGCACACAGTCAGTGGTAGAGCTGATCTGAGAGGCAGAGGGCTCGCTTCAGGCCACCAGGCACATCAGAGTCCCTGTGGTCCGCTCCACAGTGTCAGTCCTGCTTCTGCCAGCAGTCCCCCTTCCACAAACAACAGCTATTTATATCACTTGCCTGCTGCTGGGCTTTTTAGACCCTAAACTCTGCCTCTAAACCGTGCCTGCACATGTGTGTTTGTGCGCCTGTGTTCACACTTATGTGTGTCAAAGCGATTATGTGCAATTGAAACTGAAGATTAATTATTCAATAGGGAAGTCAGAGGCAAGCTGACAACATTTGACCGACGACTCTCGTGGTCACTAATATGTGCAAACACACTTACTCAGGCACATCATGGAAATGTGCTTGGTGGAAACAGTCACTCACACGCCAGAGATACAATGATGGGAAGTTGATGACATCCCAGTGGGAGGGAGAATCCCTTTCCAAACACACACACACACACACATACACAGGCACACACACTGAATCCTGTACTCCCCCAGCAGTCTGGCTCTTAAAGACTGTAAGTGCAACAGCACCCAAATCCAGGCATTAGAGAATCCCGACAGTCTATCCACTAGGTTTAGGTGTCACTTTTTAATTGCTCAAACTGCTGTGCTTTTTCACTGCCCTAAATTCATGGTTAATAGTACAGCAGTGTGAGCGGCAGGAGGAGAGAGAGAGCCATGTGCATGTGTATATATGTTTGGAGGGCGGGTGTTAAAATGGGGGCAACCTCCTATTGGCTCTGCTTCTGCTAATGCATTTGAAATTCAGGAGTTAATGGCTGCAAGTGTGTGTGTACATGCATGTATCTAAGCATGTATGTGTGTTGGACGTAAGTGTTGAAGCCCCTCTTGGCAGGCCCCCTCTTCTTCTCTTTGAGCTGAACCCATTATAGTCTTATAAAGGAGGGAGAAGAGGAGACGTTTGATATGAAGCAAAGGAAATAGATTGGCCTTATTTCCTGCCTGGCTGCTGCGGCGCAGACACTTGTGTTGCCTAGACGATGCAGGCAATTGACACTCAATTTTGTTTGAAATATCACGCCTCTATCATGCCATTATCAGCTTCCCCTGGTAATCCACAAAGCCGCCCTGTTTGATATCTGACAATAAGGGGGAGTCACAGAGTCACGGAATCTCTCACTCGATTACCAGGCAGAGAGGGGAAAAAAGGGTTGAGAATGAAAGGGAGCAGAAGAGGATGGAGCAAGAGACAAAGAGAGGGTGAAAGAAATAGAGATGGAAAGATAATACAGGGAGGGAGACAGAAGGGCTAAAAAAAGTCACACATTTGTATGATAGCAGTGAGAAGTGGATGGAAACGGAGATTATACCTGCCCGCCCCGCAGAGACTTACAAAGGAGCCCAACATGCCTGGCATTGTGGGGAAAAGAGAAATCTGGGCAATGGGGGTGGCACTCTTCACAAGTGAGAAAATGGGGCGATCTTGTGAGCATACCCTCTCATCTCAGGAGGGCTGATGGGTAGGCTGGGGTAATGATAGTGCTGGATTTCTTTCTATTCTCCCCCACATCTCTCTGTGTGTGTCTGTATGTGTGCCAGCCTGCCAGCACGTCTCTATTCTATTTCTCGCTGGCCCTGCATGAAAGCAGGAAGCCCTCACCCACCCAAAAGGTGAGAAGCTGGCTTCCAGCGCTGACGACCTCTGTCACGCAATATGTGCTGGAACCTTTGACGGAGGCCTGATATTGACATATGTTGAATGTTTTCAGATGCACTTCAAACAACGCACAACACAGCTGTTGGTCCCTCGGCTCCTGGGCAGGCACAGAATACCTTTTGTGCACCTATGCACGTTAATAAGGTGTTGTCTTAAGGGAGGGAGTCCAAGAGTAAGAGAAGCGGGGCCTCGCTAACAAGGGAGATGTGGATCAACTCTTTCCTTAATCCCCCTGTCTGGTCGCGATATTCAAAAATAACAGCGTTAGTAAAAACATTCCGGGGCAGAGGTGCCAGCCTCTGAGGAAAAGAGAGGTTAATGACGGGAAATATTAGGGGACTGTCTGGGAGAGAAAGAAGAGATGATTCCTCCCTCCCTCCTAACATCAGAAAACTGGTAGAGCTAGGGCAGGTTAGCCATGTTGGGTTGCTACAATAAGGTCTCTTTCATACAGGTGTGTTGACGCCTGGGGCAGGCTTGGCCTCGGTCCATTCCATTCACCCTGGCTGATTTGAACAATAACTATCATATCTCTTAAAAGAGAAGGGAGGGTGAAGCGTCAAGACGGAGATGCCTGAGAGCTGTGTCGGGGCCAAGAAAAACCCCCACTGCCGTTGTCAGAGCTTGTTGATGTTGTAGGGGAGGAAAAAACGGGCAAGTTTTTTTTTTTAACACCCCTCCTCCCTCCATAACCCCCACATTTTTTTTCCTCTTCTCCTCTCTCTCCCTCCACTTCTGCGCTGGATTCAGTGTTTTTGTGCCGTAGGACAGAGTGTGGTGAGGAGACAGAGGAACAAAGTGCTGCTGTGTGGAGCAGCAGCTGCTGCTTGCCGGATCAAAGGGGCAACAAGCGTGGTCTTCCTGGCCCAACGCTGCTCTGGAGGTGTTTGACGGACAGTCAGCAGCTGGGGCCGCACAGCCCGCCATGTAGGGGTCAGGCTGCTGGACTGCAAGGCCCAGGGGTGACATGCCCTCACTGGACAGGGGGAAGAGGGGAGAAGGTGTTAGATGGGAGGGTAAATAGAGGGAGAGATGTCTATGTTTGTTTCCTTTGTTGTTTGTCTTGCTCTTATAGTTTAGACAGTGGCATCTGGGGTTGTTACTGTATATGGATATCATTAAAATTTTAAATAGATTTTTTTGTGCAAGGGAGTTTTCACTTATATTGCACAGGCAGTGGCATGATTTTAAGGGTAAAACCATCACTAGAATAGCATTGCACTTCACTGCAGTATTCCAGCTCTTTTGGTGCTGACAGAAAATCCAAGCGAGAAAAGAGAGACAGACAGGGAGCGAGCATGCCGCAGTGCTATTGATTTATTTTAATTAGCTGCTCGTTAAATCGTGTCAGTTTGCAACACAAATATATAATTCTTTGTCTGATTTTCCACTCGAGTCTTAATGACTCGTACTCCCTGGGTTTCAGAGAGGAATGACTTCTGCAGCTAGACTGACAGAGCAATGCAAATGTTACTCATATTGGACTGAGGA